>VXBZ01012362.1:602964-765928 GCA_013399135.1 Heliornis fulica
AAGCGACCCCGCGGAGGCCATGGCTAGAGAACGGAGGGAAGCTTGGGCTACACTTGCCAAATATTGCTCAGAGTCCAGAGATACGGATGGCATGGCAGCTGTGGGGACCATGGCTTTTCCCATGACTTATACTGAGGCTGGGGAGGACGCTCAAGGGAACCACATCCTTAATTACACTTTAACTCCATTGGATTGGAAATTACTGGCACAATTACAAAGTACGGTGGATTTAAAGAAGGAATTGCTTTGTTAGACTATGCAGAAAGGAAGGGTTTTTTGAAGGACCCTGAGGAGGTGTTTAAATTTACAGCATGGTGTGAAATTGGTGATTGCTTGTGGTGGGCAGTAATAGATGATGATAAGACCGCAAAAAAGTTGTCGTGGCCATGGTGTTCTATCATTAGCTGTTTAGAAATTTATCAGACAGAAAAACAGCTTGCTGCTGTGTCAGCCCGTTTAGAAGGAAAGAAAAACTCACCAGATGAGGGAAAAATATTTTTGGGACACGAAAACCTTCCCCACCTGCCACTGTCCCCAATCCTGCTGATGTTGAAAAGCAGCCAGAAGACCTTTAGTCTTCCTAAAGTTAGACATTGGCCCTAGGCCAATCCAAAGGCCACCAGACCTGGAGAGGGTTTCTGTCATAAGCCGCTTCCTGCACCTAAAGCAAGAATCCTGTCAAAAGTTGTTCCATGCCCCACCAGCAGCCGTTTTGGACAGTTGGGTGGCAAAGTTAGCAGCCACCTGTCCATCACTCCTGCAGCTTCAGCCAAGTCTGATACGGCGTAGCTCTTCAGCAAGAAATTCAGTCCTTGAGATAGTTCCCAGCAGCAGAAATATCAGAACCGCAGGCACTAAGCTGGAGCCTACGGCAGCCTTCTTTCCCCCTTCATTTATTCCTGAAGAAATAAGGGCAGAGACTTCACCTCTCTACCCAGCTGGAGACTAAGGCAGTCTCTTGCTGGTCCAAAGCAGAATCTCCAGACTTTATCTTTAGGGAAAGATTCACACACACACACCCCTGAGAATGCCCTGATTGCTCCTGGAAGTCTAACAGATACCATGGGCTGTTAAAAATAAAGCTTACCTTGAACACTGCCTGGCCAGAGACATGTTCCTCCTGGTTGACTTGTGATGATTACAGGGAATACTCCCAGCCACAAAGTAATGGTACTTTCAGCCTCTGAATTCATAAAAAGGATCCAAGATGCATCTCTGTTTTGGAGTAGGCAAGAACCGTCTCAAAATTAACTCAAAACTTGTTACAAAGTGGAATAAGCATTGGAGTCAAAAGTCTTGAGTCAGTCGGTAGATCTTATTGATTACCCTTGTTACATGAAACGAGGGGACTACATTCCAATTTGTATGCACGCAAAAGTTCCTACTCCAATACCGAAATGATCTTGAAGCTCACCCAGAGTGTGCTCATTTCTGAACTAAAGCTATTTTATATTTTTTTTGAGTGCTTTATATGTCTTTCAAAATTTTTGTATCCTTTGTTGTTTCTATAAATAAAGCTGAAACTGTCTGTTGGCTTGAGAACTGTGTCTTGGAAAGCTACACTTTGGTGTAAGAAATGTAAACACTCCACTGCTGTGAAGAAACACTACCGTGTGCTGGACGGGCGCAGGATGGGGGCCGTGCGGACTGGTCACATTCACTCCTTTCACATACTGCATGGACACTGCATTCCCTAATGGCGTGGGCTTAAAAAGCAAATACACCCTCTGGGGGTCAGTGAAGGTGAGATGTCTGCAGTGTCTGAGAACCCTCACCAAGACCAGAATGCAAGCAAAGTGATGTTTCCTTCTACACACTTGCTAGTGTCAGAAGCATGAAGCTTGCTTGTGCAATATAAGAAGATGCCATTTCTTATAGTTTAAATACTTATCATATGAGAAATAAATATATTTCCTTCACTCTCAGTCCTTCCAGGGTTGGTTTTTTTTTTCCTACTACTTTGAAATATGTATTTCAAGAACAAGCCCAGAGTTTTGGGGATGTGGGGACACTCCTGCTGATGGACCTTAAAAGTTACAAGGATGCAGTGACCAAAACTATTCAGGGTTGTGGTTCTGAAACCGAGCTGCACAGACACATGATGGTTACAGACAAAACGAGTTTACAAGTGATTTTGAAAAAAAACCCAAAGCAACTAGCAGGCATCACTTATCACTTTAGATATGTATGGTTTTAATGGCTACCACACAGCTGTAGTAATCAGGTCTCTCTTCTCTCACACGCGCGCGCGCGCACACACACACACACACACACACCCGTGCCCTTGCCCTAGCCCCGTCCTTGGCTCACACAGCCCTCCAACCATCACTGTTACCAGGGACAGCAAGACCAGCCTGAGGGGCTCTGTCTTCAATTCTGCATTGATGAGAGGGCAGGCAAGGCTTTACTCATGTATCTCCTGCATCGGAGAGCTGAAAGCAGCTTGCTTGGAATAACCAGCTTACCACAGGTCAGAGCAAAACCAGCTTAACTGTGAAAGCCAGCAGCAATTTTGCTATTAATCACAGCAACAACACAGGGCCTGTCCTTTCGCTGGTGTGCCTAACTTCTGCTAACGCTCGAGCCGGTTGCAGCCCACACTTGCTAAGGGGCAGCTTGCCTTCCTCAGGCATGCTGGCACGATTTCCCTCACGGAGCCGTGAAGAGCAAGGAGATTGTTCTGCACAGTCTGTCACAGCTTCTCCTGCCTGTACTTTATAGTCCATGCCCCCTACCCTGAGGAGCGCTGCCCGTTACTGCTTCGCAAGATAGCTCTTGGTGCGCAGCCGCTTGCTCGGCAAGGCGCATGTTTTCATCCTGCGGGGAGAGCCGCAATGCTGCTCTCCACAAAGCCAGTGAAGAACGCTGAGACTGTAACACCTTTGAGGAAGAAGGGGAAATCTGCATTACAATAGCTTGGTTCTTGTAGTAAGAGACCTCTGAGATCGACCCTCTCCTTTGCTGACCCCCTTCGGACGTGGAAGCACAGGGGTGTTGTGGGCACATGCGCCAAATACAGCAGTTTCACCAGGAGCTGCTTGTGGACCAGTTACTCCATTAATTGCATGTAAAATGAAGAAAAGCTAAGGACAACTGTTGTATTGGAGATTTCTGCTTTCAACAGCTGCAATCACGTCAAGCACAGGTCCTGCCAGAGCACCCGTGAAGGAGTCCCAGCTGCTTGTGGCGTGAGTAACTTACACTGGAGCTCTCTGCTGATGGACCAACTTGGCCCAAGCAACTCCAAGCTAAAGAGGTTTCCAGGGATGCCACCAAAGCCCAGGAAGAGATGAGTTTAGCTAACAGATCCAACCCACATACTTCAGATGCTGCACAGGAGACTGAGCTGAAGGGTGTCATGGCCCAACTTTCAGGCAGCCTTGGTGCCACTGCATTCACACCAGTTCCCACATCTTTATAAATGTTAAGTCCTCCAGCTGCGTGTCACCATCACTGGCTTTGGAAACTACTACTCAATAAACAGGCAACTGCAGTCAGAACCCAACGGAGATAGTGACAGGCTAAAAACTATGCAGCGGCATGAGTCAGGAGAATCAAACATGCTCACAGATGCTCGGAAAACTCCCCATTCCTTATGCTGGGCGTTACAAAGGCCTGGGTCAGAGCAAATTATGCCAACACCAGCCTTTAGCAGGCACATTTTAACCACAAGCTGGACTGTATCAACCTGAGGTACCTGTGTACAAACTCCTCTCAGAAATGGCCCAGATGAAAAGGACTACCCATGGCACATGCCTGCCCCAGCAATGGTTAGACCCCTGGCAAGGAAAGAGCATCTGTGTCTACAGGGATCTAAGAAAAACTTTACACTTGGTAGGGTAGCTGAGGTGAATCGTTGCTGACAGGTGCATCAGCCAACCACCAAAAAGAGTAAGTTTACCGAAGAAATAATAAAGAACCATAACTTCAGTTATGACCTATCAAGTTTAAATTGTATTAGCACTCCCTCTAGAGCTGATCTCTCTTGACAAAATTAATTTATTTTATGGACCACAGAACTTCCACCCCTGCACTAGTGCATTTGAGTTTTCAAAATCTGGTGGCAAAAATAGAACTGGGAATGACACCTGAAGACCAGAAACACACTGCTGGTGAATGAATTTCAAAGGCAAGTCTTAGGGAAAAAAAAGAAGATTCAGTTCATTTATTTTTTTTTCCCAGATGGATGCTGGAAGGGTTAAGGTTATTGTAAGGGTTCAGGTGTGTGGGAGGATTACCTGACAGTAAGCCAAACTGCAGAGATAAAAATAAGCATTTATGAGACAATTATTTAAATTATATTACTGCTAATTTAATAGTTATGGGTTTCTATACTCTTGTGATGGCAGCTTATGCTGGAGTTACATGCTGGTGACATTCATTTGGTCACATCTCTGCTGCAGGCTACTTCAGCTATCCCTCACCTTTCGGCACCCTGTCCTCAGAGCCACACCTTGATGGGGGTCAGTTCTTGTGACAGCATTGCACACTCAGCAAGGGCATAGCCCAGGTCTTGTCTTGGCAAACACCTGCCCAGGACCAGGCTACTTAATGAGGAGCTCAGGTCTTGACCACCCCCACTGCTGCCTGCTGGGGCAGAACTCTGGCCTGGAGAGGTGAGTAACACCCTGCATATTGCCTTACCCCCAGCACCATGCTGAAACACCACACAGCAGCCAGCATCAACACTCAGCTCACCCTGGGCTTCACTTGACCAGCCCACCACTGCACACCCATGGCAAGTGTGCTACAAAATGCCAACACAGAGAGTGTACTGTGGAGAAAACCCTCTCCAGGACTTTGAGACCCAGGACCCCTCAGCACAGAGACGTCTGTGTGCACCTCCTCCCAGCCTGGTCACAAACATAAGGGTTTGGGGAAACTATGTTTGTAACCACTTCAAGCCCCAGGCAGATTTTGAGCCCCCACCACTCCAGACAGAAGGTCACCAAGGATAGCTTGGGAGCTCTGGGTCCTAAACACAGAACTTGTCAACTGCAGCACCTCTTGGTGAAAACGAGACCGACAAAGGGGTCTTCAGTCTCTGATGGAATCCTGCTTGCCTTGAACAGTTATGCCAATTGCCACTGACATGAAGAACAGCTGCCCTGAAGTGATACAGGGGTTGAAAAAGCCAGACGATCATTCAAAATGCAATAACATCTGCTTACTGAGTCCTTGGAGGCTGTGAACTGCCCAAGTACTTAATTCTGGTGGAGGAAATTCCTGTTTTAAGAAAAATTACTTTTTCATAGTAATCATTTTCCCAAGCTCAGCTTTTGAATCTTTAACGCAGCTGACACAATGGGCACCCTCTGACTGGCAGGGTGAAATACCTCACTGCTCCTTCCAGAGGACAGCCACACTCCTCTGGCAGAACTACATCAGCTGTTTGGCAGACTGAGGGGCTACAGCCCTTTGTAACCCCCAAGGCTGTCAGCCCTGCAGTACCAGCACTGCGCTTTCATTTAGCTGCTCTGACCCCCTCCCCAGTGTCTGGTGCGTCTACAGGCTGCACCAACTCTCTCTTTTTTCCTGAGCTTTCCTCAGACACTTTTTTCCTGAGATGCAGCTGGCCTCCTCCAAAGGTCTTCCTGGACAATCCAATGCAGCAGGAAAAAAAAACACCAGAGTGGTATCCAAGGCTGTGCTTCAGCTACATTCTGTACATCTACTGCCACGACCTCAGATTCTTTGACCGACACCGTGAGTACCACTGAGGTCAGAGCAACCAGCCTGCGGCTTCTCAGCACTCCCGATCTGCGGCTGCTTTACTTGCTGCTTGCCAAGGAGACGTGCCCACCCCAATTTTACGGGGCTGTTTACAACTCGTGTTGCCAGAGCTGTAATTTCACGCAGCAGCTCATGCACAGTGTCTGCATGCTTTCCTAAAGGGTGCTTTTTTTCCAATTTAGCTTTCAGCTGGGCAGGTTTCATTTCTATTTCTGTTGCCACACATCCAACAGCCAGGTTCAATATGGCTGCAGGTACAGTCTTAGCATCCTAAAGGAAAACAGAAACAAATACTTTATTTTGACTTGGGGCTATGTATGGATTATCTCAGTTCTCTTTCCTATCCTCATGCCACAGCTGAGAACATTCAATAAATTTTCCCTTTATTGTTCGTTCTCCTGAAATACCTTCTGTTTAACCATAAAACTCAAATAAATAAATAAATAAAATTATGCTGGAGAGGTTTGAAAGCAATCTCTTATTTCCCTTCCCTGTGAGCCATTGCTTGCAGGGACCCGGTTCTTGTTCAGCTGTCTCGATCCTGTTGCTGAGCACGCAGTACCTCCCAGGTTTAACTCAGCCCTTGCTGTGGTACCTGTGCTTAGTGTTTGGTCCCTGGAGTAACTAACTCCTGACGAAGGAGAGGTCATACTCCCCCTTCCATAGAAAATCTGCACATGTAATAGGTAATCCAGCACTGTTGGTCCTCTCCTTGGCTATGCTACACGAGGGCTTGAACTTGATTAGGAAGGGGGAATGGAAAAGGAAGGGGGTGGGGGAGTGGGAAGACTAGGCTTGAGCACATGTATTTTACAGATATGGCTGATGTGTTTCTTCATATCTGCTTCTGACAGACATCTTGGGAGATCAGTTATTCAAATGTCTCCTTTGGATCTCTCACGGGTTTTTTTAACTATTCTGCCTTTCAGGAACAGGGCAGGTTATTCCCCCAGCTACCCTCACTGAGGCTGTGATGAATTCAAATGAAAGGAGCGAAAATGCAATCTTCCAGGTGAAAAATATTTGTATTTGCTGACACTCTTTACATACTGTATGCCTGCTGCAATGAATGAAACCCCTCACGCCACTGGCAGGAATAAATACCATAGCAACACTGCATTTTCCATCTGGACCCGTGGCCTCTTTAACCACACTATCTCCATGGAGCACAAGGCCACCACAGAAAGCAGCTCCTCAGCCACCATGGCCTCAAGTCTCAGTGGCCAGGTCAGAGCTTAGCAGCCATCTCTCCCTAAGGGAGGGAGCACACAGCTGCTGGGGTCACCACTCTCCCCAAACCTGGCATGCTGTCCCAAGCACCCTCCCACACCAGGCAGACACATTACACACCCTGAACAGAAAGTCCTCTGATGGGTGTTTAGGGATGAGAGGGAGCAAATAAGAGATAGCATTGCCATCACATACANGAAGAGATGGTTTATCCTGGTCATATTTTCTCCAGTGCAAGAAAGCAGCAGAGCCCAAGTGCTTCTGACCGCAATGGAGACACTAAAATACATTATAGGGCAATTAAAGACCCCCACCCCCCTCACCAAAGGCAGAATCAAACCACCTAAGCAACACTCACCTCCCCACAAGTTGACACACCACAGACCACCCTGTGAGTCATTGCTGCCACCCCAGCAGCCAAATGCCCTGGGGCCCACACACCTGGCCAGGTGAAGCTCCCCCATACCTTAAGAGAGTCCCCAGCAGCTGCCATGGAGGGGTCTAGGCCTTCTGCCAGCCACAACTACCAGCGAGGGGCCTCTGTGCAGTCCTGAGGAGGCTGTTCATCATCACACCCACCAAAGAGCTCTCCTCTGGCTGTGCACCTTCAGGCATCTCTCAGATGCCACTCTCTGCACAGCTACACATAACAACAGAAAACACAGCACCTGCCATCATCACCAAGAGACATCAGACACCACAGCACACTCCTCACAGCCCAGAAACCCTTTGTCCCTGCTCTGAGAGTGCTCCCAGGTGTAGTGAATGAGCAGTAGGGCTTGCACAGGTGAGGCTGCTCTGCTGAGCTCAGGGCCAGCCACGGGGAATGGGAACCTCTGCAATTTGTTACACAAATCCAGGTAAGAAAGTGCTGTTCTGAAATGCTGTGGGGCTGATGAGGGGAGGGAAGTCGAGCCAGGGAATGCCGTGCTAGCAATGCTGTTGCCCCGTGTGCTTGTTTAAGCTTGTGGCACAACTGGGGGACACTATGAATGCAGGAGAAGCCTGAGCAAAGAAAATAACGGAGGGTTCAGAAAATGGTCTCTAGAGACATACCTGGAAAAAAAATAGTAAAGTGCATGCCTCTGATATGGCAATTTTCCCTTTCCTACTAAGTACAGGGAACTCTGTATAACATCAGGCAAATGAGCTGGATTTCCATACTGCCCAGTGAAACAATACCACCAACTGTCACATGACAAACCACAATGGATGCAGTAATGATGTTAAATACAGCTCCTCAGTGTGCTCTTCGGCTGCGCTCAGCACTGTTTAGCCTCAGTTCTGCAGCCTGAAAGCTTATGCTTTACTGCTGTTCTTTAGATGAGATTCACAGTCCCATGAGGTTTCTTAATACAGGTGACAGCCGCAATCACCAGACCCTCAAGCAGGAGGATGGAGAACGAACCACAGAAATGGGTGTGAAGCTCATGAGGGTGTAGTAAAACTTTGTATGTGTGTCCAGAGCAGCTGCTGACCTGCAGGAATGGCTGCTGCCCATGATCATGTCATGTATGCCTGTCCTGACCTAAAGGGTCTTCCCTTTGGCTATCAATTTCTTTCCTGAGTTAGCCAGCAAAATGATACTCACTGCTGCCCATTGCAGCAGTCACTAGCAGGGGACACACTACTAGTGGCTTTCTCCTGCTGGTTTTGTCTTCACATATGTCCATGGTAGGGTCACTTTCTTCTGCAGTAGATGATGGGACACCAGGAGCATCTTTGGCCTCTAGTACTCTGGTTTCCAGAAATTTTTTAGTTGTTCTCAGATACTGCAGCAGTGAACAGACTCTAAAACAGACAGACTGCAGACATGTGTCCCCTTAGGATATCAAAAGACCATTTCAGACAGATCACAGTTCGCTGGTGAGCTCGCTCCTGCTCCGCAGACACCTGGTCCAGGCTGGAGACCACAGTGACGGATGCTGCCTGGGTTGCCAGGATATTTACTTTACAGAACACCCAAGTTTGCTTTACAGTGACCCTCGAAGTGGAAATCTGACTGTACTTATACACAGTGAATAGAAATCTGAGGAAACGACATGAACTGCGCACAGCCAAAACAGCAGTATCTACTGGTAAAAACTGAGGTACAAACCAACAACAACAAAATGGCTAGCCAGAGGTTCTAGGGAGTAACTTACACACCCCTGCTCGGTCTTATAAGCACAGACTGAACACATGGAAAACCACACCCAAGCAACTGTAATGTATAAAATAGTTTATTACTATAATAAATAAAATTAAACTTTTTTTTTTACAAATATTATTTGTGCTTGTTTAAAAATGTGGAATAGGGATATTGTTAATGTGGGTGGCTGCATTTGTAACTGAAACATTCCCAGACAGTGCGTATACATATCTACATACATACACTCACTGTCTAATGGCAGCTGCTTTGCTGACCACAAAAATAGTATCTACTCGTTCTCTGTTTCTAGTCATGCTTCATGGAACAAAGTGACAAATGCAAAGAAAAAGAACCAAGAGCATTTGGTGGATTTCTAAAAGGATTAAAACCAAGTGAAGTACATTGAAAAGCTCCCAAGCTTTAACTGCATATCAATAAAGTGTCCATGCAGTGGTGGCTAAATATTGAAACGCAGACAGGTCTCCAACAGATGTACAAATATTGATTGTATGTAGGTATATTAACATAACACATTCATTGGAAAACTTGATATTTCTTTATATAGCAGATCATCCTGATACAAGATTATTGAACTTCTTTCATCTACAGCTAAAATGATTCTTTTTCTAGGTTAGTGGTCACAGATTCAGTGGGAAGAAGAAAAAAAACCAACCCATGAGCCTTTCAGAACAGTTAGTGAACATCCCGAACTGTTTTGTTAACATTAGGCATTTAGATCCAGTTACAGAGATGGTCTGGGATTACACATCAAACATGTTTACACAACACTCAACATCTTGAAACAAATTCAGTCGCAGGTAAATTCACATTAGCTTTGATAAACTGTAAAAAAAAATTATTAAAAAACCCTTTGTAACAAACACTTTCACAATGTGATGGGGTGGCTCCCTGATATACAGAAGTGTTTAGACGAGTTACATCTCTGTTTTGTGAGGGGGGAGTAATTCATTATCCTAAGAAGAAGGCAATAAGTGGAGAAAGAAATGTGATTACCAGATTAGATTTAGAAAGCTAATCAAAGTGCTTTATCTTTAGGCAACACTG
Organism: Heliornis fulica; assembly: GCA_013399135.1. Lineage (NCBI taxonomy): Eukaryota > Metazoa > Chordata > Aves > Gruiformes > Heliornithidae > Heliornis > Heliornis fulica. Next base: position 613,124 of record VXBZ01012362.1, read on the forward strand.
TAAATACTACAGAACATTAAGAAGGAAGGAGAATGGAATCACAGTTTGAATTATATCACTTACGAAAGGGTCTTAAGGCTAAATGTTGGATATATCTTATTGCGAAAAGCTTCATTTTTATTAATTGAATCAATGCTTGCCACAGCAATGTGATCAAAACGATGTCAGATTGGCGGGTACAGTAACCTACTGTGCCTCGCCTCAAATTTCTGGAGCTTCCCCTACACAGGTCTCTCTCTAAATGTTTTTCTTAATGAATCCAAAGTGCAGCTGAAACACAGACTTTGTTATTGCCAATACACCCACAGGAGACAATGTGGAAATGAAGAATTCAGTAGAAGATGCTTTTTGCCACCTAACACCGGGACAAGAAAGCAGAGGAGCAGCAACCACGTGGTGTCATGCTGCCCTTGAGAAGAAGGATAGGCTCAGCACCTTTGAGACAGCCCCTGGTGCCAGGAAAAAGAAATCCATTTATTCCACCATCTCCCTGGAAGGAGAAGCCATGAGAAGCACTACCAGGGCAGCTTGGCTTCAGAGATACTGTGAGCAAAAAACAGTGGCTTTGTGAGCCTTATTCCCATCTGCTATGATCCAGCATTTTTCCAATTTCACAAGCCTTTCTATTTCCTGACCATCACAAAGCTTGCCAGATCATCTTTCAGTCATGATATTTGCCAGATTAACAGTAAAAAATTGAGGCCAACTAGAGAAACCAAAAGTCTTGGTCTTAAAAGTTCAACAGTTAACAAACGAGATACTAACTAGGACATTCAGTGGATGTCTACTGGGAAGATTTAAACTCCCTTCTTGAACTGGAATCGTTAAATACGGGATGTGCTTTTACTTAACAGAAATGCAATCCACAGACTTATCTATACATAGTTATTATATATACGCGTGTAGGTACACGCATCTGCACAAGTGTAATCATACACGTTGTTGTTTATATAGTAAAGACAAATCATGTATTAAATTCTTTCACAGACTGGTTAAGAGTGATTGAAAATGTATCACCAGATATTCACAGTAAATATCTTGTTCGGTTCATTAAAGTGAAGTACTGTAGAAGCAGAACATCACCTTCGAAGCTGTTAAGCAGGGTGTTCACTGGGATTCAGGGCAGCACTGTGAAAGAGATTTAAAGCAAGAACGGTGTTTTTAAAAGTGTACACGTAATACCAGACAGAAGTAAATGTATCTGAACACGGAGAGGGGGTGAGGGTCGGGTTTTGCTTTTTTAATCCTGCGCTGCGTATCAGTATGATTTCTGGCAGTTTTAGCACGAAGTTTTAGAAGTACCCATTTTACCAAATCATAACCCAGGCTTTTTCTCTCAACTGCTTTCTTTTGCCTGAAAGCTAATCCCATTGTACAGTAAAAACGGAACAGGCCATCGCTTTTAGCTTAAGGCCAATTATTTAGCAGGTTGGTAAATGGCAGAAGCACTATGCCAGAACACAGCTATAACTGAAGCTTTTGGGGTTTTTTTCTTTTTTCTTACTGTATGTACAAGTACTCGCTTGTAAAGGGGCAGAGTCTCACGTTCAGAGATCATTCATCTCTAAGCTGAAAAGTAATTTAAGTAAAAAGGCTTAGCCAACATGTAAAGAGAAACAAAAGAGCAAGAAAAAGCTGACAAGTAAACTAAGAGAACAAGTAGCAGCTATGGTGGGTACGCACGCCATCCAGCTGTAGGCATCAAGTGTAAGGCTCAATAGAGACAATCAGATCTGTAACAGTGGTGCTTTCCACCACTCTGAAGAAGTGCTGCATCTACAGACCCTGGGCACCACAGTGCAGGTCCTCGCTCGTCTGAGTTTGAAAGGAGTTGTGACCCATAATGGGAGGATTTTGCTCATTTTAACCACTCAGTAGCTCAGAGAATCCAAAGACCCAAACAGTTTTAGTTTTTTTCAAATTCTCTTACAACACATACAGGTTACTGAGGGATGATGCAGTCTCCCACAACTAGGTTTAGTGCCTGCCAGTTCATAAAATCATAATAAAATAGGTCTGGTCTCAGTTAAAGCTGTGCAAATCTGAGTGACATTGACCACCGTCAGTGCTAACCTGGAGCAGACACCTTGAAGGTGTTATCGTAAACAGCAGAGCTTCTCCAGAGTTTCATGACCGTAACAAAATCAAATGTGGCCGTAATCCTTAAAGACATTAAATTTTAAGCATAATTCCAGAGCCTTTAAAGGCTTTATAAATTTATTATAAATGGCTTTATAGGCAGCTACAAGAGCCTCATAAAAGCCTTAAAAATATACCCCATGCTCCACGCAGCTGTTGTCAAGCAGGGTTTGTGGGAGTACGGTATCGTACTGGACCTCAGGCTGCACTAGAAGTACCCCAGCAAGGGAGGACCCGGGTCCCTTTATTCACATGGGTGCTAATTATGGGGCTCCTTGGACTGGCCCTGCCATGACTCCAGACCTGGGAAATCCGTGACACCAGAATAACTTCTAAGAGATCCCTGAGGGCACGCAAAAATACCACTGAGAAACATCAACTCTGTATCAGCAAGAAAGGGCCAAGTAACCCGCGAGTGCACGTTTAATTCTACATCTGCACTGCATTGGGGGAGATGTTAGGCACACCCTCTGGAGGTGATAAACATTTCCTCATCCTCCTGGCATAAGCTAATTTCTGCATTTATCCAACTGCAGGTAGGCGGGTGACAGGCTCACAAAGGGCTTCCTAATTTCAGCAAGACTTGCAGCCTTTTAAAAATAACATAATGCTGATGAGCAATTTGCCTGGATTAGGAAACTGGCTCAAAGTCAGCTTCTAAAACCTTGCTGAACCTTTGGGCATAGGTTAGAAATCCTTGTACACATGTGACTTACTTTGGGATAGTTTCACTACCCAATGAATTTACTGTCTGAGAAGACTAGAAAGGAAAACCATGTCATTGGTTCTAACTGAAACCACTGATGAATGGATTTCTTATGGCAATCAGGCCAGTTATCTCAGGTAACTGTTGCCACTTTGGTGCTTTGGTGATTAATGCACCAAACATGCAGTGGGATTTTGACCAAAGAGAGCCTTCCTCAATGCAACACGTCTGCAGTGCATAACTGTGCAAGACACCAGTTACCACTGGGAAAAACTAAACGTGGAACCCGAAATAAATTAGGGAAATGGCACCATGGTTTCAGGGCAAGTCACCTCCCTACTGCCTTGTCCCGGGTGAGGGAAGAGGTAACCTACAGATTTGGTCCCAATAGCTGTTTCTTGGGTAAGAATTCAGAGTCTGTGGGCACTTCTTTATGGAATACATCTGGAAAATAATCCTAAACCAGCCACCTCTGGACCTGGAAACCGTGGTGCTGTGCATTGAAAAAAATCAGTGTCTGTGAGAGCAGAGGAGTTACCAGAGGAACAGACACAAATATCCTGACTTCAAGAACTGACCTAGTAGCTTTGCAGAGCGCAGCCTCACCACTGTGCCAGTTCATCAGTGGATGTCTCACTTCCCCGGAGATGTCTGACACAGTTCTGCATTGCACTGTGCAAGCACCAGGCCAGCAGAAATCTTTTCAAATCAGTCATTTTCTTTGCCTCTTCCCTACGTAACATGAATAAAAGTCTTCCCTCCAAAATAATATGTGGTTTTTGTAAATGACTGAGTACTATGGAAAAAGAATAAGACTTTACTCCCGTAGTGTGTTAAGCCCTATTGCCACTAAAAACGAAAACCCCAAAAAGTGTTGCACCGTGCTTCTGAGCTCTAACCTACTGTTAAATAGTGAGTGTTCTGGGTCAGTGAAGAGAATATACTGTGACTACGTACCTATATCCCAAGGTGATAACAACCCAAGCCATGATACCAGCTACACTACCCTATCTAATGAATAATGAACAGTAGTTTTGGTAAAGTGCTTCAATCTTCCTCCAAAAAAAAAGCTATGAAAATATAAGTTTTGGAAACATCTCCTTCTTTAAGAAGATCTTTTTGTTTCCTTGCTACAATAGCACTTGTATACAGTAAGCACTGTATTTCTACCTCAACTATCCATTTGCTTGCTGGCCAGATTGGGTCAGGAGCAATACATCTAGATGTAGGTAAAAACACCACAATCTGAAGTCTTTAAAAGTTTTGTGAAAGCCTTTGGCTACAATGAACATATCAAAAAAGAAACTTCTGAGTGATAATTTACCAAGAATTAAAAGAGCAGATTCAGAGCAAAACCAAGACATAAATGCCACAGTATATTTTCTTGAGGAGGCAAATCTGCAGGACCTGCTATTGATCTTCACCGTATGTTGTTCAGTGGGCTGCACTCAGGTACACTGCACACCCAGCCCACAGTCCTCCAGTGGTTGGAGTTGAAAGCAAAGGTAACAATATCATTCAGAGACATCTGGGACACACAGTAAGCTTTTGAAAACCAGTATCCTTGACTCAGTGAATGAGAATGTTGAAGATCCCATTTATCAACAAGCCTGAAGTCTGTGGCTATTGGTGAGGACGTCGTGAAATGTAATTGCTTTAGCAATATGCCAGTCTGCAATTAAAAAATACACTTTTTTATTTTTTTTAATCTTTCTATACCTTCTCACTACTCATAAGTAACTTTTGGACTAAGTAGCACACATTTTCTTGAAGTGAAATACATGTCTCCTACTGCTCTTTGCATTATTACAGATATATGAAAATATACTGTGACATTTAACATGCTGTACAGGTGACTGGGACAGTGACAGCAGCAGCACCAAAAATAACTCAAAATCAAACAAACCACCAAACACTGAAAACATAAGCACCCTGGCAAAGTGCTTATTCAGATATGCAAAATCAGAACAAACGACGTAAGGCATGCTCCAAAAACCTCAGAGGTCACCTGGGGCTCACGGGGATGGCTGCTGCTGTCAGAATTCTTATTCCAACATCCTGAGGGAGAGAGGGGAAGCAGGGGGCAGGGGAGGATGGGAAATGGGCATCAACAGAGAAAAGAAAACTTTAGAAACTGTACCCTTGCTGTCAAAAAGGCTTCAGAGTCAGCTGCCATCTTGACATGAGGTTGCAATTCCTGTTACCGTACCTTTTTAGACACAGGGAACATGCTTAGTGAACTGGTCCCTCACTCGTTTCAAGAAAGATTAAATTTAAAATGTTAAGGGGGCTGTTTCTTTCTTTGTTGGCTTGTTTGTTTGTTTTTAAGAAGGAACACCTCAGCTAGCTCCAAACATGTCTTTTTCTGATTCTGGAGACTGGGGCCTTGATATTTCAAACAACTCCTGTGGTGACTGAGAGCTTCTTCTTGAAGTTAATATCCTAAGTATCTCAGCAAGCTGTTTTTCTATATTGGTCATTTTTGTGTTTAAAGCCTTGATGTCCTCTTTCAACTCATGTTTCACTTCTAGCATGGTGGCCTGAAGAGTCTGTTCTGGGATGGGATAAAAGGAATGCTTGACCTCGGTGAGGACGGGGCTGCGGTCCTGTGGGCTTCTTGTCTCCCCAACGTTATCCAAGCGCAAGTCACTTTTTGTAATGCCACTATCACAAGAGTCTGTCTTCTTCAGGGTAGCTTCTCCGGAAGCTTTAGTTCTCTCTGGTAAAGTCTCCATGGACTCTGCTTTAGAGACCTTGTTCCAGTCTTCACCTTTCCCACAGGCGTCTTTGAATTTGGCCCAGCCTTTTCGTCGGGGGTACTCCCCTGACACCTTGCATCCTGCGTAGTCCGACGTCGGGGCCTGCAGCTTTGCCTGGTCAGAGGCCCCTGACGTCGACGCAGACTGGTATGACACAGGAGTTGCCGGACTCTCCCGTACAGTCACAATGCTGGCTTTGACCACCGAGCGCGCGGAGGAGTGCTCCCCTAAAACATTGCCCTTCTCCACGTCCAGGTCATCTGGGTCTCTGCCCCTCTCTGCTGCGAGCCGTGCTTCCTTCTGCTGCCTGAACCTCTGGAACAGGCGGCGGACTGGGTGGTCTGGAGGTAAGATCAGAGGCGCTTCATTCTTCCTCTTCATTCTCTCCTCTTCTTCACGTTTGACATCGCTGATTTTCCGGAACACAATCTACAGAGGGAAAGAGATTTCACTCTGTGATTAACTGCACATTTGTTAAGGTGGAAAAGTTATAGAGAAAGATTTATCTGAAAGAATTTATCTGAACTGAAAAAAGCACAATCTCTGCCCATTTATAGCAACAAATGTCATGCATGGAACGTGGCTTATTTCATTATTTAGGAGCGTGAACACCAGCAAGAAAATAAAACAACAATCCCAGGAAGATACTTGTTCCATTTTGTGTTAAGAGACTTCTTTTATTTGTTTTCCTGACTCTGTGGTTAAGCACCAACAAAGAGTCTTTCCCATTTCTTCCATCATTTGCATCCAGGTATTCACTCACTACTCACCATGCAGAATACCTGATATGATTTTAGTGCAGCTTGGCCACTAATGAGGCCAGTACAGCAGAGAGTATTCGGACTCTGACAGCAGTTTGCAGAGTGCATCTTGCCTCCCACATCCTCTTCCAGAAGTAACTGGAAGTTTAGAGATGAGGCAAAGCTCAAGTCAGCCCCACAGTCAAGGGTATGAGGGAAGTGGGGAACGAGTTCCTTGAAACATGGAGATCCAAAGCAGGATCACCTAGAGCAGGCTGCACAAGAGAGCATCCAGGCTGGATTTTAATATCTCCAAGGATGGAGATTCCACAACTCCATGCATTTTACATTAGTGGTGGTATTTTCCCAGAAAAAAAAAAAAAAGAAAAAACAAAACAAAACCAGAGTGGTATTGAAGAACACATAAACTGGTTTGAAAATGGGAGGTTCCCTAAGCTGAAGTTTTCAATACAACATAGAATCATAGAATGATTAGGGTTAGAAGTGACTCCCAGAGGTCATCCAGTCCAACCCCCCTGCAAGAAGCAGGGACACCCCCAACTAGATCAGGTTGCTCAGGGCCTCATCCAACCCGGCCTTGAACTTCTCCAGGGATGGGGCATCCACCACCTCCATGGGCAACCAACATATAAGATATGTAGCCCCCAGCTTTTTTTGAAAAGTCATACCTAATCTCTTTAGCTGCTTTTGGGAATGCCAGAAGGATGAGATGTCATCCAAAGGGACCTGGACCACATAGAGAGGCAGGACCATGCAAACGTCATGAAGTTCAATAAGGACAAGTATAAGGTCCTGCACTTGGGTCAGGGCAATCCTCATCATGAATACAGGCTGATGGATGATGTGATAGAGAGCAGCCCTGTGAAAAAAGGTTTGGGGGTATTGGTGGATGAAAATCTGGACATGAGCCACCAATGTGCACTCACAGCCCAGAAGGCCAATTGTATCCTGGGTTGCATCAAAAGAAGTGTGGCTGGCAGATGGAGCGAGGAGATTCTGCCCCTTTGCCCTGGTGAGACTCTACCTGAGTACTGTGTCCAACTCTGGAGCCCTCAGCACAAGAAGGACATGGACCTCTTGGAGTGGGTCCAGAGGAGGGCCATGAGGATGATCAATGGGCTGGAGCACCTCTCCTACAAAGACAGGCTCAGAGCGCTGGGCCTGGAGAAGACTCATGCGGCTTTCTAGTGCCTGAAGGGGACCTACAGCAAAACTGGGGAGGGACTATTTTTAAGGTCATGTAGTAATAGGGCAAGGGGCAATGGTTTTAAACTAGAGCAGGTTTAGATTAGACATTAGAAAGAAGTTCTTCACCATGAGGATGGTGAGACACTGGAACAGATTGCCTAGAGAGGTGGTGGAGGGTCCATTTCTGGAGGCATTCAAGGTCAGGCTTGATACGGCTTTGAGCAATCTGATCTAGTTAAAGGTGTCCCTGCTTATTGCAGGGGTTTGGACTAGATGATCTTTAAAAGTCCTTTCCAATCTAACACATTCTGTGATTCTATGAAAATCCACTCAAAGTCCATATGCTCCAATGCAGAAATAACTTTCAGATTCAAATCATTATTAGGAAATGTGTAAATAAACCCATCCCTCTGTTTCAGACAGATTTAATTTAAACCAAACATAATAAGCACTGCTTCACTGGCACACATAAAATGCATGTTTCTCCTGACTCCAATATTTCTTGACAGTTTTGTCATTGCGAAGCAGGGAAAAAAACATCTTAACACTGCATCTTTGGAAGAAAGACGCTGTCAGACTTGGCAGCGTTTCCCAAATACAAAAGAATAAAATTAGCAGGAAGGATATTTTATTTCCAAGCTGCAATTAGGAAACTAAATGTGAGATAAGAATAAGAAAACAGAGTACTTGACAGTAGGGTTTTTTCCCTCAAGAAACTCGGTCTGCAGTGAGCTTGATAGAAGGCGGACAAAGCAGAACAATCCTTCAAAGTGGAAGAATAGCACTTACTAGCAAGGGAGAATCAACAGGCTAATGGCTTCCCACACACTGACAGTCCCCCGCTGTAACTGAGGGATGAGTGTCAGCACAGCTGACACAGGGTGGCTGTCCCACATGCTCTGCAGGAGCCTGGACATGCCAGGCAGTGTCCCCGGGCATCCCTTCAGCAGTGGGCAGAGGTTGGCTCTGGTGGCACAAAACCCCAGCAAGCCAAGGCCACTATAAGATGGGTCAATCTGGCTCTGCAAACTTCTGTGTGCCCAGCCCCCTCCTCTCCTGGAGGAGTGTTTGGCATTGGTATGGGCATCCACGTCCTGCACAGTGCTGTGCTAGACGGTCTGGCATTTAATGAGGCTCATGTCACTTTGGATGGGAGCAGTCTCAGGCTGTGTGCTTTCCTCAGATGCTCAGAAGGGTTGTATGGCTGGGTGGTGCAATGGTCACATTCACAGGGGTCGCCAGGGGAGGCTTTGAAGAGCTGGAGGCCAGACTGCTTCACACAGTCCAGCCCCTACTCCACGCAGCCTCCTCAGCGCTTTGCCTGATAAGCACTGGAGTACCTCTTACTGTTTAATGACTGGCTTTTCTAACACAAATGGGTGCCATATTTGACAGGAGTTGCCTCTGCTGCAGCACGATACAGATGAGAGGGCAATGGAGAAAGCCTCAAGCAGTAACTTACTATCAGGCTATCCCAAGCCTTATTTGTACTAGCCACTGCATCTCAAACAGCTCATAGAGTGGTCTCCAGACTGGAGTACATGAGAAGGAACTTCACCAGCAAATGCAAAAAGGTGAACACCAGCAGACAAGTTGTTGGTCATGCATATGTCCCCACAGCCCCACTACTTTCCTTTGCACTGCCTAGACAAGCCGTGTTGATGCTGGGCACACTGGGCCGTAGAAGAGCCACCACTGGCTTTCTTGTGCAGAAGTCAGCCTCAGGGCCCTAAACATACCTTCACTCCTTTGCCTTCAGGAGATAAGACTGCAACAGAGACAGGAATGTATGTGGAGACAATAACTACATAAATGCTGCCTTCACCATGGGTAACTGCTGCTATGATCATGAGACCCCTAATTTCCATCTTCCACAAGAGCCCTCATGCCAGCTACAAGGCAACCGCACCGCGGCAGCAACCACATGTGTGAATGCAGAAATGCAGTCCTCAGGTCTCCCATCCCGTTCAACGTCTTTTATACCTACACATTTATGTGACAAGATACACTCACGCAGTGCTAATCAAATCTATGCACATTTGCCAGGGGACACTGCTCCATTGCTTGGGTTTGCTTCTTTTAACTAACTCCCAAGACAGTGGATAAATACCTGCCAGACAGCAACCTGTCTTTGGGAAGCCCAGGCAAACCTGTCAATGGACTCCCTTTTTTTGAAGGCTCCCCAATGCCATACTTTCTCAAAACAGCTCCATACTTACATATTAAGCAAAAGCATTAAAACTGTGCAAAGCTCAGCAGTAACTAAAAAGACTTGACATAACTGCAATTTGGATTTCTTTTTCGCTGTCTTTTTTAAGATTAAATTCAAATCCTTATAAATAAAAATAGAGATAACTGTTTTAAATGGACTGTTTTCTTAGAACTGTTGAGGAAAAAGCATTTTTTAAGAGGTTAAAGAGCTTCAACAGCATTCAAGGTATTCAGAAAATGCAGCTGTTATGCTGATGTATATACACCTACTCCCACAAGCAGTTAAGTGCACACAGGGCAAAACACAGGTTTAATTTATTATAAGGAAGAGAAGTCTGGAACTACAGAGCAATTTTTATGTGGAATTTGATAGGGTTACAAATATGTTTCTAATCAAAGTTAATAAATATTATGGCAAAGATCCTAAGATAGTTTTAAGAGCAGTCTCTCTTTCTCACTCTCACTCTCACTCTCACTCTCACTCTCACTCTCTCACTCTCTCTCTCCAAGCATTCATTTTTGTCCAGGAAGGGATAGGGTTTTTTCCCTCAAAATCTCCTAGACCATGTATTACATGCCACACAGACACAGGGTCCTGTACTGTACAAGGTATGTAATTCTCTATAACATCAACCTCTTCGAGACATAAGCACACAGAATAGAAATCTCATGGGAACATTTTAACAGTATGTGAATAACAAAATATGGTCAAAGAACCTAAACTGGGATGAAATAACAAGAATTTTAAACAACACGATTAAAAGTTCATGTTTCATAAGTCCAATCTCAAGCCTTGTTTCATAATTCTGTTTTTATCAAAAAGGTGCTGAAGCTCACAGCTCCACAGGAAAGCCTCCCATGCTGCCAGAAATGTGAGTATTGTGGGGGTGTTAGCCTGGGTTAGCCAAAAGCCTGGAAAATAGCTATGCTAGGTATTTGTTGCTGCAATCATATAAACATTTACCAGCGGCATGTAGTTATGTGCTGACATGTCCTGGCACACTCCTGGACCTGGATGTCCCACTGACCTAGGAAGCACACACCTTGTAGCCACATTCATGCCTGTGCATGAGCCGTGTCTGCGGGAGATGGACAGCATTACACCCAGCACGCTGACCTTTCCTCGGCATTAACTAGCTGTGGAGGCAAAGTCTTCAGGAAGTTTTGGGGAAAGACTCTGCCTGTTTTTACTCCTCACAGGATTTTCAAGCTGTATCTCTAGAATCAATGTCTTTGGTGACTAAGGTTGAAATTTCTCTCCAAAGTATTAAAAAATTAGGTGGACATAAATCAATACTTGAAACATCTATTTGGTTTCAAAATTTGGTTGAATCATTATGGCAGCTCTTCCCTGTCTTCCTTTTGGATCGTTTGGCAACCAGATCTAGTGGAGGGTGTCCCTGTCAATGGCAGGGGGTTGGAACTAGATGATCTTTGAGCTCCTTCCCAACCCAAATCAGTCTGTGAAATGTGGGGTATCCAGCAACTGTTACTTGGATTTTCTTGCTCAGCACTGAAACCCAAGCATCATCTATTTAAATGTTATTAAACATATTTTTAAATATTTTAAATTTTTATTAAATTTTTGTGTTATTTAACACAACGTGGACATTTCTCGTGAACATGACTTCCATAATTATTTGATGCTAAGACCAGAAGAACAGACTGCAATGGGACCTCCAGCACAAGGAGGCCACAGGATTGCTCTGAAGGAGCTCTCCCTGACGGGAATCTTGTTACAACTAGATTGCATCTTTCAGTGAAACGTCCTGTTTGATGGCAATACAGAATCCATCATCGCATCTTGATAAAAAATTCCTGCAATTGTTGCTTCAAGACTGAGTTTATTTGACATCCGTGACATTTCTGTACCTTGCTCCCTCAGACACTTAAAAATTCACTTTGAGAAATTGATTCTAGAGTCTTATGTCTAAAAATCTTTGCAGAATTATTACAGCTAGTCAGTTACTACTGTGAAGGATTTAGACAGTAATGTTTTACTGGGCAAAGTTCACACCTTTAGACTTTTCATTTTAACTCTACGCTTAACAATTTTTAATCTTTGGAGATGTTTGAATTATTTTCTATCTTCCAGCTTCTTTACTAGGCAGCATTCAGTTCTTAAATTTTCACCCTTGCCCAGAACTAGAATATATAGTTTATTGAGTTAAATACAAGGTTTCTTTTAAAAAGCCAAGTAAAACAACTAATCCTCCAACAAGTCTTTGAGCGGTTTCTGCAGTCTCACTGCTACCCACTGCTCCTCCCATCTCACTACTAGCTGATGTTTTTTCAGAACAATCTAGCATAGCTCCAAGTTGTTTTTCTGAGCAGTAATAGGAGAGGGATGCACAAAGGGGTACTCACTTTCTTTGATGAAGCCATTTCAGAGGACCTATGCTAAGTTGGCCATTAAAACTGAAGACAGCTTGTGACAAGGTAAAAAGGCCGACACGTTCAACAGCAGCGCTATCTCCTCTAAGCAGGTACAAATATAGATGCAGCATTTTAAGTTCTTGCTTCCTTTACACAAAGACAGGGGTGGGGGTGTGAAGAATATGACAGGGGTATATAAAATCTGACATGGTGTAGATGGGCGTAGGCAGGGATAGATTATGCATCATCTTATCCAACATGGAAACTACAGCATCAAATGACAGCAGGAGGAGTCACGTACCAACCACAGACAAGTTCACGGTCTTCACCTGAATGGATTAGATGTGTCCAAAATGTTAATAAAGGGTGGTCTGAATGCAAAAAGTCTGCATGGATTCAATAAACTAGGCAAGTACTTGGTAGAGAAAGCTATTGGGTGCTACTGAACAGACATAACTCGTATCCTGCTCAAGAAATCTCCTGAGGTAAACTAAGTTGGAAGCTGAAAAAGTATTTGTAGGAACTGCCACTTAGTAAAGTTTTGTTCTTATTGCTTCTTTAGGCATCCCAAGGCATCCCTAAATAACTACATAGGTCAAATCTGGAACTGCTGCCTCACTCACTACTGAGGAAACATTCCCAGTGAAGATGACAGAAGTACCAGAGGGAAAAACATCAGAAGAAAATACAATAATGGCTCAAAGATCTGAGCCCTAAACATTTAAGGAGGCTGTTCACCTATTTCAGACAAAAGTTTATTCTCATTGCACCCTTCACCTGCATATAGGGAGAGGCAGGACCAATAAGCCATTGGTGTGTAGTACCACATCAGCGTGACATTGCTTTAGACATTGTCTGGGTTTGAATGAAACAACTAAAAATTGGATGTTGTTTTGGTACAGTGGGGAACACTCCTTGGTGCACACAGGGGATTAAGAATCCACTGTCTCCAGCTACTCTTGTAATGAACAGCCCACTGAGGAGTTTCACCTCCTCTGAACTGTTGGTAGCCCACAAAACACACGAGAATGATGCTGCCTGCCAAACTGCACGAAGTCACATTCTCTAACACTGCACACTCCCAGAAGTTAACCAACAATGTATTAGTGTCCTTATTCTGGTCTTGTTATCTGATTGTAAAAGCAACCACTGTGCCAATACTGCATGACACAGTCTTAAAGATCAGGGGATGCTTAATTTAAAACATATTATGAATATATTGAAAACCTTATCCTGTCAAATGCTAAAATAGACCTGCCTGCATCTGAATTGGAAAGGATCTTTTGGTCTTATGTAAAACCATGAAAACTTCTTTTCAATTTTGATTTGTAAGAACTGATCCGAGACCCACAGGGATAGAAATACAGATTTTATCATGTTTTGAATTAGACTGTCATCAAGGAGTTACAATTATGAGGCTCCTAGCCAGAAAGCTGCTGCTATTATTAGCTCCGCAAGCCTCCCTTTTCCCACTTCTATAGCACGCACAAATACTGCAAGATTTGGCAGGTCTTCCTCAGCATTAACAGCAAGTAGTATGGCAGCATTTTCCTGGTGCTTAATAATTCTCTTTCACAGATACAGAAACATTCACACAGTCTGTAAGTGCCATATATCATAAACAATTAAAAGCTCAAAATTACTTCATACAGTGCTCACAGAAAATGGACTTAAGTGTGAGGAAAACAATCACAAAAAGGCATTTATTAGTACACAGTCCACCTAGCATCTGCCAAGAACTGATGAAAATATCTTCAGGCTGATGTTAGTGTGATGAAAATTGGATCCAATTTTTCTTTTTCTTTTTTTTTNTGACAATAAAAATGCTTTCAACGTTGGTGTTAAAGAAACCAAAGTTGCATGTGATCAACAGAGTCTATGATGATGAAGAATCCCTAAAGCAATGTATTAGCAAGTGTCAGGGAAAATGATGGAGAAATAAGACTCCAGACTAGTAATTCCTTCCTTTCTGGAAGGAATTACTAGTCCTACCTTCTCACAAAATACTGAAGCTTCCCACTAAAACCTACAATGGGTTTCACTTCCATTATCTATTATTATAGGCAATTCCTGGGTTAAATGCTGGTCTCATCTGCACCTCTGGAATGTAGAGGTGTGCATGTGTGAGAAGGTATAAAAGTTCATGGGTCACATTTATGACAGGTGAGAGTGCAGGTCCTATTTTGCTGTTCAAAGCCACAGTCCTCAAAGCCCACGTACCTGTTAAAAGGCTGGTGCAAACTACCCAGTTTGGAGTCCCATGTCATTTGGCTTTGACCCTGGGTTTCAGCAAATGATTTGTGCACTGGGCTTTGGGCCCCACTGCCATGTTACTGCCATGTTACTGCCATGAGCTCCAGCACTTTCAACAGGGCTGAAGCTCTTCTTGACAGCATATTTTGTGGCCTAATTACAAATTCTAGAAATCCCAACTTGAATATTAGTGCTTAATAATGACACTATTATTTATTTAGAAGTTCTGCAGAACCCGAGACTCTGCTCCTTTATGTCAAACTCCTCATTCTAATTCATGTTTACAGGCGATGCCGGTATTGAGAGAACAGATTTTACAAAAACACTACTGAAAATAAGACAGAATTATATGTCCAGAGCAATTAGCAGAAATAATAGACAAAACCTTCCTGATCTACAGCAGGGTCACTAACAAGTTTTGAGGCATGAAGAGATGTCTCTTCCCCAAAATAGATTCTAAAACATTGTCATTAGTAAACTCAGACAACCCCACAGTGAAAACTAAAACCCACACCACACTACAGCACATTATAGCTTGTTTCACATCCTCCTTCACTAATGTACAAACCAATAAAATATGAAAAAATATTAAAAGATATATTAGTAAAGATCTACTAGAACTTCATTTTTTCTGAGAGTAAAAGTTGCTGATACAGCCAAGTACCTAATATGTAGGCAAAGGCTTTGGGGAAAGGATGCCAGATCTGAGTGGGGGGACATTCTACCACCCGAGAACTGCTATGTCTGACAAAATGTGAAATGCTCTGTAGGAACTTCTTTGGGGTAAATGAGGAAAAAAGAATGTTTCTGCTTCCTGCCTGCCTTGTGTCAGCAGCTTCTAGCAGCAACACCTACAAAATACTGTTCTCATGTTTGTCTAATGATAATTTTTTTCAGCATATGGGCTGCTTCTCCATCTGTGCACACATCAGATACACATCTCATGTGAACTCATCTTTTACTCCAGATCAACATACTACCCTCAATCATGGGCAGACAACACTGTCTCAAAAGCTGCTTTAAAGAGAGCTCAAGGCATAGCAGGAACTTACCTCTCTGTCACCTAAATTACAACTATACAAAATGTCATATAATCTGTACAGTGTGTCTTCTCAAGAGTCAAGAGCTTGTTTCCCCAAGCTCCCTGTGGCTTGCTGCCATTTACTAAGTGTTTCCTGAAAGAAATCAAGCAATTTGCCGGAGTCAAGGATTTGGGATTTCCCTGTCCTCCCCGCACCCCTCCCCCTCGCAACTCAGAGACAATTTCACTTGAGATCTGAAATAGATGCAGAGGTTGTGGAGCTGCTGAGGAAAGCAGTGATGTCCTGAGATAATAGTTAAACTGTATGGTTTGCTTTCAGTGACTACACTTTAGACACTATCTCGCCATTGAGGCAATTCCCTCTTAGCCAATGTTTTTCTTCCAGGTACTTTTTCTCCTGCTTTCCTGCTTTCTGTCATTAGACTTACAGTGACTGACAGGCATTTTACTTCCCAAAAGGATATCAAATGTATTTGCAAATGAATTCCACTCAATCAGGCACAATTGGTCCCAGTAGCTGACAAGTCATTCAGTTGCCTTTGAACGCCCACTCACACACCAGTCCACACAGACACAACACTCAGCATCCCCAGCGTACAAGGCTTGTGCAGCTCTTGATATTATAAACTGAGAATTACACTAAACTCAGGTAAAGTTCCTTGCATAATTTGCCAAAGATAGCATGAAGTCTTCCTTATGTGCATCTCCCCAAGTTACCAGGCTTAAGGTTCAGCTATAAGATTGGAGAAAACCAAACTAACCCACAGCTCAGCATGAAACAAGAATAAATATTCCACCAGACTGTATGGCAGCAGAGCCATGCACACCCCAACACCCAGTGCCACTGAACCAGTCTGTCCTTTCCCCTGATTGGATAATATTATGTGAGAAGGAAACAAACTGTTAATAACCAAATGAGAATCAGCAATAAAACGTACATTGATCATTATTTCCAAAAGCAGTTGTCAAACCTCTTCAGCCCTAACTAACAGCCAGGAGCTGAAAACCTTGAAGGGGAGAAAACAGTTGACTGCAGTGAGATGTCTGAGATCTTCTCATCACAAGGAGCTCCTCTTAGCCTTGAAGGGGTGAAAACAGTCGACAGTGGTGAGATGTCTCGGATGTTCTCATCATGAGGAGCTCCTCTTAGCTAGCAGTTTCTAGGAATAGGTCTCTGCCTGTTTGCTGCTGTCTGGCTCCTGCGGGTGTGAAGTGATGGCTCTGTCTTCTTTGTCAAGTGTCAAAACTGATAGCTGTCTGCTGTCTGGGAAATGTGCAGGTGAGCTAATTAAACCAGAGGAGAACTGGCAGATCCCTCCAAATAACTGCACAGAGTCCCTTATAGCTGTACTTCTTAATTCTGTTTCTGGTGTTTTTATTCTGTAAAAGCAGATGCTTGGGTCCCACGGCAAATACAGATTCAAATACCAACAGAGGTAGAGGTCTTCTATCCCATCACTGTACTTCATTCACACAACTCCAAGTGTTTCACAGCAATTCATCAGTCCTCTGAATATAACCAATGGCATAATTTTTATTTATTATTTATGTAGCAGCAGTTCTTGGGTCTTTGCTCTTTCAGCTTATTCCCACACATATGGAGTGAAATGCTATTATCCCATGAGGCAAAGCGGCCTGTTTCATGGGAAGACATCGCAGACCCAGCACATACTGCAATGACTGATGTTGGCCACACGAAAATTTACAAGATATTTGAAACAACACCCATGCAAGATGTCCCTTTTTGTTACGAGTGCTAAAGGTTTGCCCTTACAAGTTCCAGATAGGAGACCCTGGATACAATCTGTCAAATGAGTTGAGATTTCAAAGACACTTAACTTTTAAACAGTCCCAAATTTCTCTTGAAGAAAACAGCTCCTCTTGAAGAGGGAAACTGGGACAATTTGGCGGAAGGGTGTTCTTTCCTCATAAGTGTATTGAGACACTCCTTTTAAAAATATTTATGATCATGTGTATTCAAAAAACGACAAAGATCTAAATATTGAAAACCTCTATATGCCAGCCTCTCCTATCAGGAGCAGTAGCACCTGCAGATTCAAGAATCCTTGTCACCACCAAATGGAAACCTAAAAGCTGCCTTTAGCCCAGCCTTCAGTCGTATCACACCGCTTCCTCTTGCATACAGACACATACTCACAATGGGTAATTCATCGTCAAATGACACTTCAGTCATCATAAATTCAGACTGCATTTGCAACTACTTTTGTTACAAGGCTTTGTTTAGGAGAAATATGTTTGCCTCTAACTTTGGGACTACACAGTCATGGTGTTGTCTCCCTTTTCCTGAGTAGCTGAGAGCACTCACAGGCAGCAGAAAGCAAACTCCCTTTTCTGGACTGCCAAAAGTATTTGAACACCTCTCCCAGGACCATCCTCCAGTTACCACATGATGGAGCTGGGCTGCCCAGACAGCACAGAAACTCAGTTCAAACTCCACAGTGCAGAGTTGTGACGAAGGAAGCTCTCCATCCCCTTGCCTTCCGCCCCAGAGCTTGCACTGTGATGAGGTAACTGTGACATGAGATGCCTGCTCATGGCAAGCAAGACACAGCCCAGAATGGCTAAGGTTACTCTGGTAGTGTACTCTGATAGTTACTCTGGTAGTGTACTCTGATGCTCCACTTCAGATACACAAAAGGGCATCCTTCTCTCATTCAGAAAGATATCCAAATATCTTTCTGAATGAGTGAAACAAGTGTAATAGGAAGGGCTGAAGGAAGTCTTCCTGCTTTTAAAAGGATTGGAACTGAGGTCTCCCAGGTTCCCTCAGGCAGGTGGCAGAAATGTTGCTGCAGCAACTAGGAGGTGGGATCCCCACATTCTGGTTCCTGCTCTAGGAAACACCCTCACAATTGGTTCGAAACAAAGTCTCAGCTAGAGAGACTGTGTATGACACCCAGTCCCAGAAACCTCTTTGGATGGCAGTCTTACCATTCTCTTCATCTTCTCAAATCACCGAGAAAAATGAACTTACAAAGCTTGAAACCTAACCCCATTTTATCTAATAGCCTATCTTTATCTAACAGTCACTTCCTTCTGCTTAGCAACTCTAACCCTTTGTTTTGCCAAACTAAAACACTCATTTGACCTTTCAGGCAGCTTTTCATTTAAGCTCCTTCCTCTCACCTGTTTTTTCCACTTCATTGAGACAATGCAAAACATTTAATTTTCATTTGAGAGGCAGGTTTGAAGAGTTCAGCTGTAGCTTAAGTGAAGCAGAGCATAGACTGTACATCAACGTGCCTATGCACTTTTAAGTGATCAATAAAATATTGATCATTTAACTATCGTGCTTTGCCATCTCCAACTCTTCAATGTTGTAACGTCACAGTGGGCTAAACTTAAATACCTGGGGTGACATCTCCTTGCTTCCTCCTAAGGGACACTGTAAACCTGTTTTCTCTTTGATCCATCCTTCTGAGACAAGGAGAGAGATGTGGCACAGAGCTCGCTCTTTAGCAAGCTGTCTCTCTTATCTTGGTAACACTAGGGTGGTAATTCTTCACCTCTGTGCTTCATTGAAACATGGCTTGTTTTGAGTTCCAGAGCTGCACTGGCATCGAGCAGAAGCCACCACAAAATAGGTATCTTGGATTAGAAGCACAGTGAAGCCTTGTAATCTCAGTTTAACTCCCCCTTACACTGTGCCACAAGTTCTTTAGTTCTCTACCTGCATTTATGTCTTATATTTACACAGGATAATTTTCTTATCTGTAAAACAAGCGAAATGCATTTTCATGGAGGTTGTCCTCCTATGTTTTATGTTACCCATTTTCTAGTCTCATATTTCACTTGAACTGCTTCTTATGCCATGTGTAGGAATATAAAACACCATCATCCTGACCAGACATATAGGCTATAAGCAGCATGATACACTCTCACTTTCCTGAAAATGGGAAGAACTGCAGACATGGAGAGGCTGGAGAGGCTGCCGGAAGCCCAGTGGGTTTCATGTTGCCATCAACCATCAGCAGATGCTGTGACATTCAGCTTTGTCACCGTCACATTGAGTTACTGTGCATGCCCTGTACCTCACACAACTTGGGGGACACAACCAGGGCCTCACACACTTGAGATCTAGTTATAAACATTTCCCAGTGCAAAGCGTAACCTAAGAGTGGCCACTTCAATAGGTGCTGTACTTTTTCCTGTTAAGACGATTGCACTTGACTACAGTGTAAAAAGGTGTTTAACTGATCAGAATTAAGCAAACAAACCCAGAAATCAATCTTTTCCTGCTTCCACGATAACTCTGCTCTCCTTTCTGCTCTTTCTTACACTTTTATAAGGCATCTAGCATCAAGACTTACTAGTCCCAAAACTCACGTAACTATGTTCAGGTGAGAAGATGGATGATTTCACACCACAGGCATAAACTGAGACATGAAAACTATATCTTGGGAAAAGGAAACTATCTCCTTAGCAACTAAAGAGTGCAGAAGGCACTTCAGCATCTACTACATGTAGAAATAGCACCAGACTCCTTGAGGAGAGTATTTCGATATACTGGAAAAAGTAATTTACTGGAAAATCCAGTTTTAGAAACTAAAGAAGACATTATTATCCAAAAAAGCATTAGACATGGATCTGAACTCAACCAACAATAGCGGCAGGTATGGCCCAGTGTCCCACTCTAAATCTGAATAAGGAATGGTCAGATTAATGTGTTGTGCTCACCCAGGTACACTGGACAGTGACACACTAAAACATTTTAATACAGAGCTCAGAGAAAATAAATGTGTTTGCATATACAGCAAACAACACTGAAGAGGATCTTCTTGATGATGTTTTTAACTAAGAGGTTAGGATCCTCAGAAACACAAAGCAGTCACCATTATACAACCAGCACCAGCGACTGAAAGCTGGATGTTGGCAACAGCTTGTATGTTCCACATAAAGGAAACACGCTCTTCATTTTTCACATGATGACTTCCTAATCAAATTAATTGCTTTAAGGACCATCTCTCCTATTCTGTAATAACCCTGTTTCTCATGGGCACTCACCCATCAATTAGGATTTCCACCTAATTTCTGTGTGCCCACTTCTCTAAGAGAAGCTGTACTAAATTACAGCTCAGAAGCAGGGGACCCCATCCATTGTGTCCTTCTAATCACAGGCTATCTGGGGCTGGGGCACACTAATCTCCTCACTCACTCTGTTCTCTTCAAATGGCCCTGAACTCCCACAATATGCATCTTTACCACCAATCTACCCATGGCATAGTTTTATATCAGGCTGCAAATTGAAGTCCTTGAAAGGACTTCATCTGGCTCTGTACTATTGATGGCACAGGGGACCCTGCTGAGGTTCTGGCACAGGATTCAAAGAAGAAGCTATGGCTTTTTCAGATTTCAAGCAGGTATTTCAAAAGATCACAGGAGCAAACATCTTCTCTTGAGATGAAACAACACAACTCCTACAACACCTGGCATGGGGACTCCACATTGCCCCTGCTGAAGCAAGCTCATAGCATGTGTACCACCTGGGCTAGTCTGCATGAACAGGTTTGCATCCTTCTAGTTTATCCATTTTCCAACAACTTGATGCTAAGTCAAGTCTAGAGAAATATATTTTTTGAAGTGGTGACTTCTACCTGTCCCTCACCATTTTTTTTATCCAATACTGGACTTTGTAGCAAACATTTGACTACATAAGGGGCAAAGAGATCGTGCATTCATTATATCAGTTCTCAGGCAAATTTGCTTCATATTCAGATGGAAACCATTTGGCTCAGAGGCAACGCTGCTTAGTAAATCAGCTGTAATTTCCATTATTCTCATTGTGCTACAGGGGCATCCAGCCCAAAATGCCTGTTTGGCTGTAGTGGATGGGAGCACCAAGCAACTGCCAGGATCCATCTTTTGTTCTTCAGTGACAGAAGGCTCTGGAAAATGCCCATCAAGGAGTGCATGGCAGCATCAGCAGAGATCGTTTAATCCCCCTGAACTCCAAAACCTGCTCACTTGTAACTTGGATCTGATGCCAGCCCTGAGGACAACTGTGTCCTGGCAGGATGCTAGTACTGGAGCATCTCTTGATGCATCTCATGCTTTCTTTACATGGAAAAACTGTCCACCAGCTCAGCAGTGGGTAACTGAGCTGCCCCACCACACACTTTGCCTGGGAGGCTATGCCCACGCTCAGAGCAGAGCTGTCAGGACCACCAACCCGGCAAGCAGAGCGCGCCATGGCGGCACACAGTGCAGGTGTCCTCGGTGCAGGGCATCATGAGGCTGAGGCAGCAGGCTCGACTGCTCTCACTGTCTCCAAAAAATGGGTGAGAATAGCAGATACGCTGCCTGCCTTCGCTCTCCTTGCTTTGCAAGCTGTGCAGACAGACACAATAACTTCCACAGCAGCTCCAAAGTATAAAGTAGGTTTTACTTGTGATGTTGGACTAAATGGAAACACCCTTTGAAGGAGAGCACAGGAATAATTTCAACTGTGTCTCCAAATTAACTTCCTCCCTCTGTACCACCCCACTCCCCCTTTTTTTTTCCAGTTAGGAAAAGCCCAGCTCAGCCTCTTTAGACATTTCTCTGATAGGAAAGTTTTCCAGATACAACATTTTAAACATATTTTGTCTTTTGTATTCCTTTTACTCAGCATTTGTCATTTCATACAGGACTACTTAGGAATAAAGCATCTAGTTTATTAATTCACAAATATTATTTCTAGAACATCATTTTGAGTTAATCAAGCCAAAATTCAAACTACTCTTCAAAATAACCACCCTTGTAATACTCTAGATTGAAAAGCTGTTACTTTAGTAAGTCAGGCATTTTTTTCAGCATTTATCTTAATATATGGCTAGGTATCATCACCTGTCCTGCAAGTCCGCTGCCCTCAGCACAGGTTTGCTGAAAATATGAGTTAAAATAGCATCATCCAATTTTTCTTTCTTGGTTTTTTCAAAAAACCAAGAAAGAAAAATTGGATGATGCTATTTTGTCTCCTGCATCCAAAATTCCAACCTTCTTGAGGTGCAGCAGCAATTAGAAGAAGATCCTTTTAACTTTATTATGAAAGCTTCTCCCTTGGAAGAGCCCCAGGTTTGCCAGTCAGGGGGGCAGGGCTGGCCATGGCTGGCTGGCTGCCTGCTGCTGCTGTAGTGTGCAGCCCCAGAAGGATTTAGCAGAGCCGCAGGATGCTGCAATGACTCCCTGTTAGCTGAGCCAAGTTACTTCACTGGGAACATCGTAACTAATCAGCACACAAACCTCATCTTGACCTGACTCAAGAGAACAGGATTCCTGATAGGGAAGGCAGAAGTTTTTCTGCCTTGATAGATTCTTGGCATATCAAGTTGCATTTTATTATCTTCTCAAATCCATCATTTGCTGGATACATCTACCATAGCAAAGCTTTGAAGGAGGAGTCATCAGGCAGACAAGATCACTTAGCTAAATGTGAGAATACTTTTAGCCCATACCTTGGGTGCAGGGAGAGGCTAGACCCATCTCTGCACCACATCTAGCTACACTTAGGTTACATCCTAAGACATCCAGGTTAGGAGAAGCCTCAGCCCTCTGACAGCACTTGGCCCTTGTGCCTGTATTGGTTATTGAAACCACATCTTGCCAAATGATCCTGATGCTAAAACAGTGAGTCACCCTCAATTGCCTGAGAATTTCCAAGGCATTTACGTGCTTTGGTACAATGTGCTGTTCTTATTCTCAGGGAGGCTTCTTCACATTCAAAACCTGTCCAAGGACAAAGCTACAACAAGCAATTACTGACAGCAAAGCAAATGACGAGGAAGCATGCCACTCTTCTCTAAGGCACTCCAAAATCTGTTGTTGCTGTTGGCTTTGTAGTTGTTTCTGTTTTTCTCACAACCAGAGAACAAGCGCTACCCTGACACTGCTGCATCCAGAACCTGAGCTGTGCTTACAGCCCCTAAAGGGCAGCGGGGCGAGGAGACAGCACAGCTACTCCTCTCCTGCCAGCTTCATGCAGCCATTTGCTGACCAATCACACATCGCAGATGTGACCCGGCTGCTCCGCAGCATCTAGCTCAACCCCAACGAAATGGGAGTCCAATGGCAAGGCTGCTCTGTTCCCCTTCTGGGTCCCTCCTGAGGCACAAACTAGCCTCCTGAACTGCATGAAAACATTTTGATGGCTATGGTGACACCAGCCAAACAGACAAAATCAAAACTCTAAACAGATCACGTTACCCTTTCTACACACACATGGGCCATTAATTTTCCTAGCTTCAGCCTGGCATGATGATGCCATACCTATTTTATAGACAGGGAACAGAGGACAGAAAAAAAAGAAATTATTTGTGAAAGGCCAGCACAGAAATCTTTTTGCAGAGCTGAGAAGTGGACTAACACCTCCCAAACCTCAGATTATTACACTGCACAAAGGCTACTCTTCCTCTCGTAGCCTTGGGACTAACTGATCAGAAGCTTTCTCTGCTGCAAGCAATACCAGCCACTGCAGAGGTCCTGCAGGACCTGAATGCTGCATAGTGCTGCATAATGTCAACGCGATGATCCAGCTACGCCTTGCTAGAGAGCCACACACAGAGAGAAGCTCAGCTCAGAAGGTTTCTGGCTAACCAAAATGGCTCCAAACACAGCGACGACTCACGAAGCAAATACCCACGGGGAATATTGACCGGCCTATGGCCTCAATAGGAACAAACTGCAGGGACAAACCAGGCAACAAATTTGCAAATGCATGATACACAGCATTGAGATGTGTTTTGCATATAAGGGAGCCAGGATTAGGATGCTTCAGACTCGCTGTGGGTGATGGCAGCAGCTTGGCTGTTTTTGTTGCTTGCTGATTTGGCCTTACCAAAGGTACTAAGGTCAAGCAGGAGTCTGAGACTGAGCTGAGCTTGCTGCTGGGAAGGTCAAGCACCCCTAGGCAGTGGGAGATGCAATGAGAAAATTCATCACCTCTGATGAGGCCACTGTTCCTGTTCAGGTCTTTTAAAGTGAGTTGATTATAAAAGGAAACCTAAATGGCTGAACAGGAAAAAGTGAGAGAGTAGAGGAGAAATTTCTCCCCTACTTTGTCAAAGCTGAGACTCAGATGTACGTCTGGACTCAGATGTACATCTTCCCTCTTCCCATAGCTCACTGCCAGACTGAGACCTAAATTTTGTCTCTGACTATAGCTGATGGTACCCTCTAACACTGGAAGTTTTAAGCAGTAAGTAGATGTCACTATGACCTCTAATAATTTGCTGGACAGAGATTTAAAACATCATGATTTTGTCAAAAATATCTCCTGCTTATAGGACGTATGTGTCACAAGTTAAATGCTCAGAAAAATCAAATCCTGGCATCAGCTGAAGAAGCAGGAACCCCCTACTGTTTCATTTCCTGGACACTTTCTATCAAGTCTGTAAACATCTGGCAATCAAAATGTCTCTCACACTCTGTCATATATAGGAAATCAACCCAGAATCAACACAAAATAACAGTCAGAAGGAAAAAAAACCAAACCCCAAACTCAAGACAAAAATAATTCAACCAAAGTTTGAAAAAAAATAATCCGATCCAAAGTTTATAAACAACAAGAGTCAACTTCACTTTTCCTTTTTGTGTGTGTGTGTGACTACCTATCTAGGCTGTGGCATAAGCTTTAGTCTCTTAAATTGTATCTGTCCACTTCAATACTACCTTTTACCTGCGAATCTGAAGGAGATTCAACTCCATAACAGCTTCTGAGGGAAGGAAAATATTATTGCTTTTGCTGCCTGGATGGAGAGTGAAGAGAATGAATAATCAGCCTAGTCTTTATACTAGATGACTGCAGTAGAGAGAAAAGCAATCCTAATTTTCCTAGCAATATAGGATGCTCATTTCAATGATAAATATTCCAAGTAGTCTATATGCATGCAGAAGAGTTATATACAGTGATTTTAATTACCAGTGATGTAAACAGATGATTTTGACTTGTGTAATGCAACAGGAATAGGTGGTCTCTACTTTTAGTTGACAAAGATCAGTCACTTTCAGACAAAATGGAAGACATAGTGGTAAGGCAGTGACTTTAACTGCTGCCACCGTAATGGTAACAAGAGGGTATTCAGGGGCATTCATTTGCTCATGGTCTACTAGACTTTTATATAGATTTTAAAAAATGCCAAACCACTTTGGGTATAAGCAAACAGGTCTCACTCGACAATGTGTGCCGGTTACATGAATGTGCATGCTGTAACGCAGCGCGTATTTCCAGGCTAAGCTTCCCAGGTAGAAAATGCTGCATACGTAGAGCCTGCGATCTGTGTATCTTCCCATCGCCAGAGGGTGATACTTCGGCTCCTGAGTGCTGGGGGATTTCAGCCATTTCAAAACCAAACCCAGTTTGATTTAAACAGCTAAATTCTCAGTGCAGCGGAACACCTCAACCTCCCGGTAGCTTGGCAGCCACATAGAGTGCTCGGCATCAGCACTGACGCCCAGCACTGCTACCCAGCCTCCCTAAAGGCTCAGAGATGAGCTGCACTGGTGGGAGGCTCAGGCAGGGCTGGAGGGTTAAGAAACCCCAAGCTCTGGTTGCTTCTAACAGTCCTTTTATGCCGTGGTTGTTATTTACAAAAGCTCTGCCCTCTATCCCAGGGCTCCCGCGTTTGAGCAGTGCTGGGTTCATCAGGTGCTATTTTTCACAGCACTTTCCATGACCTGATCTATCAACCACTCGTACACGCAGCATCCCAACCCTGCACCGCCGACAGACTATGTCCTCATGGGCTTTTCGTGCTGCAGTAGCTTTATCCTTTCCAAAGATTAATTAATTTCTCTTTGCAATGCCCTGTGACATTACTACCCATTTTCCCACAGAAGAAAGATTGCACGACTGCTCCTAGTAGAGACTTGTGCTTTGTAATCAAGCCAGATTGTTCCTTTATTATCAATGCATGTAGTTCATCCTTTAACTTATTGATTTAAGTATCAAAATAGGTTATGACTTCTATGCATAAAAAAAAGGCTTGAGACAGCTGTAAGCAGCTGTGTATGGAGGTTGGGGAGCCTGAAGGATGACTTTGTCAGAAGCGTGGAGCGACACATTACCAGAAAGGAAAGGAGGGAAGGAAATGGAATCAACTAGTGTCAATGCAAGTGCATCTTTTATGAATGCCAGAAACTAAGTAGGACTGTGGAAATTATTAAAATGTGCTGCACACATACACTTCAACCCATACTTCTTGATACATATAAGTCATAATTTATGGAAAAGCCATCAAACTATATTGTGATCTCTTTCTCCTTAAGATAGCTGTTTTTCCTAGGTAGCTCTTTAAGGAACAGACAGATATGAGGAAGAAATAGCAGGCAGAAGCAAAGGATTTCCTGAGAATAAAAGGCCTATTTTCAAGAAATTGAAAAAAAAATTCAAAAGAAATAAAACTTTACGTGCACTGAATTTTTCTGTGATGAGAAACAGTGCTGTGAATATAAAATAATAATTTTAAAAATTCTCTCCAACGATCATTGTATACTAAGGCAGTATAATTTTTTTTTTTAAGTCTAAGGGAAATTGAGACAGAGAATAGTTGTGACTCAAGAAAATGTGTCTTCTGAAAGGTCTGGTTTATCAATTTGAAATATTTACATTGAAGAATGTGAAAACCCCCATGCAACAGAACAGAAATGTAAGAGGCATGAGTCAGCAATAAGACAGGATCCATCTTTTCTTTGATTTAAGAGCCCGAAGAACCTCTGTAACACAGAAGCTTTCAAAAGCAAGTTACTTGAGGAACTTTATACTTTATTTCAGCCTACACTACGGGGAATGATGGAACAGAAATAATGGGTGTTTTGTAAAAGCCCTGCAGTCATAGTGAGATGACTGGTGCTATGTTGTTCTTATATAGTACATGTATACGGAAACCTGTATATCATATTTATATGCTGCAATATCATATTTATATGCTACAATACAAGAAAATACTTCATAGACTGAAAAAATGTCATTTGTATTCTATTTTAATATAGTTGCCACCAAGCAAAGAACAGTCTGCAGTGCTCACAGTGTGCAAAGCCACCCTCATGCTGAAAAGAAGGAATTGTCAGCTTGCCAACAGATACCTGCTGTAACCCTGAGCAATGGAGACAAGACTGCTCAGCTAAAGGGGATTCCATTAAAAACACGCAGCGAGGTGCCACTGAGCTCCAGTGAGGAGCTGCTTCTACTGCTGACCACAGTATAATGGAAGCATATCCTGGAGAGATCACTTCTGAGAAAAAAAAAAATCCCAGTTAAAAGTTTATTTCATTGTGTATCCATGCAGAATAACTCTAAGTATCTCATCTCAGTACAAACAGACCAGACCTCTGACACCAGTCACACAGAACCCCGAACATTACAGGTTCCCTCAGCCCCCAAATTTGTTTCACCATCAGTTCCATTCCTTTTCTCCTATTCTTAATTTTAGGAAAACATAGTTGGAACATCTCTGTAAAGTGCCACAAAGCGATGAAGATACTCCAAAAGAAGATTGTAAGGAGGGTATGAAGCAGAAGCCAAGCTCCTTAACCCAGAGTGAAATTAAATGGCTGAACTAAGATAGCTAATCCTCAGCACATCAAGAAGGGCAAGTTCATTGTTTGTTTGGTGCACTAGAATTGCTTTGCTTTGGTTCTCCTGCTACAGTAGAATCATTGTTCTCATATCTTCTTGATTTTGTCCAAAACATAACTTAATCTCCAAAGGTTCAACCACCCTTACAATGAAAATCTTTGAGGAGATCATTTTGTCTTGGCCTCACTTCTTTTAATCTGCAGGCAAGGATAAGGATGTTGAGAAGCTGCATCATAAACTCAATGCTGGCAGAGCAAGGTCTCCTCTGGTGAGAGTGCTGTGGACAAAAGCTCCGGGCTGCCTTCCTGCCTGGCAACTTATAGACACGTGTTAAGAAAACGCTCTTGGACAGAAAACCCTGTGAAGGACACAATGCTGCTATAGGTGGCACATGGCCTGTGAGGCTGCCATAACGCAGACAGGGCAATAGGTCTGCTAAATTTCACTATGGGCCTTTCCTGCCCTTAAAACAGCCCAATTCAGGAGCACATAAAAATCCTCCTAATCACATCCTTCAGAGGTGGAAACTCAGCATAGCTTCCCTGGAGCTACTGGAACTGCCTCAAGAGAAAAGCAGTTACCCAATCACTGAAGCAGTCTGGTTTCAGTAGTAAGAATAAAGCTATGCAAAAATCCAGCAAATGAGAAGAAATAAAAATCTGAGAGATTTCTGAACACACTGAGCCTCTACCTCACTTCAGAGCTTGGCATCATCATATTTCCCCAACCAATTTCTCTGAAGATGAGTCACAATATTTTTTGTGGTCACAAGCATACATATTACAACGCATCTCTAAAGCTTTGGAGTCTAAGTAGCTTCCCCAGCCAGCTGGAACCAGGAGGCCAAGCGCCACAGACAGAGCCCCTGGAGCTCTGAGGACACCTGAGCCACAGCACTTGCAGGGTAAGCTCCCTGCAAGTCACCAGCACTCCTGTTGAAATGCAACCCAGTTTAACAGCACTATGCTCTAAAATGAAAAGACCTTTGTGACAAAGTGAAAGATTTAAAATTTCAAGTATCTAACAGCACCTTACAGAGATGTTCAGCAGTTGGCTACATGCAGCCGTTATTCTGCCTTTGTTCATTGACCCACAACACTTCCATACTGTGACAAAGTACGGCCTTTTCACATTCACATTTTCCTCTGCCAGAATCTTTAATGTCCCTATTTTACCATCCTAGATAAGTAACAAAGTCCTACAGAACAGCAATTGAGTAGTTCTGCTGCCATCAGATTTATCTTTGCTCCCCTCACCTCAGGTATGCTTTAAAGCAGCAATCTGCTCTCAGTCTGCAGAGCAAGCCCGCAACACATTTGATGCACTAAGGTTCAATGCAAGTGTGCAGCCCTTGCCTGCATTTTTCTGAGGTGTAACCTGAGGAAGGAGAAGTAGTCAGGACCCCACCTACCACATTGCCATTTGTCCTGCCTTGAAAATCCTGTCAGAAATTGAAGGGAAGGCAAGTACGTGCACACACTCCACGTTCAGGGTCCCCGGTCCCTCTTCCCATTCTGGGTTGGGCTTCTCCAAAGCGTAGATGCAGATGTTCAAAATGTGCCTTTTAGTGGGCTATGAGAAATCTCTGTATATTTCTCTGTTGCCTCCTTCAGTGCTGGACAGGCAAATTTCTAGACCACGTGTTTTTCATGTTTATGTTGGAAGATGCAATGAATAAATTGGTTATCCTGAAGTGGGACTAAGCAGCAATTATATGGCACATTCTAAAGCTAGCAGACATAAAAAATAGCAGTTACTGACCCGAGGAGAAAGATTGTAATGCATTAATGACAGTGATAAATAGTAGAACTTGTACTTGCATGAGCTACCCCATACAAGAGTTTCCCGGGAGTTTTTAAAGGCATGTTGAGGAGATTTGGTTGGTTTGGGGGGTGGGAGGGTTGGGAGTGGTTTCTTGTTTGTTTTGAGGGGGGGTTTACAAACTAATATCAGTGCAAATCAGATTTGAAACCAAAGCACAGCACTCGAGTGGTCTGTGATTTATCATGTGTTTTTGGGTTCAGAATCCAAAAGACCATATTAAAACACTTTTTAGAGATACACACTGGATTTCCTATGCTGTAGATAAAATCTTATTCCACTACTGTTCTGATGACTCATGGGAGTGCAACACCAATTTTCTTCAATTCAATGCTTTTGCATTAAAGCAGGTAAAATATATTGCTTAGGCTCAATAAACTGGGAAATACAGACCTTCCTGATCATCATCACGAGATGAGCAGAATAGGTACAACTTTTAAACCGGTTTTATAACACTGCATTTGATCAATCACAGCTGAAACAGAAAATTCTCCTTCCAAACCCAAGAGGTGTTTTGTCCATGATTTGCCCTCACACATAAGACACGAGAAATGCCATTGCAAAGCAAATGGCTGGGAGAGAGCAAAGCTAAGGGACATCACAATTGAAACAAGATTGTGCCTTGCATGACCCTTGTGCTATAATACTTTGTTCCCTCCTGCACTATGCTACCCTATAAAAAGGTCAGATATACTGTATTACCAACTTATAAATAATTCAGAGTTATAAAGCTTCTTCTCTGATGTTGAAAATGAAGAGGGCACACAAGAGTGCTCTTTGAATAAAGTCTTCATAAACCTTACAGATCAGAGTCTATTAAACTGTGCTGCCTTTACCACAACCCTGATGAAGGACGCCTTACTCCCTTAGCCTACATCATATGTCACGGGCTGGTCCCTGGGGTTGTCTGTCCAAGTTCCTGGTGAAGATGGATTGTGAAGAAGTTTAACTACACCAGCTCCTGACTCAAAGGCTGAGTGCACAGTCTAGTATGGGCTCAGGAGCTAGAAGAAATCTTTGATTCACACATGGGCTCTGTCACTCTAGACTTTGTACAAGCACAAAATAATAGCTCATGTTTTCCCACAATGAGCTTTGGTCTAAAGGCTCGGGAGGGAAAGTGCAAACACATTTGTCAAAAACCAGGGTAACACTGTCTCTCTGCTTCCATGCTCTAAACCAACAAGTTGCTACACCTCCAAACTTAAATGTGCAAAACATCTGCGAATACATTCTGGTGACAGCTTTATTACTGCTATCTATATATTGCCACTTCCATGTAATGCATAGACTGCTTTCTCTATTTCTCTCAGTAGAGAGATTTTAAAGAGTAATATCGGAACTTTTGGTCTCTCAACTGTTCCAAGTTTTTATACCACATAATGTTTCAAGTTGTTGAAGTAGACCTGACAATAAATAGAAAAATGCAAGCTATTTCAGAAATTTCATCTTCTGAAAATTATTAAAAAGAATTAAATCACCTTCTTTCTTCTTTTCCTTATTTGTGACTTAGAAAGTTTACTCTGCTTCTGTATAAAAAGAAGGAAAGAAATGGGTTTGAAATTACTGGACTTTATTAGCTAAATCAAAGCTAAATGTTCTTCTCTCTAGATGGCATTTTAGAATACTTGCTATAAAGGAAAAATATACCCCTAATCTCTTTGAACCATTTTTCCTCTGTATATATTTTCCCACTGTTTTTATGGATTAAAAAAACACTTCAAGAAGAAACATCTGTTTGACCTTAAACCATACAATCTGTCCATTGTCTCCTATGGGAAACAGAAATTATATCGATTTTCCAGCTTTTTCTTCCTCTGCAGTGGAAAATTGAAAATTACTTCAGCATGCTTAGAAGACCTTAGCCCAGACCTGCATCATCCAGCTGGCAATTCTGTAGGCCAAATTGATCCCTTGGGATTTTTTCTACCTGTGCAACTATTTTTTCCTCCAAAGAGACTGGGAGCAACTGCAGAGAACTACCACCCAGCACTGACAGATGACTGTGTCTGTACCTACACCCCAAACTACAGCCACATCATCCACTTCAGTGACAAGCGTGGGGTTACAATGCACCTAAGAAGCATCCCAGCACTTAAGAACATTTCTCACTAGGAACGGGTTTGGTGGGGGGAACCACAATTCATTTCTGAGAGATGATGGGGATGGATCTGAAATATTATTATCTAAATATGCCACTATCATTGCTGATTGTTTAAATATCATCCCAAAGCACATTATGTGCTATACTGGCACACAAAAAGAAAAATCCTTGGGTTAAAGGGAGCTGTGCTGTCCCGTATTGTATGGCTACAATAGAGCACCTTGAATTGCTCCCTCATGTCTCTGAGCACATGTGGAGAAGCAAGCTGCCTGCCTATCTGATTAGGGGCCAAACACGAGGGAGCCAGCCCCCACCTCCTTCCCTGATGAACCAGCCACACAGCACAGCCACATCGGCCACTAGTCAGGATGGGTAACAAATGCAACACTTCTGGAGGCTACAAATCACACTTTTCTCAGAACAAAGTGGGAAAGTGATAGCTTTTTTAGGATGTCAAATCTTTCCTAAGGTGCTGTGAGGAGCTGTGCAACTATATACTGCAATTTACAGAAAGATTATGAACTGTGACCAAAGCCCATACTCCCCAAGTTAAATCACTCTTTCTACAGGACTGAATTCAAGCAAGAGACCTACTGCAATCAATCACATTCTCAGAAAATAACTGCAGAACATGCAGCATCAGAGCAGTGTCTCGAATGGGAAGGGGAAAAGGATGAAAGAATACAAGGAGAAATTGTCATGACTTTCATTTTCTGAGTATTACTCTTCCTTCTCATTTGTTTATCTTGTGCCAGAATTCTTATTTCTGATACAAAACGGGAAAGTAAGTCTCAAATGCATTCTATAACTGTCTTAATAATAAGGTCTTAAATTTTTTAAATGAGTGCTTACCAAGTTGAGTTTTTCTCATTTTATTTTGGTGAGAGAAATAATTAATATTAATGCACGGACCACATTATCAATTTACATTCATTTAGCTTGCTGTTGCATTCCTCTAAATTCCCCACTCACTCACTTATTACTCATCGCTATTTTCCTGCTCCGGCGGTAGCTGTAGGAGTGAACTCTCAACTGCTGTCTGTCCGCAGCACGTAGCTGTCAGTCAGCTTTAGAGCATTAGCAGTCATGCTCTGATAAATCTGCCATGGTAGGAACAGGATTAGGTCTTATGTTACTTTAGTAGGATCAGAACTAAGCCTTGAATCCTCACATATGTTACACACACACACACACACACACACACACACACACCAGCAAGCAAAATACCTTAAGTGACTCAAGAGCCCTGTAGTGCCTCAGCTTTGCACTGTTAAAAAGACCATTAGGTAACGCGATCAATAGGAGTCTTGTGTTGTATGAGTTGTGGTGTGGGAGGTGGACTTGTAGTTCGAATGAGTGATACCAAAGGAGCCCTCCCCCCACCCCAGCAAGGTACCACAGCAGAGCTGGGGAGAGCATTGCTGCCCAGGGAAGGCACAGCAAGGGATGCTGAGCACAAAGCTTCGTGCCAACAGCTTGCTCTGACATTGCTCCTTGGATGCTGCCACACACCAGAGATTGTCCAAAGGAAAGATGACTGTGATGCCCAGCAAGCAGCCAAAAAAGGTCTGACCACTGAGAAGAGTTCAGTGGATGGCAACACTAACAATGGCATGTGGTTCATGGGCTGTGTGCAGGTGTGAGGCCTTCCAGGAGGCTTTCTCCTCACAGCCTGCTGTGCCAAACACCTACTCCTGCCACCCTGGCACAGCCTCTTTCCAGGGACACAGGAGAGGAGCGAAAAAGGACACAACCTGTACATTCGTTCAGTATCAAGGTCTTTGTGTGTGTGTGTGTACCCTTAACACATGGTTTGGGGAACAGGAAAGCTTCCCATCTTGTACATGGCCACCACTTTTGCCTCAGAGCCAAACATCTCACGCAGTGACAGACACTGTCCCTTTCACACACTACAGAAATGGTGTGAGAACAAGCACTACAGCCTTTGAGATCCTATGGCATGGGACAAAATTTGCCTGGAGGAATGATAGAATGTGTTAGGTTGTAAGGGAACTTTAAAGTTCCTCTAGTCCAACCCCACTCCACTGCATTAAGCAGAAGCATCTTCACTAGATCAGACTGCTCAGAGTTCCATCAAGCCTGACCTTGAATGCCTGCAGGGATGAGGCCTCCACCACCTCTCTGAGCAGCCTGTTCCACTGATCTACCACCCTCATATTGAGAATTTTTTTTTTCCTAATAGCCAACCCAAATCTCCCCTTTTCTAGTCTAAAAAAATTACCCCTCATCCTATCACATGCCCTTGTGACCAGTTCTTTCCCAGCTTTCTTACAGGGACCATTCAGGTACTGGAAGGCTGCTCTAAAGGTCCCCCCAGAGCCTTCTCTTAGAATGAGAGAAGGCTTCTTGGAGAAGGCTCTCTCCAAGCTGAACAAGCCCAACTCCCTCAGCCTATTCTCATAGGAGAGGTGCTCCAGTCCTTAGAACCACTTCTATTGGAGCTTCTTGTTGCCATTCTCCAAAGACAGTTGTGGCTTTAGGTCAGCACAGACAAGCATGATGCCCAGGAGGGGCAGAAGTGCAACTGCAACACTGAATAACAAGTAACTGGCCGTGGCTATGGAAATATCTCATTCTACAAAAAAAGTTACACAAATTATAGAAATATATCAAACAGAAAACCTACTTTTGCAAAATACACAGCAGCAAACGATGTCACAGGCATATCCACTGTACCAATTTCAAAGGAAATCTATTTTTTTTTAATTTTTTTAAGGCACTCCAGAAGACGAAGGTAAATCCTCTCTCACCTCTAGTCAGCTACAGCTGCATCCAGGGAATGAGCAAGGACACCTGTGAATGTAAAATCAGTTCCCTGCTGAGTGGACCTTTAGGACTCACGTTCTCCTTTCACAGCCAGCTGATAACAAACACACAGGTACATGGCAAGACACTAGAGAGAGGATTCCTGTGGACTAAAATACATGGCTAGGCTACTCAACTAACATTTCTGTAGTGACTTGTGAAACTGAAGATACCAAATCAGCCAAACTTTGATGAAAGTCCAGTGTTTTGGGAATCTACTGCTTCTTTATTATAAACAACACTATTAATGTGTTTTGTAAAGGTTGTCTTCTTTATCATATACCTCTAGATGGGAGTAGTCATTGTAACTGCTATTTAACATTTTGCTTAAATCTATCTTCGTATTAAAGCCCTTATTTATAAGAAAACATGGCACACCCTGGGCATGCAGCCAGCTTAGAGGCACTTCATCTCCCAAAGGTAGTGCCTGATCTCTGTGTTTCTATTCATTTTAGTGAATTCATTCTATTCATCTAGTCTCTTTCTATTAAGACTAAAAGTGCTGTGCAGTTAAATCACATGTACGCAACAAGCACTTGAAGATGCACTTGCACTTACACTTTCCATGTTAAAGGAATTATTTAAAAAAAAGTCAGAAAGGGGCAGATTTAAAGAAGGACAATTTATTTTTTTAATCTCCCCAAAAGCTATTTCTAGCTTTGCTTTAAAACTGCCTGAAAGATGTCAGACATGCAAATCCCTTCCCCTGGCACCTGCTCCAAGAGGAGTATAGCTACAGCAAAAGGAGGAGCAGAGACAGAAGCTGAGCATTTGCTGCATTAAGTGTGAGTTCTGCTGCTCCTGGAGCACTCCCCACTCCTGACATCTCTATCTTCCTGGTACCACCCTCCTCTCCTATGAGCCACTGCTGAAAGAGATGGGTCTTCATCCTTCATTTCTTCTTCCAGTCCTACAGCAGCCTTCCTGGAGCAGTGACCTCCTCTTCTGGGAGGTGTATTCCTCTCCTGAATTAGGGAACATCCACCTCCTTCACAAGTGTCAGATGAACCCCTAAAAAGCACAGGTACCCTTCTCAGTGAGAAACCGCTAAGCTGGTGGCTACCACTGCTACTGGATTGGGCAACTGTTTCAGAAAATCTCAGAGGGACAGAAGGAAAAGGGCAAGCAGAAAAGAGGAGCTCGGATCAATCTGATTTGTAAACCACTGCATATGCATTACTGCAAATGTTGTGTCCTGCTTTTGGGTCTTGTATGTGTGCAAGGATAAGTCCATGGCACACATGCAGTTTTCTCCAGAAGACACCTTTCCAGAGGAAATACTCAGCAAACTTCCAAGTTTGGAAACTGGCTTCAGTTACCATCGTTGTCTCAAATGACATTAAAATGTCTGTGCAGTTTGTCATCAGCTACGGGCTGAACACCTCCTCCTACCTCTCTAGAAAGTAGGGAAGTGGAAGACAAGAAGTAGCCAGGTTGGTGCAATTGTTGTACCTCTGTCCAAAAGGTCTAGAGGAAACAAACACTGACACCTATCTCTTCACAGGGTCGTTACCGGCCACTGAGGTTTCATTCAAATAATTTCATAAATAACTGTGTATACGTCACTTGTATTGCACTGGTCAAGCTGACAGCTCTTGCTTATGAAGTATAAACAGAATAGATAGCAACAGGATTAGTTCGGTTTCATCTAACTCAGCACTGTTAATATTTTTCCATAAAAATGCACTCAGGAGTCTGCACTGCAATCATCCAGGCATAACTTTGTTATCATGAACTAATTATTATAGACAGTTTGCAATGGCTACACATTTCTGTCTCTCGTAAACAGATTAAATCACTGCAAGATGTCTACAGCAATAACCGTACAAAACTGTTATGGTGAAAACTCCATTTGCTGGGTCTTTTTCCTTAATGCTCTGAGTAGCACAACCAGGGTTGTGTTGCCTGTAGGACTACCAGTGACCATGCAGTATGAAAACATGCCACAAGGAAAAATGCTGATATCTTTTTTTGGGGGGCAAGGAAAAATATAGCCTCACTTTCACAGTTTTTTTCTTCACAGCGAGAAAGTAGTATCTCAGTGAGACAGCAAGTCAAAGAGGGTTCATGCTCTCTCCCTACAGAGGTGTTCAGAAAGAACAAATATTAGCCAACATACAGGGCAAGACAGAAAGTGGGGAGCCTATGGCAAAGCAGGTGAGTAACAGCACCACCAACGATCTACCTACCCATTTGAAGTCATGTAAATGAAGCCCTATCTCAGTGATGGTTGTTTTTCTACCTGGACCATGTCACTTTCCTGTAAATTCTTTCCTGGAATTTATTGGTGTTGACACCAGCCACAGAGACGAAAAAGCAGACACACCACCTGTACAAATCTTTTCCAAAGCAATTTGCTTCTGGTGCTTTGGCACCTCCAGCCAACTGACAGTAAATCATAGCTGTTGGCTGAGACAAGGATTGTTTTAAATGCCACTCTTTGTAAAAATTCATACCAATTTAATGGTGCTATGCTCCAAGGAATGGAAGAAAACAGTGTCAAAATCCATTTTAAAGTGACACCTTTACTGTCACTATTTTGTAAACAATGTGAGGCTTATTTGGATATCAAAAAGGAGCATGTAAATAATTTTTTACAGCACTCATTGCAGGGATTTTAGAGATAAATAAAATTATAAGACATATACATACACATAAATTGCAATTAAAGATCTTGGTTGATTTTGTTCAGTCCCTTTGTTCTTTGAAATAAAATTCAGGCTTTTAGGGATCTCACAGTACCATCACAACATTTAAACAGCTATTTTCCACACTTGTTTTGATGATCTCCCACAAAACCTTTGTTTTTCTCCAGGTGATAAACTAAACTTGGTGTAAAGTTCCAGAAATTAGTGATACACATCTGCAGAGCCTGAAGTATAGATTTTGCCAATATTCAAAATGAAAAAGGCAGAAGCAGATTATATACACAATGAATGAGCAGCTTTCTACCTTGATCTTAAACTAAAAGTTGAAACTAGACTGGGTGGCTAATCCAAGATTTAAAAGAGCTTCCTAGAGCCACTTTTATGAAGAGGACAAAAAAAAAAGTAATGCAATCAAGTACAATGGAACTTGTTTTTATCACTCAATTGCCTAGAAATTACCAGGTACATTCATACTATTGTTGGAAACCTATTATCATTAACAACTATATTGATTTCCATTTACAAAGATGTCTTTGAAAGAGATAATTGCCCGGTTTGACTAGACAACTCCTTTTTAACAACACATAGAATTCTGTGGCATTATGACCCTCTACTCAACAGCTTGCTTTCTACCTATGCTATGAGTGAAAGATAGAGTAGAGGAGAATTCACTCTTTTTGTATTGTATGATTTATGGTATAATTCATGTGACAGCAGTACTTTTTCCTTTACTGCCCTCTCAGTGTGACTTAAATTTGACTTGGAAGAATGGCATGTAACATTTCTATCTGCTAAATCTGTGTGAAAACAAACCCACGCCATTAAAACCATGAAGTGTCTCTGTGTTTGTTAAGATGATAACCAAGTAGCAATTGTGGTTTGGTGATATATGCTCCACTTGAAAAAGGGGCTGTCGGTATTGCTCTGTTAGTACTTAAACAGAGGAGCCTGGGATCTCTGAGGTGTGATGCTGAAGGGGAAAACTTTGTGTAACTTCTGAGACCCATTGAAGTTTTATCTAAAGGTTGGAAGAAATTGTTCTGCCATGAGTACAATTCTATGATGGAGCAGATGTCTGAAGTGGAAGAGAGCTGGGCAGGGGTGCTGATCACACACACAAAAAAAAAAAAGGCAAACCCAGTTACTGGTCTTGTGACTGATCTTGCTGATTTTTTAGTACTGCCTAGTCCCCAGGCCATTTCTGAACTACTTGAGAGTGGAAGGGCAGCAATCAGAAGATTCTTTTCTTCCAGAAGGAATTTTTAAAGAAATTACAGATCTCTTTGTGACTACCTCTCCTCTAGAAATAAACCTTCTGATATATAAATGTGAAAACATAGGCCAGCAACAGCATTGCAATCTTCAACAAGGATAATCTGCCAGCAACTCCTAGCCTCTAATTTGAGAGCAAAATAACGTATTTAAATTATATTGCAGATTCAACAGTTCATAACAAATTTCTCCCAATTGTTATGAGAAAAAGCATTCCTCTTAGTTCTTTTATAATGTTTATTTGCCTTTTAACTAGTTTTCCTACAGGCAGATACCATAAAGGCGTAAAGGCAAATTTTTATACTGCAACATCTTAAAAGCTGCATGCCTGCAGCTACCTTAATGTTATTCTTTATTGAAGTCAGCACCAACAAATTTATCCTTTTATCATTCATAATCTTCAGATAGCTCATACAACTGCACTAGGGTGCAAACACATTTATTTCTGATGCATCCAGGATCAAGACATTTTATGTGACTGCTGACAGTCCTATGCAGTAATAGAAGACATTTTTGGTAGCTGAACTGAAGCACCCTTCTAGCAAATAAACTCTTGAGGTTGTCACTGTTGCTCAATGAATTTGCTGGAGCTCTCAATATTTGAAGTCGCTTAGACTGATAGTTCATTTGGGATGGAATTTTATTCTGGATACCTATTTGAACTATAGTTTATAGATTATTAGTCTGATCCTGAATGGAACACCTGGAATGGAGTAATAGAAATATTTCATTTATTGTAGGTTTAAAGATTTAACTCATCTGCATCTCTGTCCAACAGAGCTAGAAAAGTCTTATTCTTCAAGGATTTCTGTAACTAGAGCCATTAAAAATTCATACTAAATAACCACCTACACCTATTGCCTCTGCTCATCCTCTCTGGTTATGCAACACAAACCAAGCGTTATTCGCTGCTTTTTTTGCATCCGACCGGATTTACATCAGACTTGCAATGCTGTCAAAACTGGACCATTCGTAACTGCACAGAGAATCAATAAAAAAATCTAAAAACAGATTTCCCAAATAATTTTGTCATAGCACCTTTTGTGTTTCTAATGTCTGGTTTTGGCTAAACACGCTACAAATACTGGGCCTTACCTTCTTGTTACCAGCTGAGCACCGAGACCTGTCTTACCACCAATCTCTGCTGCAGCCTTCAGCCTTGCTCAGGAAGGTTGGTTCAGTGTAATGGGGGTAGGCCAGTGGGTTGCACGGCAACAAAAAGCAGAGGTAACCCTACATGATTTCAACAGGAAGGCAAACTCAGCCACAAGTGAAGTGCCCTGTAGAGACATTACCCTATGCAAAATGAGCAAGTACATGTGGGGGGCATCCCCCCTATGGTTATCAAAGCACAGGTGCTACCTCCACCTTTCTAGTCTTTGTGGAGAGTTCAGAAAGCTTCAACTCCTCTGCCTCATCCCTTCCCTTCATGTCAGCCACAGAGCTTCCTGCACTAGCAATGCCATGAAACCACCACTTGCTTCCAGTGCCCAATTTGAATATGAACACACTTTTCCCCTTCCCTCAGAGAACATTTCAAACCCAAAGCAGCACAGATCTTCCAAAATTCTTCTGAGAAACTGTTGTGGTTCAGCCCCAGGCAGAGGCTGAGCACCACCAGCAGCTCACTCACTCCACTTCACTTGGAGAGAAAACAGACCAAACCCCATGGGTTGCAGCAATAAGTTTACCAATAAGCATTTTGAGAGAACAATAACAGACTCTGGTGATGACACAGAGCACTTCAACCAAAGAGAAACTAACAGAGATCACTGTACCATCACAAGGACCATGCAACCAAACAACCCCTACCTCTGCCCCATCAGCCCCTTTTATAGAAGCTCATTGATGTCAGGTGGTGTGGGAACAGCCCCAGCCAACTCAGCTCACTGTGCTGGCTGCTTGGGAAACACACAAAGTCAATTCAGCCCACCTGAACTGGCTGATTGGGAAAGTCCTCTCTGTTCTGGCCAGAACCAGAACAGAAACTCATCACCTCTCTCCGCTTCCATTCATCTTGCACAGCCTCCCTGGCAAAAGCCATCAATGAGCGCAAGGAAGCAGGGACTGCATGCTTGGGTCCTCAACTGAGGTTCCTGGACAGTGTCCTACCAAAGGGAACAATGGAAGGAGAAATAACCTTTGTGATTAAGGAATGTTTCTGTTTCCCTTTGACATGTATTTGTCCACCTTCACCTTTTCATGAATGCTATTCTGAGCATCAGCTCTTTGCTGCATTACACACCCATCCATTCCCAGACCTAGCAAGCTCCTGCAATGTTTAGCTTCCAAGGCAGAGCGCAAGTTCTGTAAAACCAATGGAAACGCAGAGCAGATTTGGAGGGCAGGGATTCAGGAGGGAATAGGGAGAGGTGTTCCCTACAGTGAACAGCTTATACAGATACAATTCTGTGCTTTTTTATTTACAACATGACTGCAATGCTTTGGGGAGCACTAACAAAATCATTGTTAAAAACGGATTAACAGCAACATCACTTTCCTTTGCTGGGTCATGCTTTAAATATGCTAAATAAAAATCAATTCATTTTGCAATCAATAGAGAGTTAAATCACCATTTTTTTTATCCTTTCCTCATCGGAAATACTTCTGTGCTGCCAAAACATTACAACATACATTCAATGCTGGCAAACAAAACCTGTGTTTTTATGAATGTTGCACTAGGATTGGGTTTTAGCATGGTTGAATCTCACTGCAATAAAGACAGGTTTAAAATTAACTAACAACACCACTCTGTCAAGAGACTAACCCCTTTCTCTCAAAAGGAGTCACAAAACTCCCCATATTGCAATGCTGCAGCATTAGCAACGAAGCTAATTCTTACTAAGCTGTTATTTTTCCTCTTCAAAATCCATTAATACCACCATTTAATTACAACATACCTTCCTTTTGCATTTTAGATACTACTTTAAAGAATTAAGTTATAATCAAACAAGAATCTAGGCCAGGATATAAAATATACCACTTGACATCAAAATGGCACAAACTAAAAACTGATACTAATTCATCTTTCTACTCTGTAAGAGAAAGAATTTGCTTCTTTTAATTGTCCTAAATTAAAGTAATACAAGCAAACAAAAATCCCTGAGCTTAATCTTCTTGTGGCGAGGAATCCCATTAGAGGTAGATACAAATCTATTTTCATTGCCCAGGCCAGAGAGTCCACTGGCAAGAGGCAGATTTACAGGGGAGAAGGGGATTGTGTGATTTCAGTGACTCGTGGGCACCCCATGACTGTAAAATCACACAGAAGATGCAGTGGCTTCAGCTGAAATTGCTTATTTGTGGAAGCAATTAGAACTAGGAGCAGAATAGGGCAGCTGGTAGATGCTTTTATGTAACAATTCAGAGGTGATGGATGCACAAAAACCAGGAAGGGCATTTTCTGCAAAAGTTACTTAAAATGATGTGTGAAGACTGGCAAAATCAATTGATTAGATGTACACAGAAAGGAGCCATGCTGGAAGAAACCTCAACCCAAAGACTCTTCCACAAGCACTTGCAAATGTTGGCATGCACAGACCTGTCTGTGTAATGGCAGCAAGATTTGAGAGGGCAAAGAGGGGAAGTGTGAAGAAGGGAAATGCCCAATGCACTTTTTGGTCACTTCTGGCTCAGAAATACTGTGAAACATGGAACTGACTCAGCAGATTTCAGACTTTGCACATCAAGCATTAATATCTTAAGACAGGCACACTCCATAAGAGCCCATGTGATTCCTCCAATAACATGGAATAAACACAGGAGTAAAAAAATTCTTGACAGCAGAACAGAGGAACATATGCTTGGAGGGCAATGACAGCTCCTCTCAGTGTAATCCTGTGCTGTCACAGACAACTGCATCCTCTCCATCAGCCTACCACGTCCTGTCTTGGATGTAGTTTGACTTTTTTTTGCTTCTTTAAAAGCCAGTTTCAACATCTCATTCCCTCAATAATTAGAAACCTTACTTTGAATACCACCTAAATTTATCAATCAATGTAGATCTATTTGGCATAAGCCTTACTCTTTTTTGCAGTGAGATTGTCCTGAAGCCTCACTTTATTACCTCTTGGAGTTCACCACTACAGTATTTTCTATCAAAAGCCATGCTATGCTATTCTCTGCCTTCAAATTAAAGAATACATATTGGCAGAAAACTCTTTGACCACCAAACCTAGAAGGGTTGGAAGAACAGTACGTCTTAAAAGACCAACACGTGAAAAAAAAAGATTCCTGATAGATGCCATATTGACCTTGAATCAGCCCGTGAAGCATTCATTCTGGCCAGGAAAACGTTTTCAAAAAAATTTTGGCAGCAAGGGCAGGCTTCTAACTGGCAGTGAGGGTGCTCCATAGCTGTTAAGAAGCAGAGCCCTGTTTCCTATTACTTGGAAATCCTTGGAATTTCTCCATAATTTCTTCAGGTAGATTTTTTTTGTACTATTGATACTTAATAGTTAAAAAAATAAGGATGATATTCCTCAAGACATCTAGTCACAATAGGCATTTTTGGTTATTCAAATAAATATAAAGGGTGGAATAAAAAAAATAAGACTGTGAGGGCTCTTTACATTTATCACTATGTCTAGCAAGCTTTCCTCTTGATGCCTTAACCACATGCCCCAAAAAGATAATTGCACAGACATAAATATATATACTTCTTTATGCAGTAAAATGCAGTTTTGCTATATAAGTGTATGCCTACATCTTCACAGTAGAGTAACAAAATACATTTCTAGTAAAACCTTTTCATATCCAAAATGAAAATCCTGTGGCTTGTGACTGGTTCCTTTTTCTTTCTCTTATTTCAAACTGATTCAGGTATTTTATAGAGAAATGTTTCAGCAGACAAATATAAAAATGTTAATATTATTTTAGTGCTTTTAAAATTACAGCCAAATTTAAATTAAAAGAAAATTGTTGTTTGCAAAGATATTTGTTATATATAAAATACAGGACCAAAGAAAGGCCTTGAAAAGTAACACTGAGAAGA
This sequence comes from Heliornis fulica, assembly GCA_013399135.1. NCBI lineage: Eukaryota > Metazoa > Chordata > Aves > Gruiformes > Heliornithidae > Heliornis > Heliornis fulica. Next base: position 656,794 of record VXBZ01012362.1, read on the forward strand.
GCACAAAATAATCTTGCTGTTTTTTTCCCCTCTTTTCTTCAGAACAGGGAGAAAAACATGTTATCATCAATATTACTGTGTATCATTATCGTTAAAAAGTCATAAGAAAGGCTTTGGAATTCACAAGATTAAAAAACAAAACCACCCTGCTTTTTTACGGTTTGTACTATACACATTTCCAAAGATTTATAATTGTGGGATTCCTAAACCTATGAGTTGGGTTCATGCGTACATGTCTGTCTCCAGGAACAATGCCATCAGGAGGAAAAGCACCAAATGAGGTATTTTTATGAAATTAGAGGAGCTGGCAAGTGGCTGTGATGCTTGCTGTTTTATTGTGAAACTTAAACTATGAAGTGAGGGGTATTTTAATGGATTAGTTCTCAGAACCAAACAGTGCCTGCAAATGAAAATAGTTTCAGTATGCAAAAGAAAGACCTAGCTGTTGCTCTACAGCAGTAGGCTGGGTAGCACTCAGAAGTGTTGGTTGAAATGTGTGGTTAAAAAAAAGCCAAACAACCATCTTTGCAATCATGTAAAAATGAGATTCCTGGCCCATTCTGAACCTTTCAACTTATACCATCTCTGCTTCAGAAGTTCTCACGAAGGCAGCTCTGCCTCAACCTTCGAACTCCAGTGAGGCAGTAGGGAGGCATGGGGCTGAATATTGGGGAAGTCTGTTTCTTTTGTTAATATATCTCCTTTTCCTAACACTGTTGCAAAGGTAGAAACATCATCACCCATAGTCTGTGCACAGAAACTGTGCTGGAAAGGAAGAAGTGAAAAAAGAATGTGCAGGGTTTTTAACAGAGGCAAACAATAAAAGTCCATCAGAAAACAGAAAACACACTGAGAAGTGTCACACTTCAGAACCTGAAAAAATCAAAGCAGACAAAGGGAAAAAGGGAAATAGCTTGGGTAGTACGGCCACAGGTTCATTACACCTCATTCAAGCAAGTAAGCCAGCCCCAAATGGATTGAGAAAAGGGAAGCACACCTTGGGTGTAAAGACTGTTCAGAGCCCAGTGCAGTTCTGCATGAGGATTAGATTTCACGCAGCATTCACATCTCAGCGTAACCTGGAGGCTAAATAGTGGCAGGTGACAGAAACAAATGGGGGAAGGAAGAGCAGAGAGAGAGCTCTGGTGTGAGCACACCATGTCGCTGGTGTGCTGCTGTCAGTCTCTGGCTGCCGAGACATTTATTTGGCAGATCTCAGACCTACTGATAATTCCAAGTATATATTATCTTTTCTACAAATTAAAAATTTAAAGCAAAACCAGAAAGCAAACCATTATATTGCAACATGTTAATGTTATATTCCCCTGCTTCGAGAGATTCTCAGCACTGAGGCTTTCAGAGTCACGTCAGAGAGGATTACAATAATTTAACCAAAATCTTGGGCTTCACTGTAGAAAACTGAAGCCAACTATGCACCTGAAAACTTAATGTATTGCCAAGATACGAAACATACAATGAATGGAACAGAGTAAAAGCAGGTTGCTACACAATTTTAGACACCATGATGAGGTACATTTGGGAAAGAAATAATTAAGGACATTTCTAATAACATCAGTGACTTCAGTTCCACAGAAATTACTGAGAAAAATTGTTCATCCACATTCCTCAAGATTAATCAGTATCTCTCTAATATGTCTAGAAGACACCATGGAGAATGTCATATAGAAGACAGAAATGTCCAAAAAGGGAAAAGAGGCTGGGAGTGGAGGAGGGGGGAGCCAGTGCTGGACTCACTGTCACTGGGAGGGAAGTGGGGAAGTGGGGTCAGGCAACAGAGGGTGGTCACTACCCCCAGGTTTTGAACTCTGGAGCATCTGAATAAAGAATTTATTGCATTGATACTGTGAGGGAAACACTAAAGCACATGTTAGCCAAGGTCCTACATCCAGCCTCCTTGTCACTGCTGGTAGTACAGCAAGCTGCTAGCAAGACCGCACTCCACACCGTCCTGTATGGCCTGGGACCTGTCCTTTTCCATCACAGAAATTATTTCACTTGGAATATTCTCCAAAAATTCTTGAAGCAGCTTGTTTGCTTCAGCCCAATCTTTTCCCCATGTTCAGCAGCTCTCCAAAGCTCCAGTTTAACAACAGTAAACGAAGGTCCAGGTCCCTGTTCATTTTGTACAACATTCTTCAGAATTGTTGGCGAAACAACTCTGATTCTAATAATACTGACTGCAACCAAATGTAATGAATACGTTACAGATTTCATTTCATAAGTAACAATTTTGCATTATTAGATGCTTTTAGAAGCAATAAATCAATTAATAAACACAGCAAGTGGCTTTTCTTTTTTAGTGTTGACAAGGTACCAATTCTGTTAATTTTAGATGTCCAAGTCTATCATACTCTGCATAACGAACAAACAGCTATTGCCCTTAATTCCACTTTAATATTTGTACTGCATTTACACTGCATTTACATTTGAAAAAAGGAAAAAAAAAGAGCTTGAAAATTATCCCTCCTGTGACCAGTTATCCAGAAAAAAATGAGGGGAAAAAAAAAAAAAGAATTCTGTGATCATATTGGTTTTATTTCATTCCTTATGTGTCCATAATTCTACTTTCTTTTTCTGCATTAATCTTTTTGTTCTTCACTGCAATGTTCTGATGGGAAATCACCGAACATATAAGTTGATCAAAAACTGTAAGCAAGTTGCTAGAAAAATTGGAAAGAACAGCAATAAATATGCAATTTAATTACCATGTAGATATCACCGTGAAACAGCTGTGGGCTTTTTTCTGTCTCAAAATGTTGATTTGCAAACAGTGGGGTAAGTAATGTGGGTTTTGAAGGCCATTTACGTCCCATGGCCAAATGGATATTTACATTCCAGAACGTGAGCGTTTTTATTTTTTTTCTTTGGGATGAGAGAAAGCAAAACTATAACCCCAAGACTTGAAACTGGAGGGAAAATAAGCTGAGTTTGCCCTTTCAGAAGTATGCCCAGAAGACTTGAAACTTGAAGACTTGAAACAGCCCATTCTGGGAGGGAAGTGCTACAAAACCTTACCATCGTGTTATACCAAACTATTCACATTTGAGCCCCTTCTTCTCTTCATTGGTTTCTGTATTTATTTCAGACAATCATTTTCATATTCTCAAAGACTTGAGGTTGAACTTGCCTGTTAAACTTATTCCTCTATACCAAAGAATGTGTTTCTGTATGAGAGGCTCACAAAACCACCTCAAGGAAGTTGACACCAACCTGCAGCATGCTTAGCATCCCAGGACAAAGTCATGAAAGCAGATACCTGATCTGATGCTTTTGTTTCTGAGTCTTTTCAATGGTACAACCAAGAGAAATATGGAAAATACATTTTCCTGTCATGAAAATTTTACAATCGTTTGAATTTTCTGTCGTGTTGCAAGCCATACACTTTTCAGAATTGGACTTATTAAATATGTCAGGTTCAAAAATATTATTAAAAGATTTAATTATGCCAGAACTAACTTGGGGAAGTAAGATAAAATTTTCTTTTAGAAGACATGAGTACATTTGGAAAAAAACCTCCCTGCAACTTCAAAGAATGTTTTGTAGTTTCAGAACATGTTCCTTGCTAGTAATTTCCTTTAAAAGTTCTGCCCTGCTCCCATAAGATTTACAGAAGGAGTCCGGGTTGCTGGGGTTATAGGACAAAAGGGAGAACAACTATAACACACAGCACTGCCCTGAACATCTAAGCGCTAACTTCAGTATTGAGATTTATTTTTAAGAATTACTTTTCCAAACTGGCTGTCTCCCTAATTTTACTGACTGGAAAACAAGTAAAACTGTTGACAGGACAGGTTTTCCCTGCCTTCCAAATTCTTTTGTGCAGTATTTGTTTGTTTGTTTTCCTTCTCAAAGGGATATTTTCAGCTAGAAACATCCAAGGAGATAGGTAACCTTTTTGGTCATTTGCAGTACTATGAAGAAAATGATTTAGCTGCAACTGCCCTCACAGCTCAGACCAAGTCTGATTTCTGATATCTGCTGATAAAGCACTCACTTCCCAGAAGAGACCACTCCTTAACATTACTCTGTTCATCATCTCACAGAGTCTCAAAGCGCTGATTTAACCTCCAGTTTAATGAATGGTTACCTCCAAGTAAAATGTTCCAAATTTAAAAAAATAAGTAATAAACAAAAGGTTTGCATTGAAGGAGGTAGGTCATCTGACTTAAAGTCTTTGGTATATGCTATAACTATACATTATTCTAAAAGTACAATGTTGCCCTAGGCAAAATGATGTTGAATCGTAACTTAAGGTCACTGCAGTGGTGGCTGAGACATCTTGTCTGTCCACCGAGGAGTGCAGATCCACTGCATGGAGGAAAGATGGCTAACTCAGGTCCTGCCAGTAAGAAGCACACAAGTAGCATGACCCAGAGGAAGCATATGGCTTTCCATTACTACCAGGACAGATGAACTGCCTGAAGTACACACAGCTCCTATACACGCAGTATGTAGAGCTAAGCATGATCACTATTGACCATACTTTTGTGTCCAAAGCAAAGCTTCAACCACAGGGAGACGTATTCACCACGGATAAGAAAATGCTTTACAGAAGAAAGAAAACATATTTTACCCACATAGACCATCACACATTACATTCCCGTGCCATGGAAATCAAAGTCCATATCTGTGGTATAATCTCAGTTCTCTGCAAATACCGTTCTGAATGGTATACAGCTATGATTTTCCCACTTCAGTTTTCAAATATACAAAATCACTTACAATGGCTGCCATCATATTGCAATAAATACAAAAGGGAAAGAACTGCTCTGCATCTATTCCACTTCTAAGCCAAGGAAAGGGTTTTATTTGTTGGGTCTGAGGTGACTGCTTTACAGCATATACTTCAATGATCTGCCCAGAATAAATGGGCACTGTTATTTACATTTCTTTTGCAGTACTTTTTAATGAACTAATTAATTCTACCAGTAATGACCTAGATAGTGCTTGAAATTCTTCTTGCTAATTTGCATAAAATAATAAAACAAGAGAACCTGCACTGAAATCTGGCACACAAGAAAATCTTATCATCTAGCATATTTCAGAGGAACATCTATCCATCTAGGAAATAATTCAGACTCCACAGAGTAAAAAGCAAAAGTGCTATCACTATTTGTGAAAAAGCAAACTCGGAAGACCCCCAATAGTAGAAATCTGCTGGCTTTGAACTACCCACTCATTGCTATTCACACAATTACCAGCCAATATGTGCATTTCTATTTCTCATTTCTCCCTGGAACTCATCTCTGGGCTAAATCACAACCACATGAAAGATGGCTTTTCCAAGGCAGCAGTAGTTCAAAATTTAGTGTGCTCATCAAATGTTGCTTGCTTAGTATGACCACACTGCTTCTACCGAACACTCTCTGAATTACTGCAAGCAACACCCTCTCTGCTGTCCCCGTGGCCAGTGGATTCTCTGCAAACCACATCATGATGAAAAAAAGTTGAAAGGGTTTTGTTAAAAGGTACTTTTCAGAAAGCTTTTCAGTCTTCCTCAGCTATGGCAAAGAGATATGATTCCATATATTTGGTTCATGGGCAAAACCTGCCACACAGTCTCAGACTTGTCACAAAAATGATACTGGTTATGAAGCTTTCAAAGCAATAGTGAACATGCTTTTTAAATTGGAAAAGCAATTCCAATATTTTAAAAGAAACTCAAATGTTCCAGAAGGGAAGAAAGGCTACAAGAAATCCTTCTGAAACATAAAGCACGGTCTTTGCTTTGACTTACTTATTCACATATCCCACCCAGACACTTCATCCTTCTATTGCAAGTTGAGAAAACAAGGGCTGAAGGTCAGACAGTATGATCTAAAACCAGATTACAATGTCCCTATGTCTTTTCACCCTTTTAAAGATCTCAGGCACTGCTGTAAATTATTAGTAGGCCTACAGTTGTACTAGTTATGTTTTAGTCATGTTTAAAATCAAAAAGGAAATTGATAAAAAAATAAATATGAGAACAACAGCAGGCTCCAAAATTATTCTCTGCTATCCCACTGGCACACAGATTATTTGTTTTTAATTTCCACCCAATGAGCTGAAAGCACTTGCCATGGTTTAGCCCCAGCTGGTAAGCGAGCACCACGCAGCTGCTCACTCACCACTACTCCCCACGGTGGGATGGGGTTGAGATAAAGACAGTTTAATAGGATAATAAAGGAAGATAATGATAATAATAACAACAACACGTGATGCACAAAAGCTGTTGCTCACCACATGCAGACAAAAAGAACCCAATGCCCAGTCTGTTTCCAAGCAGCAATCCCACCTCCCGGCCAGCTTCCCCAGTTCTATCTGGAGCATGATGTTACATGGCAGGGAATATCCCTTTGGCCAGCCTGGGTCAGCTGTCCTGGCTTCGTGTGCACCTGGCAGGGCGTGGGAAGCTGAAAAATCCTTGACTTAGTGTAGACACTACAACTACCTAGCCAACAACTGAAAACATCACAGTGCTATCAACGTTATTCTCGTCCTAAATCCAAAACAGAACACTATACCTGCTACTAGAAAGAAAATTATCTCAGCCAGAACCAGGACATCAGTATGCTCTTGCACAGTTTCTTACACAGCTGTCCAGCTTTCCTGCCACTCACTCCTCTGAGCCACTTTGCATAACCATCTCTTGTTCTTCAAAACACCTCTGATGTGTGAAAAATAAATGGCTTCCCTCCTCTACACCACTATTCTCTTAACATTGTGGTGTTAATTAAATATTAACAGAAGATTACATTCAGGCTCTTTAATACTAGCAAGTGATACCTTATTCTACAAGTATTTCTGTTTTCTTCCCTTCTAGAACATTTGGGTTCCAGAGCAATGTATCACACTGCAGGAGCAAAGGAGGCTGAGCCTTGCTCAGCATGGCAGCACCATTTACTCCTCGTCCTCCACAGCTCAACTCAGTCCACTCAGGGTCAAACACTGAAAGTCTGCTGCCTCCAAGAGGAGAGCAGAGGATGGAGACAGTCTGCAAGACCCCATGCTCAGCTTCAGAGCACCTGCTGTTGCGCTGTGGTGGAAGGAGTTGGTGTGTTTGGATGTTGGTGTGCTCTTATTTGCAGACACGTGGATTTGACAGCTGGACCACCAACCAGTTGCACAGTTCTGGTCAACAGCTCAATTTCCAAATTGAGACCAGTGAAGACTGATGCTTCTCAAGGGCTGGTATTGGGACTGGCACTGCTTAACATCTCTTTTGGAGACATGGACAGTGGGGTTGAGTACATCCTCAGAAAATTTGCCAACACCAAGCTGTGTGGTGAGGTCAACACGCTGGAGAGAAGGGACACCATCCAGAGGGACCCTGACAGGCTTGAGAGATAGGCTGCACACGGATCAGCACAATCCCCACCACAACTACAGGCTGGCAGGAGAAATGATTGGTGCAACACCAACTGGAATATTTTGTCCAGCTCTCCTCCTTGGAGGCAGCAGGCTTTCTGTGTTTGACCCTGAGTGGACTGAGTTGAGCTGTGGAGGATGAGGAGTAAATGGTGCTGCACCCCTGAGGAGAAGGACCTGAACCAACAATGTGTGCTTGCAGCTCAGAAAGCCAACTGTGCTGCATCAAAACCAGCATAATCAACAGGTTGAGGGAGGCAATTCTGACCTTCTGCTCTGCTGAGACACCAACTGGAATATTATATCCAGCTGTGGGGACCTCAGTACAAGCAAGACATGGACCTTCTGGAGCAAGTCCAGAGGAGACCACAATGGCCAGAGGGCTGGAGCACCTATGAGAACAGGCTGAGAGGTTTGGGCTTGTTCAGCTTGGAGAAGATTCAAGGGAGATCTTATTGAAGATTTCAACTACCAGAACGGGCCTACAGAAACATGGGGGAGGGACTCTTCAACATGCAGCGTAGTAGTAGGACAAGGGGTAATGGGCTGAAACCAAAAAAAAAAAAGGTAGATTTAGATTAGGTATAAAGAAAACATTCTTCACTGTGAGGATGGTGGTGAGGCCCTGGCACAGGCTGCCCAGAGGAGCTGTGGCTGCCCCCTCCCTGGCAGTGTTCAAGGCCAGGTTGGATGGGGCTTTGGGCAACCTGGGCTAGGGGAGCGTGTCCCTGCCCATGGCAAAGGGGTTGGAATGAGGTGAGCTTTGAGGTCCCTTTCAACCCAAATCAGTCTGATTCTGTGATTCTATGAAAATTTAATATGGATTTATCAGGACTTGTAGCCACTTGCCCTTCTGATCAATTTACCCTGCTGCATATTGTCAGTTTGCAAAATATTCCCCTGGATTCAAAGACATGTCTAATCTCTTCATTTTTACGTTGTGGTACTTACAATAAAACACCAAACATTGTGCTGCTCTGTGCCATTTCTCCACAGTGAAAAAATTAAAAGCTGCAGCTTCCTTCGCTCTTGTTTTCTGCTGATTTTTTTTTCCCTCTTAATTTGTGTTTGCTATTTTTATTTTAATGGATACAAGATTGAAAGACTTTCGTTTTTAAAAGAAGATGTTTAAAGATATTTAATCATATGCCACATTCCATCCAATTCACATACTGAATTTCTATTGAGTTTCCTTCAGCTTGTCTTCCCCCATTTTTCAAACAAAAACATGCCAACAACTAAAAGCAATACTTAAGTTCAGCATATGCACAAATTACATATAAAAGAGCACATAATTTTCATCTCTGTATACCCCACCTAGCAGTATTTCCAGATTTTCCTCACCATTTTTATTATACTGACTGCTCTAGAGTGTGCTGAGCACTTTTTTTTTTTTACAAAGTGGGGCTCTGGCTTGCCACTTTAAGCTTTTTGACACACCACATCATTGAAGAAACTGTAAAAGCATGAAGTGTGACTTGACTTGTCTTCATTCTCCTTCTTCCAGGGTTTTTGCTAATCATCTAAGCACCAGTTGGCTTGAGATGTGCACTCACATACCTCTAGAGCATAACCACTTCCCTACAGGTATGTTTTCTTTCTCTCAATCAGATTTCTCACACTTTATTCCATTACAAAGAAAACTGAGCAATAACAGCTTAACAAATGACTCATTATCAATCCCCATACCATTTCCTCAAATGTTCATCCTCTGTCTACCTCCATAATGTTCTAAATGGATAAACTCTGCTAAGAGTCATGAAATAAAAAATTCTCCCTACTCTCATTATGTTTGTTACTGCTATCTAAAACATAATTAAGCATCAGAACAGTTACTTCGCTGTGGAACAGATGGCGTCATTTTCTATTTCACCTGATTGTAAAATGAATCAGAGAGGTCAGTCAGCATTTCTAAAGTGATCTCTGTTTCGACCAAGTCCATTTTAGATTTGAGGCAGGCATGGTGGGAGCTGCAGAAATGCCCCGTTTTCTCTGATAACCAGGTCCAAAATGCCTACAACTAGACAACCAAAGAATTGGTCACCCCAAAATCACAAGTATCTGTCCATGAGTAATGATATCTCTATGGACATCGCTACCGTAGTAGGTAGGAGCCAAATAATGTATTCAGTCACAGAGATTTTCAGATTTATCAATAAAACAGAGTTAATTAATACTGCAGAGCCACAGAGAAGTTTTGATGATTCTGCAGGTTAGCTATAAAAAGAGATTAAAGCTAAGCCATGGGTCTGATGACATACTTGTGGCTTCTGAAGATGACAGTTTGTACCTAAGAAGGCTAAACTGTTTTGTGTCCATATTTGTCTGTAGCCCTGGGTAAAGTGTTGTAGTATTAAAAATAAAATAATAAAACAAAATATAAGATTTAAGCTGGAGGCTCTCTGTGATTTATTTTTAACTTTTTAATAAGGAGCAAGATTGACACTTTAAGAGTTAAACTGATGATTAGCCTGAGCCCTTAGTTAGCTGTTAAATCAGTTAGAGAAAGTATGAATACAAACCCAAAGCAGCCAACCCAAAACCTCTCATACCAAGATCTGCATAAAGGCTGTGGGGAGAACAACTTCACAGTGAAACTTCTTTTCACAGAGACCCTCCCTGTGCATCCTGGATTGTGGATGAAGATGGTGTCCCACTGGGTGGCCAGTCTGACCCAGCTCCCATGGTGGAACAGGTGCAGGTCTGAGGTCTGTGTGAGGCAAAGCAAGGGCTGTGGGTGATGATTAAATTCTCTGATGGAGGTAAGAACCCTGTTCTCTGCCTTGTGTGGTACAAACTCCAAAAAAAAAAAAAGCTCTTTTGTCACAGAAGCAAGGTCCTGAACACTCCCCAAAAGATCTACTTTGAGTAAAGCAAAATGTTTCATTTTATTCTCAAGGGTTTTTTTTTTATGCTTCAATTGTTTTGTACTTCCGAATCAAACCATTCTGAAATGAAACACCTGACTTTGGAAATGTGAGAACAATTTTACATCATCATTTTTTCTCATCAGGCTTTATTAGTCAAATTGAGTATGAAACTGTGAATGACAAGTAGTCTCACATCTATCTTGGGGGTGGGGGACAGGAAGAGAAGAGAGGAAAGGAGCAGAATAAGGAAAGCATGACTGGGTCTACAGGGAGCTGTAAAATCATTGGCGTCATGATAGACGACATGAAAGAGTCACTCGCCCTCTCTCTTCTGATGAAAGAGTTAAGGGGACTCAAATGCTAGGGGTTCAAAACAAGAAAGTCAGATATTCCATGCAGCTGACTACTAACCTCCAGATCTCCTTGTCATGGGCCTTATGAATATTTTAATTTTAGCTGTATAGAGATTCAAAAGGTACCAGGGCAAAGTCACAGAAGAAAATCACACCAAAGGTTATGAAAACCAGAAAAGTGCTTCTGATCCTTTCCACTAATTGGTTGGGTGCCAGGAGATTATTCCAAAATGTACTGTGACATTTTCATCCTGCGCTTGTGCTGTCCTCTAGGCAGTACCACTGGACACCATCCAACACCAGACACCTGGTTAGGTGGACCTCTGAGAGGAGCAATCTCTTCGTGCTTGCACCTGAGCTCTTAAGGAGGCCGAGTAAATATTTGCTGCTAGATACCACCCCAGCTAGAGCCTCACAACTCTGTATTCCAGTTACTATCTTGGACCACGCTCATTCCTTCTTCTGTTTTATGTGACTTTTAAAAACAGCAGAGAACTCACTTTTATCTTCACCAAGTGACTTCGCTGTCTTTGCCAAACTGCATTCCCCCTCCCTGTCCCCCGAATGAAGGTGGTTTAGAGACCACAGCATTCAAACATATTCTCGAAAGGTGTGCTGGTAAAAACACAAGCACTCTCCTTTATCGGGACAAACTGTGAGATTGCACACCCCATGTGGGTAGAAATGAATAGATTGACCCTGGAGCTGCCTCTGCACTGAGTGGGAATCACAATACTATACGTCAGGTCCAAGTTTGTGTATCTTCAAATGTTTCAGGGCAAATTATTACTTGCACTGGTTGTGTTCAGGCAGGGTCTACTTTGCTTAACATCACATCAGACTGACAATATACTTTGGACTTAATAAGGAAGAGTACCTGTTTTCTAAGAACTTGATAAAGGCTTTTTTTTAAAGGGTAACTGACATAAAAGAGACATAGCTTCAGTGTAAATTAAATATTCCAAATAGTCTTAGTAAGGAAAGAAAAAGGAATCCAAAGTCAGAGGTTTAGACTTAAAAGACATTATCTTGACGTGTGAAATGCCTCCTATCATGTTGTACTGTAACCTTCACATTCTAATACAATGATACAAACACTAGACAAGAGCTGGGTATAGGTAACATATGTCCCTGCAAGCTCTTTGGACTTCAGACCAAACCTACTCCTTCTGCGCAGGAGCAAAAGCCAGAAAGGGATGTGATAAATTTCTTTTTAACAGTTTACAGACGTACTAATTCTTACTAAGCAAACATATGACCTCAAAATCCACGTGCAGTCTCCTAGACTTTATCAAAATCCTTCCTTACCTCATTGCTTCTAGGCACTGCACTGCCACCATACAGAGATCTGAGAGGAAAGCAGAAAGATGCTGCAACAGGCACAAAATTTATACAAGTGATTGTTATTTGCACTACAAAAAAAAAAAAAAAAAAAAGAGGCACAACATAATAATAAGAGATTGCAGGAGTATCCCATTGTGATTTTTGATAAAATAAGCAACACTTAGTATTCAACCAGATATCTCTACAGTGATGCAAAATACGAACACGACGCGAGGTGCAGAATCTCTTGCTATGCAGGCTGATGCACAAGGCTAGAAAGAAAATCACATTTCTATTTCTGGTCTCTGTGACGCTGAGTACATGGGCGCGTGTAAGCCTAACAACCTCCATTTACTGGCTGCAAACACTTCACAGGCACGCTGACAAACTCTTCGTTGTAGCTCTGCAGAGACAATGCCATGAAGGAGACTTCATGGGAAGGAAAAGCCACCTACCTCCTCAAACAGTGAGGAGACATGAGGAGACATGTCACTGAGCAGCCCCATCTCACCAGCCACCTGGGTCTCACAGCTTGTTCTCAGAGCAGAGGGGGCTACACATGACACAGGGTCCTACCAGCATCCCAGGAACCTGAGAAGCTGCGATGGGCTGCAGCCAGCAAGGGACTTCTCTGCAGTCTGTTCCCAATTGCTCCATGCTTATCCATGCTTGGACACAACTTGGGAACTTGCTGCAGGCTCCTCAGTCACTAAGGATCATTGAAAAGGTCCTGAGAACCTACTCTAGGTGACCCTGTTTGTGCAAGGGGAGGTTGAAAAGATATCTCCAAAGATTTCTTCCACCCCACAAGTCTGTGATTCAGAGAACGAGTTAACTGAGCAGAATCACCGAAGGGATTCTAGCACGTTCCTGTATGCTGCACCCGAGCCCGTTAGCATAGATGAGGCTGTAGGTACTTTCACATCCCAGAGAAAGACAGTGAGTGGAGGAAAGCCAAGCCAGCCCTTGCTCTGCTCCCAGGAGGCCCTTGGGAAACAGAGTACCACAGCTAGGTACAGCACCAACCAAACTGACCTTGGAGCTTCACAGGTTGTGCACCTTTCCTCTAGGTAATTAATTTTCAATCTCACAGCCAGAATTCAAAAGAAATAATTTGTATTATTTATTGAGTATAAACTGCATTGCTTGGAACTTCTGTAGGGTGACAGAGCTCTGCCTCAGTGTCTGACATACCCAAACCTGGCAGGGGTCTTTAGTTCCAGCCAACCCACAGAGAAACCTCCACAGGACACGGTGCCCTGCTATATCTTGAGGCCAAAGTCAAACTGCTGCAACAGCATAAGACAGTGAAATTAAAGTGCAGTCCCTCACTCTCTGAAACTTTACCATCAGATAAATGACGTCACCACAAATCAGGCAGAGTGGATGTTTAGAATTAATTCAAGGTCAGTCATCTCTACATAGGGTTCTCTAGCTAATCACACAATTGTGATTAAGAGATTTCTATAATTCAAGATTTCAAATGTTAGTTTTTAGTGATGTGTCACTAAAAGACATGCTGATACTCTGCAAAATACTGGCTATAAAACGAGGTTTAATTTGTAGGTTTCTAGTCTAAAAGGTATTATGGCTTGCTGGAAGTGCTGCTTGACTGACAGGCTCTTTTTCAGGTTCTAGCTTACAGAGAAGCCACCCCAGAAAGTGCCTAAGGACCTGGACTAGGAATCTGTCCATCTGGGTTTAGCTCCCAAGTCTGTCACAGATTTCCTGTGTGAACTTGGGCAAGTCATTTAACACCAAGGCATCAAAAATAAGAAAGATGTAAAATTAGTAACAAGGTTAGGTGAGTTTTATGAGCAACTGGGCCCTGACAGGCTTAGGAAATCCCACAAGGTACCGAACTCTTTTGCAACTTCCAACCCTTCAGACAGAGAGAGATTTCATTCCCTGTCACCACAACAGCAATAATGTATCCTCCACCTTAACCTGTTTTCCTTCACACCAATATCCTTGACATGCTGACTGCTCCTTGCAGGCAGCAACAGGCAAGTCTAAGGGTCTCAATTTGTGAAGGACATTTTACTGTTGCTGAATCGAGATAATGAAATACTGCCACTGTGGCCTGTGGCCACTGCCCTCAACCCTCAGTGAGGGCACAGGTAAGCAGGAACTTTTCAGCACCTTGCAGTAACACTCACTGCTGCCCAAAACCAACTTTTCACAATGAAGTCTGGAGCTGGAATGGTGTCAGACAAGTAAAAAGGCATCGCTGGCAATTTTGTGCTCTGAGTCAGATCTCCTCATCTTGAAAAACAAAAAATATCTTATTCTCGTTGGCATAGCAAGCTCAGTCCACTTGCTCAGGAGTAGCTTGTACCGTGAGCAACACTGTGACCACTTCAGCTGTATGACAGAGATTCTATTCCTTCCCCTCCAATGCTGAGCTGATTTACTCACCTCATGGTCATCCTTAGACTACAGAATAATACACGATGCATAATTTTTATTTACTGTAGACCACTAATGTGAATTCTCATCATCAGAATCTTTTGTGACAACAGCATACACAAGCTCACTCTTTCACTGAACTTTCAAAGAATGTAAAGTTTGCTGTTTCCCATATTCTCCTCCACTCCATAACTTCCAGGGCTATGGTAAAAATATTTAGGTGCTTGGGGAAAATCCCTGTAAAATCTTTTGTCCACTGGTACAGAATCAGTTCTTACTGTAAAGGCAAAGCTCACTTGTGCAAGACATGAACGTTTTCTATGGGTCAGAAATACCAATAGAAGAAGTACCCTCACAAACCTTTCAACCTTTAGTCTGAAGTCGACAGTTCCTTCCTTGGTCTTTCCTAATAATAATAATGGTCCCCCCTCAAAAAAATATATATAATGAAAAGTGTGAATACCCAACTATCCCTGAAGAAAGGAGACAGAAAAGGCATGTTAGTCATGTCACCAGATGCCCTAAACAGGAGGCAGACCCTATGCTATAAGCGTAGCCTGCCCAGAATCAGAGAAAAGGGGTTGTGGAAAGGCCACAGGTAGCTCACTGCAAACCTCCACTGGCAGACCGGAGGGAGGAAAAAACCAACAAGAGATGACAAACCTTTTTTTTTCTTATGGAAAATGACATGCAACAGTTGAATCTATCAGCTTGTTGCTGCCAAAAAGAGGGAAGACCTCACTGACTTGCTACACACTCCAGCAATTTTCTCAGCCCCAGCTCCCAGCCACCCCTCGTCCCTTGCTGATACCCAATGGTGCTCATCAGACTGGAATTCCCAGGACCCACCCTGCTTCTTTTTGCCTGGTCAGTGAACTGAATGGGCCCAGAGATGGGGTCTGCACTGTGTCAGAGTTTCTGGACACAAAATAAACGACAGAAGCATGCAGTCAGAAACAGAGGAGAGGAGACAGCAGTAATTCCTCCCTCTCAGCTACTGAAGACTACTGTATTGGGTCAAGTCACCTCACGCAATTTTAAGTTACTTGAAGCTGCTTAAGCTTCTGCAAAATAAATTGTCTTTCAAGGGAAGCCTCACAAGGGAAGAACAAGCTGAGAAGCTCCCCATGTAACTTTCTGGATTAATGGTATGTTCCGGAATCACACACAGGAGATTGCATTTTCAGAAGATTGCGCCACTACTCAAGTGCAGAAAACTATCCCTCTGAAAAAGCATACAGAAAATTTTCCTACAGTTATGAAAGGTTATCCATTCTCCTTTGTTCAATGGAGATGCAAAGCTGTGGGTTTTTTATTGTGAATGGCTAATGTCATTATTGCTATATATACACAGAAAAGCTCCATTTTTCTCAATACTCACAAAGCATCCTTAGATATGACATCTCATGGAAGGAGTTGTATGAATGGCTCCTTACCTTTCCCAGAAAAGTGGAATGCCTAACAGGGCAATAAGAATGATAATAGGTCTCCAGCACTGAAGAAATGATCACAGATAATGAAGAAGAACTGTTCTAGGAGAGGAAGGCAATTCAGACAAGACTTCAAAGTGATTTCCTAGCAGGTCCTAGTATTATTAAGGGATGATAAAAAAGAAACTTGAATAAAGATAAGACAGGTGAAACAAAGAGGGTGAAGATTAAAGAGCTACTAGGAATGGAAAGGACAGAAGTTAAAAGCAAAGAAGAAAAGTGATTACCTACGTTTCTTAATGCACAAAATACCTGGAGATGTATCGAAAGGAGATATGTCAATCGTTCAACGAGACACCATCCCTGCTGCGTTTGCCCTGAGAGCAAACGCAGCAGGGATTGCTGGATTCCAGGACTGCCCTGGAATTATCCAGGATTGCCCTGGAATTCCAGGATTGCCCTGGAATTATCATTAGGGAGAGGAAAGAGCAGGTGCCCACCGGCTTCTCCCTTCCTCCAGATCCGCTCGACCAGTAGGTGTCACAGCAGCCAACGTTATCGCTGCGCACCGACTCCAGCCCACCTAGCTGTGGCTTTGAGGAAAGCTAAATTACCTCACTTAAAATAAACCGGGTTTAATTANCTATGGCTTTCTATCAGATATTTCAAGTATCCTTGAAGAGCTTGGAAGAAATGCAAACCAAACAGATTGCCAAACGTGTCAGCAAATACCACCCACCACTCTCACGCTTGCACTTAGGGCTTTATAAAGTGAGGCATTCGATACTCCGAGCTGGCACGGGTGACAGGCACCGAGAGCCTTGCTTCCCCCTCCCCAGCTGCAGCCAGCTCACCGGCACGCAGGGCTGAGGCTTGTTCCCAGCCGTGCCGTCTGTGAACCACAGCCAGCAAACGTCAGGCTGTCTGTCGGAGTGCGGATGCAAAGCCCGAGCGGTACGAGTTGCAGAGGGGAGAGGATTTCAAATGCATTTTTAAAATTCTGTACTTCAAAAGAAACGGAAAACAAACACATCTGAGGGGCTCCTTGGGTTTAGCTTCCTTTTTGCTGGTGCCTATGTTCTGGCAGCAAAACTTGGGGCTGAATGTTTTCCTACCCTTCCCCTGCGCTAAGGGAAGCAGATGGGCTCTAATCACACTCCGATATAGCAAAGAAGAAGAAAAGCATATGATGGCATCCCCCATCATGAGTCTGCCTTTATGCTTGCCAGTCAGCTGTGCACATATAAGCAATCATGACTTTGTTTGGCATTTCCTCTGGAACATATGGTGATTTACTATGCAGTCTCCACCGTGTATCGACACTGTTTTGAATTGCGCTTAAATCCTTCTCTCCTACATGCACCAATATAAATACGTGTCTTTTATGTGTAGGTGCATGTCTACCTGACAGCAGAAGAGTCCTGCAAGCAGCTATGCAGCAGTGCCCAGAGATTTAAGTGGGAGGGTGGGGGCCATGGCGACTTGCTGCAAAGCGATACAGCATCAAACAGACCACCTGTGCACAGAGGACCCCCGCTGCCTGGCTGAGAATACTGGATGCTTTACATTTATCAGCATCCAATCCTGCTCTGTCCCTCTCTGCCTAGTCCCACTGAGCAGTGGGTTGCGTAATGATCCAAAAATAGATCACTAAAATATGAAAATTATTTTAGACATTCTTAATAATAATCCCTGCAGCTACAACATTTTTCATAGCAAGCAATTGGCTGGCAGGTTCCACAATTTAACATCCAAGACGTGAGTCAGAGCAAAAAAAAAAGAAGTTATAAGCACCTCATTTAAAAAGTCCCACACATTTAGGCAGTGCTCAGTTCATTACCAAGATCCAGCAACTGTGACAAGTGGATTTTCAAGCCCTGTGCAACTTTAGAACAAGGGTTTCCTTTTCTCCCCAGTAACAATTAATGTTCTTGTGTCAGAAAATACACCTTTTTCTGTTTTGTTTTTTTTTAAGCAGCACTAATATGAAGAACATAAAATAGATAAAGCAGAGTCTGGGATTTCACTCAAATCTGGTAAAATCTAGAGGAATGTCAAACAGCATGCCCTGTGAAACACCAAGATTGGAATACTCTTATAATTTTTTCCTTAAAACAAAACTACTCTTGCACCACTCTTCAAATACCTAAGAGAGGAAACATAGTTTGTCTTTTAAAAGACAGAATTCCAGTGAACAACCTTTTAGCCCTTCACTCCAATGCAAAATAACTCTAGTGCTCACAAGATGCATCTCATCAAAAAATGTAATTATGAATAATATTAGATGGGGCTCTAGTTCACCCTGGTTTTAAGAAGCTATTAACATTTGCTGTTCTCAGTGTACAGACTCCACCTTCTTTAGCACACACTAAGAAACCCTGTCAAAATAAACCAGTGTACTGAACATACATTTACTTCTCCAAGGAAAGGAGATGAGGAAGATTAAACTACGTGTGGCAGATGTTAGTGCCTTTGCTTTGTGCCTCACCAGAAGACACTGAGGTAACATGATGAAGGCAGAATGAAAGCCTGCATAAACCTGGTTAAGACTAAATTTAAAGAATAAACCCAAAGAAACCCCTAAGTACATTGTTATTTTAGTGTTAAGAGAATTAAAACCAGTTAGGTAAAACCAGGTTATTAACAGCACTTTTAGAGCCTGAAAAAGTGACATGCAAGCGAAAAGTCTGCCTTTAAACATCTTATCTTCAAGTGCATTAAGTAAGCCAGATAAGAAGCACTCATGATTACTCAAGGTACTTAGGTTGGTGGGACACTCGCCGGAACCTCCCATGCTCCTGCTGACTACTGGCTTTGAGGTCTGAGAAAACTTACTAAGGACCAAGAAGGACACGAACAAGAGTGCTTCAGAGTATCACACTCAGTCACAAAAACACTGATTTCAACAACTGCCTTATCAAAACAGATTTATAAGTTAGAATTAGACTATTGTTGTCTTCCAGAGCCCTTGCTCCACACTCACCTAACGCTGTATACACACAGATCCCCACTTAAAGGAGGCAGGAAAATGCTTCAGTGTTCTGCATGAAATAGCCTTCTGGAGAAAAGGCATAGCCTTGCAAGTGGGGCTTTCACAATGTAACTTGCTCCAGGTTGTAGGTGGCAGATGTTCTCTGGAAAGCAAAGGTTTCAAGGGAAATTCAAGGAAATCAAAGCAGGAGCTCCTGCCTGGGCGGCAGCACTAGAATCATAATCAAGGAAATAAAAGGAGCTTGATGGAACCCTAACAAGCATGAGTCAATGTATTTCAGGCTTGTCTGCCATCAGGAAAGGCAGAGACGCTTTACCAGTGCCCAATAAAAAGAGCAGTTTAATTTCCAAGGTCTAGCAAGCAGCTTGTTCCAAATCTGTTGTTTGCTTCATTGAAGTATAAAACAAAATCAAAATTAAAGCATTTGTCTGTTTCTCTAAATCACTTAAGACATCTAAGGCAATTGAAGCTTTTTAATGGTAAACAGAGTATTTGTATAGCAAAACAGTCTTTACCAATTAATATCACGCTATTAAAGAAAGTTTCTGAAATCTTTTCTTGTCACTCTCCTTCTGCACTAAGCGCAAGTTAAAATATCTAACCCTACAGAAAAAATAAAATGGGAAGCTTTCTAAGACGATCATGATTAAAATGTTCTAAGATAAGTATGTGGGAACGAGAGAGCTACCGCTCCAGCAACAGCCAAATAGCAACTACCATCAGCTACCTTTACACTACACCCATTAGGAAGGCAGTTTGTTTAGCTAATTATTGTTGTATTGAAAGACAACTTCTCATCTGCTCACTCTTCCCTTACTGACCATGCAAAGACTTGATTCTGTATGTACAAAATAGAAATATACGGGGACTGGAAACCTCTGGTTAAAGAAGGACCGGGAAGTTCTTCAATAAAGGTGCTCTCCACTGATGTCAGATCCATTTTAGGAGGCTCCCGGCCATGAGAACTACTCCTATTTGCTAATTTGTTGTACAAAACCGTCAAACACTCTGCACTGAATTGTGCTGCATTTCAAAGCAACAATTTTGATCAGTTTCTGCTATAAACCTCCACATAGCTCAGAAAAACAGTAATCCTTTTTTAAAAGTTTATTTTCTTCCAGAACAACTGACATTGATACTCCTGCAGTAAAATTAACAATATTCACTCTCACAGTGCCCTTTCAGACATTGCTGAGTACTCTGCAGGCAAGATGGCCTCAGGCTGAAGCCTGAATGATGTTTCTGCTGCTGCCCAGCCTGGTGTCTGTAGCATGCTCTAGCTGGTCATCAGTGCATCCTTGAGAGGCCACCTCTTGCCACAGATGCCACCATCCCTGGCAAGTAAGCCAATTTAGTCTTTAACACACACACTGTCCACACCATGGTCACTCCCATAACAATGCAGTCTTGTGGAAGGGGTCCTGCCCAGCTCTGCTACCTGCCAATATCTCTTCAGACAAAATGAGAGGGAATGGAGAAAGAAATCAGAACCAGGAGAGATCCAAGACTCTCCAAGAGGTCATCCTCATATGCCTTCTGAGGTCCATCGGGGCTGTACCTGAAAAGCTGACCACCACTGACCTCCAGGTTCCAGCAGACCTGTTTGCTCATGTGGAGAAAACACCCTTTCCCCCCGCTTTCCTCAGGCTCTTGACTCCAGTACTGTCTCCTGAGAAGATGCTCTCATAACTCAGCGATATGACACGGCTCACAGAACATGCGAAGTACCAGCTGTCTGAAGGATATAGCTGGCTCAGGTCACCTTCAAAGGCTCTCAGACAGCATGGGGCTTACCTGCTGGTGGGCACAACAGAGAAAAACACGTGTGCAGAGTAAATCTGAAGGGAAAACGTGACCTGATGGCATGCTCAGGCAGGGGTAGGCAGCAGCAGAGGCTGGCTCGGCACACCCCAAGCACACGCATGGTTGCTAAGTGAGTCTGGGTAGTCTGACAAACCCACAGTCGGCACTTATCCAGCAACTGTGGAGCAGCAGCCTCCAGCTTGATCCCACGTTTTTTTCCTAAGGTGTGAGGGCTGCAAGGTGCAAGTGTTACACTTCTTCTGGTCCTTAAAGCAGCTTTGTCACTCATGTTCACATAGGAGGAGCAGGAGCAGCAGGATCAAATCACTATTAGGGTTACCACATAGAAATACCAACAGACATTGCTTTTGATGATCACAATGGAACAGGCACAGCAGCATGACCTGCTTGGTGGGAGAGGGGGTCTCCATATCCATGCCAAACAGCTTTTGAAGGAGCATGTTGGGCACCCCTGGTTCTAGGATGCTTTACAGTAGTAGTCAGAAACAAGCTGAGGTTGCTCTTTGTTGCATCCAACTGGTCTAGGAAACCACTGAAAAGAAAATGAGTTGCCCCTGTCCTCAGTCACCTCCTGCTATCCTGTAGCCTGTGGATCACACATGACCAGCTGCTCCATTCATCCATTTTTTTCCAGCCATCTCCATAGAGAAATACCAGATGCTCCACTCCTTTTCTCTCCTGCCTTTCTCTGTTTAACTTGCTTATCAACTGAGCGGCTCTCTTCGTACATGCAGCATTCAACAGGAGAGAAGGGACAAGCTTGTATTCCAAACACCATTTTTCTAATCTCTCTTGGCAACCTTGACCTTATTTTTGCTCACTCGTTGCTTCCTTTAGCACACTTTGCATGTACTATTAAATACTCATTATTCATAGGGTGGCTTGTCTTTCAGAGAGAGCGAGCAGGCAAAGGCCTTGTACAAGACTGCAGCACAAATAGTCGTTTCTTTCACTAGACATGGAATAAGCCCACATGCTAAGCTACACGCTGCAGATCTTCAAGGTTCTTCTGTACTGTGTAGACCATATGGCTAGAAAATCCTGGTTCTGTTCCTCATCATTCCTGAGAGACACTGTACAACTCGGCAAGTTACTTAATCCTCTACATTTGTGTTTTCCTTCACATAAGAGCAAGAAATTCTTCAATATCTTATTAAAAAATAAAACCAAACCCAAAACCAAAGAAATAAACCCCCACATTAGATCTTTAGTTGAAACGCTCCATTTGTATACCTTAAAATTCCAACACGTAAGAAAATGACAATATAATTAAATGAAATCTGGTAGGGGCCTTACAATTCTATAACATATGCCTTTCTGAACAGCTCTGTGGTGACAATGATGGGCTCTGGAAACTTACTGACTGGAAAATGTGGTGAACCAAACAATATGGAGCATTTAATGACAGATTTTAAGACAGCACAATAAGAAACACCCCCTCAGTGCTTTTGAAGTTATGCCTTCATATCACTAAGAAATATGCTAGATATCACACAAATAACAGAGCAACAACAAATTTAGATCAACTGTCATACATCTCTGGATGATATTAAACACTAGAGGCGACAGAGTTTTCAAATTCCCCTTGTGGCTACATCTGTGTTACAGGATGTTTTGGGCATGAATGATGAAGGTCATTTACAAACCGTCTTGATTTTCAAAAGCAAATTATGGGTTTGAATGTTCCTGACAAAGAAAATCATAACACTTTTATGTTAAAGGATAGAAGTGTTCCCAAATGACATCCCAAATAAAAGCTTTTCATTATCTCTTTTTCCACATACACCAATGAATTCACCATAGGACTCAATGTGAGCCTCCACTTTTGCAAAAGGCGCAGGACATTCACTGACATCATATAAGCCACAGAACTACTCAACACAACTTCTACAAGATTTGCTGCTTGAGCAACTTGAAAAAAGCAGGCTAGGGAAATCAAGGGCTAATGACATGTTTCTAGACTACACCAAAGTTCTAACAGCAAAGCCAATACCCATTTGTTAGAGCTAACGCTATCTTCTTCCTCTGCTGCTGTTTTGTGAGCAAAGGTTACAGCATCCTCTTATTTCATCTCTAGCCTAAATCATCTGATAAAGTGCATGACAGAAGTCACAGCAATTTGGGTTTTGTTAACCAAGATAATAACTGGCCATAAAAAAAAAATCTTTCCTGCTACCATGCAGTAACAGCAGAATCTTGGAAAACAATTCACATTGTCCATTCTCTTACTTAGAGGAAGACTGTACCATGCGTCACTTCTGCAACAGTGCAAAGAACGTTGGAGCTTACAGGATTATTCAAATTTTGTACAAAACCCAGGCATCAACTTTGAAGACCGGAGCGACAAATATATCTACTCTCACCAACCTGGGTTGACTATTCTCTCTTTTTAAAAAGTAACATCCTGAGACTTTTGTGAGGATTTTGTTTGGGTTTTGGTAAGGTGGAGGTTTCTTTAAGAATAAAGGGAAAAAAGATTTCCAAAAAGGGAACATAATTCTGCATTTTCACACAAAGGCAATGCTTATGGTGGTTTACAAAGCAATTAATCCAATTCATTATAAAATTATTTTGGCAGAAATTTTCTTGGATTCTCAAACGTCAGTTCTATAAACAAATCACAAAATAATTTTGTTGTGTGGTATATTATTACAGACCATATGGGAGAAATGACTAAGCATGAAGTTTATCAAGATAGTGGAAGCACATCCTCTGAATTTTGAAGATGAAGGCACAGTACCTTTAGATGAATTGCATATAAAGAGGCCAAGTTGGTCAGGCTGCATGTTTCCTGCAGACCCTATTTGCCAAAGTCACAAAGACTTGGAACAAGGCGTGTACTGAGTATTTTCCTTTCTGACCGCAAAGACGTGACAAAAAGAGGAAACACCCAAGTATATTGGAACAAAAGACTACAATAGACCAAATATTAATTTAATTGGGCATTGGATTTTCACATTCATAAGCTGTATTAATTAAAAATGGATTTAGCAGACTTAGCCCCTGATAAAAATCTTTTGAAAACATTACACAGTCTCATAGTTCCTTAGAGAGACCATGGGACCTGTGGTTAATTAAGATCGCTTCATGCCCAACTGCACAGCTGTTTGTGGACAGTTCTATTTTTTTCCACTCCAAGTCCTATACGGACAGCATTTGGGGACACTGAGTATACTCAGAGTAGCCTACCACTGTATGCTCCTATTTCAGTTGAGGGAACTGAACTCAGTATATATGTATGTGTGTATATATATATATAAATACACACATAAAAGTCCCCTTATACAAGATACTGAATTCCCACCCCATTTTGGAATGTAATAGGTAGAAAGAGAAGATTAATGGGAACAAAAAGAAGATAGCAAGAGGGAGAATACTGAGAATGTTTTCAAGTGGTCCTGAGGGTAAGTCCCCTCTGCAGGTCACTAATTTAGAAAAATTACTCTAAAAACACTTAGTACACTCATCTACATAGGGCTTCAATATATTACATCAGTGTCAGGTATCACGTTTCTGTTTGAAAATCTGAATCCAAAGAGGTGTTAGAAAGGATAATGTACTACCTTGAGGAAAATGCCAGTTGCCTGCTGAAAAAAAACAATCCAAACAAATAAAGATTCACAAACCTACTCTCAAAGCATTTTAGTAAGTTCTTATACTGAGCCACAGCCCAACACAGCACCTTCCTTACCACTTGACTTGAGTTGTGGCAACAGTCGGTAGCTATGGTCATAGGAGGGGATTGGCAAGGTGCCCTATCAAGCTTTGTTTGCAATTGAGTCATTCCCATGATGGCAAAGCTTACTGGATTTCAAACTCAAAAAGTTTCACAAGGCCACACCTAGTAGTTACTCCACTTCAAGTCCATCAGTCAAACACTTCAATGTCACACTGGAATGGGCAGCAGCTTGTAAAGCAGGTTGACATCAGACACCACATTACCTGTGTGACTCTCTTGCATCAGGCTTGAGACTAAAGAATGTGATACGGTACTGGCTGTGTTCCCCCAAGGTCCAGCAATTCCCACCACCCCCACCACCCCCCCTCTTATTTGAAGGCTGATTCTCAAGTCTGGAGACAGGAAAAACACTACTTGTCTAAACATAAAGGATAGTTTGACAAAAACAAATTCTGTGGGCACCTTCCAGTGTACAGAACTCAAGCTGGAAAAAGTTCTTTCTATCACATAAAACCCTAACATCATTTGTCACATTTAAAGCAAGCTACTTGTTTATGCCCATCATGGTGCATAACAAATTGAGTCCTTGGGGGAACTGTGGAGACCCAACTCCAGCATGCAAAGAGAAGAAGGAACTCATTTGCCTCGTTACCCAAGATCTCACAGTTACAATAAAGTTATCCCCAATTAAGCAAGGAAATGGAGGACCTGTAGATAGGGTTTGGTCTGGAACAAAGTCTCTTCATAACATGAGCAGTAACCTTCAGTATTGTATTCCTTCTATTATTTTTTTTATATATTTAGTGGGCAGTTATTTCAGCTTTCATAAAGGACTAATCTGACCCTTAGATCATAAAATTTGATTGCTCAAGGATGTAAGTTTGCCACTGTAACTCAGCTTTCATATTGCCCTGCTGTCTGCATGCTCTCTCCTTAATGGAGTGACTTGAACAGGTTGAATGTTTGGACTTGCTGTCTTATTAGCTGGGCTTTTAGTGACCTTGGAGAAGACCAGATCAAAGCTCTTATGCCAGGAAATCATATCCTCTTAGCAAGAGTTTTTCCTAGAGTCATCTGCTTAGCAGACCACAGAGATCATTTGTAGAGTTGGGAAAAAAAACCACATGGGTGGGTATTAGGTCTTTGTTTTGTTGTTTCTTTGGTTGTTGCTCGACAATGTATGAAGCATTATGGTATATCAAAAGACACAATCACAGGGCACAGAGGTTACCAAGGCATTGAAGTAATTATGCAGTTATAATACATGATAGAACATGGTACATACAGGCAAAAAAAAAGCCTGGGCAAAAGCATCTGTACATTAGAAAAAGTGTGTAATATTTAAATTACTGGGGAGATTCAACAATAGGTGAGTCATCATACATATATATATACACACACATATGTAAACACACAGGGATGACAGGCCAGGCACTGATAAAAGAAAATAATCTACTTTTTAAAATTAGAAATACTGAGAGATTTTGAAGTTCCGGCCACTCAGTCATGGTAAGCTGTAGAATATAGACTTCAAGCTTTGGAGATAGGGTAAGAACTCTGAATTTCCATGGAATGTCCCCTTCCTCTTTGCCACCATGGTCAAAAAAGCAGACAGAGGCACCTCAGTTCACTTAATGGTGAGCAGGTGGTAGCGCCCTACGCACGTCTTGAAAAGGAGAATAACATGCTTCACAGGCTGCTGTTCAGCCTCCCTTGTGTATCCCTACTACACTTCTATTTAACAAAGTCAACACAACAGTGAGAAAAATACAGGTTTAATCTAAGGACTGGTCCTTCCTACTGTAAAAACACCAGTGAGCATTTCACTGTTTTCCCAATGAAGGCCAGATTCCCAGGCTGCGTAAGAGCAGCTACAGCATCCTTTGGATTATTGTCTTATGTCCCTGGTGGCGGGCCAACAGTTAGAATTTCCCCAGTTCCCAGGAAACTAATTTTCTCTTTTAAAAAAGGCTTAGGGAAACTATTCTGGGGAATCCTCATTCACACTAAGTAACCTTTATCTATATTACAGTTATTTCTATGCTTTACGTGGGTGGAGGGGGGTAAAAAATCAAAGTAATGCTTTTTCTTCTGTTGGGATAAACAAGCTGGTGTGGGCGGTTGTGCATGTTAAAAATGAGGGGAAAAGAACATTTTTAATGTTAACTTTCTATTACTCATCTGAAAATAGTTTCACAAAAGCCATATGTGCCCTTTTTTTTTAAGGATTAAAATAGTCTGAAAACAAATTTTATTTTAATTCACCACCAACCTTGTTAACTGCATTTTTCATCTAGTCAGAGTAGCTTTACCATGTATGGAAAGACTATCAACACTCTACAGATTTTGAAAAGGTCAGAATTTTTTTTTATTTTATATTTAAGTCTGAGTATTTTCTGGGTCATTGAGAAAATAAACCCCAAACCTTTCAAAACTAATTCAAGCATGCCTATTCAAGTGTGATAAAACAAACTAAAGATCGATCCTGTTTCGGGATTAATAGATGAAGTGCTTAACCTCAATTTCAGGATCACCAGAACTTGTTCCATGTACCTCGTCATTTTTCCAGGTACTGACATATAATTGTGATGTCTTTCACTGACATAAACATTGACACAGTTTTCCATGCTGAGAAAACACACTGGTAAGCAGCTAAAATTCTGATGATTATTAAGTATTTAGCAACCAACGTGGGAAAACCTCTGATGATTATTAAGTATTTAGCAACCAACGTGGGAAAACCTCTGACAACACAGAACAGGAAATATTCTCTTACTAAAGGTACTTTGAGGCAGTTATGATTTTAGTACCAGCTTTATAAAATAATTAGATTCTTCCAGTTTAAGACCAATCTTAATTCAAAATTCACCCTTACTAGCTCTTTCATCAACTTATTGACAATTATTAAGATCTAATGATCGCTAGTTTACTTTTAATTATATTTACTAGTGAAAGGCCTATCAGAATTTCAACAACTTAATATTCCTTTGGGGAAATACACATTTTGTATTGTATGGTATACAAAGTTATTTCTTTATAACAATTGTACAGACATTATACTACAGCATCTAAATGTATGAAAAATTGCTCATTATTCATAGCAGGAGAAAGCATCTCAAACAAGCGATGAATTCATTAAATCACTTTAGAAGGGATTAGTCATTTAAGAGCATTTTAAAGAAGCATTTCACTACTTACCCACTTAGATTAAGTTACAGCTAAAATTTACATGAAAATGTATCATATGCTGAATAAAAGCTGCAGAATGGTTTTGTTGTCTGTATTGGGTTTATGTGGCAAGGATTTGACAGCAGCAATGCTGCACAGGTGGCTTCTGTAACAAGGCACCAGAAGGTGCCCCCATGCTGGACGGAGACAATTTTAGTTGTCTCAAAGATGGACCAACTCCTAGCCAAAGCTGAATCTATCAGTGATCTTAGTAGCACCTCCATGACAACGCATTTAAGAATGGGTAAAAAAACACCGCTGAGAGAGAATTGAGAAAACGTGAGAGGAACAACTCTGCAAACGCTGTGGTCAATGAAGGAGTGGGAGGAGGTACTCCAGGTGCTGTCACCCCATGGTGACACAGTGAAGACCCTGGTGATGCAGGTTGACCCCTACAGCTCATGGAGGTGGAGCAGATATCCACCCTGCAACCTGTTTGCTTAGATTGGCATGGAGAAACAGGGTATGTAAGAAGCTTCAAATACCTGAACAGCTTTTAAAAGGCAACATGGGAAAGGACAAAGTTGAGTACTTGAGCATTTATTTACATTTGGAAGGGTTTTTGTGAAAACCCTTCCAAATGTAAATAAATTTTTATGTTTTTTGTGAAACCTTGCCTCCTGGCCAGCTAATATGCCATAACTCCCAACACCCAGACTCATCCAGAGATCACAGCCATGTCCAGTGTCCTGGGTTTTCAGATCAGTACTGTAAGATACATGACAGTCAAGTATCAAATCCCTCTTCCCACAGGATTTGTGGAATTGTTTTGGTGAGTACAAACATGGGAGAAAGAAGCAGGCTGTCGGTTTGACCATTCTGAAATCCATCCTAAAATTAAAACTAAAAGCTTTCCAGCTTCTCATTTTAGGAGAGCTTTGTTAAAATCTTCCAGCAATTCAGCCTGCCACATCAGAAAGAATGCTGGGATACCATTTTCAACCTATATCATGAAAAAGAATTGGGAAACCTGTCAAGTGGAAAGGCAGAATACAAGGCCGTGGACTGCCTCTCTGAAAACAACCTGCTACTAAGCCCCCTGAGATTTAAAATCAAGGCTTGAAGCACTCCTAGTTGTACCGTTCAATCTGAGACAGGTTCTCTCTCTAGTAACATCTTAGAGTAGAAAAGGGAGAAAGGTGAAGCTAATGCTGAAGAGGAAAGTAAAATTATATTTTAAAATTGCTTTTAGAAGGAGGTGGCAGAAGCCCTGTCTGCTGGTGTAGTTGGAATGGCTCAGAATAACGAAACATTACACGTACCAAAGCAAGTGATCTTACACTGCCAGGGAGACAGACTACTCTGTTGCAATCACCAGTCTCAAAAAATATGCTCTGACTAGGAGCTTTGGCTTTAAAATCACTAAATCATGCTTGATTTGAGAAAAAAGCAGAGTGTTCTTTGCCATTTATTTCAGTCTTACAAAATTCCAAATAACGGATCTACATCCTACTGCATTCCTTTTTTTGTTCCAGGACACAAATTTCAGCTTCTGGAATAGCTACTTGCGTTTTCTGTCATGATACTCCAAAGCATTCAGAATTAGTCATTTAATCTCTATCCAAGCTAAAATGGCTTACTAGAGAAATCTCAGCTTAATAAATTATGTATAAGAATTCTCTCTTTTATGTAGCGTGTGCGATCATTTGAGCTGTAACATCATTTCTGGCTGCAGCAGAATGAACTGAGCAAATATGCTGTGTTACAACCCAGTGTAAGTTAATATTGGTCACAAAGCTCATACACATGGGAAGAAGCAACTGCCAAAACCAGAACGTGAGCAAGTGCTGCCAAAGGCCTTTTACAGCCCTAAAGAAATGTGCCGGGAACCTTGGACCTCATCACAAGCAAAAGACAATGACACATACCTAGCATGCCAGCTTCTCTCTTCTCACACTTGTACTAACCCAGAGCTATGAAGTCCAGGCTGGAAACCCAGAAGTGTTTAAGTATTTGTGGGGAAAAAACAGTCCAAAAAAAGAGCCCATGAATCCCGCTGCCCTCCAAACCTGCAACATTTCTCCTTCACCTAGCACACCTTCCAAGAGGGTCAGTTTGTCACCTGACCATCCCACACACCCACAATGTCTACACTCCGGTTCCTCTCTGAGATTCAAAAAAACCAGTGAAACATCAACCTAACCTGCTTTAAATTCCCAACATTACAGCAGGAAGTGCTCCGAGAAATCTACTGTCAGCTTCCTTCCAGCTGCGAAGCCCTGGAGCCTGACACACAGCCACCTGCAAACACAGCCTCCGTTTTCTTGAGGAAGGTGTTGGAGAGAGAGTCACAGAAGATGATTCTTCCTCTGCTTCCAGTTAGATAAAGATTTCAGTGTCTGGCGGAAGAAAGAGTTAAAGGTCTCCCTTCTCCTTTTAGGACAAATAAAAGGTTTTCTAAGTCTGAACTCCATACAGAGGTAACTAGACAGCTGATAACTTCAGGAGGGATTTCAGTTGCTTGAGGAAACAATTTGGGGAGTCACCTGTCAGTTGTAGAAAAGAGGGTATTTTGCTGGCGTTTGTCGAGAAAGCGAGTGAAAGAAAACTGTTTTTACATCACAGGCACAGGCATGCCAGGGACAGAGCACTAGAAGTATCTCTCATGGCCACAAAGTCTTCAGATGCCACGAGCAGAACCTTTCATAACTGCAGCCCTGTTCTTGGGACGGCATGATGGGGACACACAGGCAGAAGCATCCTGCCCTGTCAGCTCACCTCAAGGCATGTCCAAGACTGGTAGGAATAGCAGCACAAGGAATGGAGGGAAGATGCTTTCTACTTTGCCTAAATCCAGCTCTATTGTCAGCTATGTAAAAGACCAACAGGTTTTGGTACCTTACAACGTGCTGCATGTCTGCTTATTCCTGTCACAGTCATCAAGTGGATCCAGACCTCAGCAAGTGTGGGGACATCTGGAAGGTTAGCACTGCTCACTGGCACTGCGACAGGGAGTCCATGAGAGAAGGGATATCACTGGAGGAGACCCAGCAGACAAGGAGTCTGTGAACATGGTGAAAGTGGGAGCAAATGCTAAAGCTCACTTAAGTGGAGCAAAACTTGGCTAGAAAGCACCTTGCACTATGCAGTGAGACTTGGTACCAAGGCAAAGTAAAGGCATATGGACCCTGGGGATGGGGACACCTCAGAGGAACAGCCAAGTCTAAAAATATACCCATAAGATCCTTCAGGAAAAAAAAAAATCCCCAAAGCTGCTTTTTCATATATTTGGAATCTATATGAATATATTTGGGAAGAATATACAGTATCTACACTTCAACCAGTTGAACACTTTTGGAGCCAGAGATGAAAATGTTTATTGAAATGAAAAGTGTAATTCTGGTATTTATATTCCAAGGGATATGAAATACATCACAAACGTAACGCACAGAAGGCACTGGTTCATCTGAATTCTACAAAATCCCATTTGCAGAAATAGACCAGGAGAAGTGTTAGAAGTGACAGGCTGGGGAGCTATTTCTATAAAAGATTCACAGAAATCTAAACCAAATTAAATTACAAACTCTAAAAAGTTGCCTTTTAATGCGCATTATCTCCAATCTCGGAAGTAGCGTACTGTCTGTGTGTTTCAAAAAGCATATATTATTTACATTATTTAACATTTGCATTCTGATTGCAATCATCCTTCTTTCAATAAAATAAATAAAATTACAGTCTGCAAACCATCAAGCTCTCACTTCCATTATCAATCAATGCCACTTTTCTGCTAACTGCAACTCAGTTAAAATTCAGTAATTGAATAACTAGGTGGAGATTGCTAGCATAAAATGTACCTTTTTATTATGAACATTTTGTGTAGCAAGTTGACAGCATGGCTACTATGACACTGTAGTTAAAAAGTTGTTTGTAACCTGGGCTGGGAAAAGCTATGATGAAGAACATGGAGAAAAGGGTGTCACTCCTGGAATAGGCATTTGATACTAAAATTGAGACTTCTGGCTCAGAGCAGATCCAAAGTAATACAACTCTTCTAGCATGACTGTGAGTTTTAAGAGAATTGTTCCTCCGTGACTCAAAGTTTATTATAAAATCAGCAGAAATAAAAAAACATAGTTGTATATACATCTTATCACAGAACACACAGAGTTATTTTAAAAGATGTCACTCAGTATATTAACGCCTTAGGTGATCCCAGTACCAAACTCTTTAAATTCTTTTATTTCTTACATTAATTAACACCAGGTGAGTATCTGGCTGTTAAACTTAATTTTCAACAGTACAGATCTCTCAATATTCTTGCAGCTGTATATCTTCTCTTTGTCCTGCAGGAACTTAATGTCATTTGAAAAAAATGAGGAAATCCTCATGTATAAATTTGCTTCTAAGTTTTAAATTACATCGGTTTTCTACTAGTGCTTTATGTGACCAAAGAAGACCACAGACTTCTTCAACAAATATTAAAAAGCTGAAGTCTTTGATATTGATAACATACACAGAAATAGACAACATCATTACACTTTTAATTTCAGTACACCAACTCTAGGTATGACAATTTAAAAGAAATCAATACTTTAGACTTAGAAGATGAAAAGTTTTCTGTTTTTTCCAGATGTAATTATCTAGGACTTACTTGGCACCTGGAAGTTACCATGGATAACTGTTTATAGGAACAAAAACATCTCCTATCAACATAGTTCTTTAGCTGATCTCAACTATCTTTATATCATAGTATTTTAAAGCAAATATAGGTGCTCCAACATATTTACTCTCAATGTAAAATTATTGTCTTCTACACAGCATCATAAAATCATAACAACTGAATTATATCTACTAGAGTTTTAGCAAACTTATATGGAGGTGGTTCAGTGAAGATTACACAGTCAATTAAAAATGGGGTATTAGGTTGCGTTGATTTGTGTTTGACAAAGTAATTTGAGCTGGCACTCAGGAAGAAATAAAAAGAGCCAAAAAATCAAGAATAAGAAAATGGAAATACTATAGATAAGCAAAGTAATTCCAAAACGTGGCTGATACCAAAAGAAACAACTCTTGACAGAATTTGTCAGGTTTTGCATTACTTTTCCATTATGATTATTGGTGCTGACTTTTGTTGCTTATGTCAGACTCCATACCGGTCCTTCCACATTTCCTGGCAACTTCAGGAAACACCTCTAACATCTTTATAGATGCTTTACAAGCTAAAGTTGCAGGTGAACATGATTTATCCCAAGTGCATGACAGTTTGCAGATAGGCTGGAATCTGCCCACTCCACAAAAATGTAAAATACTTTCACATGTGCACAGTCCAGCTCCCTATAAAACTAGCACTGGAATAAATACTTACGGCCTTTTGACTTTACATGCTCACAGAGTCTCTTAGGCAAGCTCTGAAAGAGCTTTTAAGGATTCTATGTGTGATGAAAAAAAATGAATTTCTTACGTTCTGGTATTCTTGTTAGCCTCTCTTACCAGGTCTTTCAGAGCTTATTATTAAAGTGATTATTTGAATGGTGTATGTTAAAATCAAAGCTACTTACCCTTTTTCTCAAGTTGTAGGTCAAAATCAGGTTCCTGGAGAAGGAATGTGAAAAGGCTGTATAGAACTCCAGCACTTTCTGCAAGGCATCTCTCTTAATCACATGAAGATCACAGTAAGTCAAAGCCCTTACATTAGCACAGGACTGGGCGAGGGTAGACTCCTTCCAGAACACATCACCAAAAACATCTCCTTTGCCTAAAGAAGGGCAGAAAGCATTGTTTACAATAACAGTACCATTACTACCAAAAGTATAAAAGAACATACATCTCATTTACGCAGTCATTTTTTTTTCTATTTTACATGGTCAGAAAAAAAAATTGTCTGGAAAAAAACTAATACTTGAAATATTTCATTGATAAACTTTTATCTTTTCGTTAATTACAACAGCCCAGAAATTCTTCCTGAGAATAAACCCCAATTAAAAAGTATTTCATGTGACAAGTCCCCATTAAACATCAGCAAAGTTTTTCCTCTAAAAATCAAGACAATCAGTTCATTCTTGGTTAATGTTCTCTTCTGATCCCTTTCAAGGAGATTAATTAACAGGAAACACTTTTTTCCCTTTCTTCTTTTAACTGGTATGCAAAGGATTTCTCTCTTACATCCATGTTGTTGAGTTTTCTTAATTTAGCTAACAATTACCCACTATTGTGTTAATAAAATCATCTTGTACAATATCTGGGCACTACAACACAAGACAAGCATACCAAAACCTGCCCGAGGAGTAGCCCCCAGCCAGGATTTCACTGGTTATATCCTCCTAAACCTCTGCTGCATGGAACTTTTGAGACAAACAGCAAATAAATACGCTCACAATGCTTATTTAAGTTGTGGCACGGATGGACCGGATGGTCCTTTGTCTTGTAAGTAATACATTGCCTGGAGCAATTCTTAAAACCAAAGCATCAAAATATACATTAGTTTATTGACCAGGCCTTTTTAGATTTCATTCCTTAAACAAATAGTCACATATGAAAGTTTATACAAGAGTCAAGAAAACTGTCATAAATAAAGAGGTCAAGAAAACTTCTAAATTAAACCCAGAACTCCCCTGTCAGGCCTTGAGATCTACTTCCAGCATTACGTAACCTCTTCCATTACATGATAAGCACTTTCTCTCTGAGAAGAAGCTATCAGCTTGATGCTAAGCTACATTGTAGTGTAATAGGCTGTGGTTCACACTGATGCACTCCCAGTCTTCCACAAAAGCCCTGTACAGCCCACCTGCTGGAGACCAGTTTAGTCTCAGAACGCTTTGGAAGAGCATAGTCTATAGTTGACTTTTTAAATGCACATATACATCGAAAACACCTGTTCCATGAACACTTTTTTCCCCACAAAGTTGGGAAAAGGCACCATAATGACACCCTTTCTTTTACCTCTAACTTCTTTACGTAGTCTGGCACCAACACCCAGAAATACTACAAAGGCTGTGGATCAGTAAGCACAGTGGTAGTCCAATAGCCTGGTGCAGTAAGCAACTTTTCATTTTAATGCCAATGACTTTTCACGTTTTCAATTATTTAAACATAAGCTTTTTCAGCAGATACGTTAAAAATGGCCCAAGAAAAAAGCTTCCATGCACTTTAAATAGATCATCATCTACAAGACTTTTAGACAAACACAGAATGTACTGAAAATTGAAGTGAAACAATTTTTATGCACTATAAAAACTGATATGCTTCACTGGGTAAAAATGGATTGTTTGCCTTTGGAATAAATATGCTTTTACTTGCAATCTTCCAGGCAATTAGCTAAACAACTGTTTTAATTAACGCTCTGGAATCTATCAACTATAGAAATGTGCCATCACTGATGAGCAACAGTTAGAGCTGGTAGTCCAAGTGGAAGGGAGAGGAATTCTAGCACGTTTCTAAGCTCATTTCGTAACATATCCTGACAAGTTTCTCTACCTTAAAATGACAATAACTATTTTATTGCCCCACAGTAATATGAAGAATAATTAGTACAATGCAAGTACAAACAGCATGGTGCTGATTTGCCTACAGATGTAATGACATACAGCAGAAGTTAGTTACATTGTGCACTTTTGAAAACTGAATCCTGCTTTTCACGTAACACAGAGAGACACAATCATGACCTTTACCTGTGGCAGTGACCCCAGTTTCTCCTCACTACTTGGAACTCCCCAAAACCCTCCCTTCCCGCAGTTTCTTGCCCCCCTGGAGCTGCTTCCCATTTGTGGCAAGGGCAGTGCACGAAGGAGCTATGTGGCTGCCCACCCAGCCAAAGCGAGCAGAGAAAAGCAACATGTGAACCACAAACCAAGATCACAAAAGCCTCCATTTTTTAAGAAACAAACCAGGCTAAAACAAGAAGTTGTGCTGTTTTCTATCATTAACAATTTCCTGGAAGTTAATCGAGTTAATAGCCAGGGATCTAGCTGAAAAATCAATCCTACATTACAGTTCGATTTCCTATGCAAAGCACACGTGCAAGCATCACACTGCTTTATTTCTGTCAAAGACACTTTCTAAATGATGCATACCAAAAGTATCAATCTAGATTGTCAGATTCAAAACAACCCTTGTGTTTGACATTCACAGATAACTAGGGAAGGAAGAGGAAGGAGCAGTAGAAATTTGTTGTAGTAAGGAAGAACTAAAATTCCATCCAGGAGTATCTGCACTGGATTAGAACAATTCTCATCTTATACATAATAAGAAACTACATACCATCTCCGTTCCTTTATGTGTTCTCCATAAAGGAAGATCAATCACTCAGGGAAAAAAGGAAGAAAAACAAAAGAGGGCAGATTAAGTTGGTGTTTTATCAAAAATATCTGTAATTGGAAAGCAAGAGAAGCAAGGTGAGACTTCTAAGTGTGTCAGAAGGCAGTTGGCAAAGTCTAATGGCTACATTAGGAAACCTGACTCAAAAGCTTCTTTTCACATTTACCTCCAGGGTTATATATTCCACCTTACCTCTGAAGAAAGATTAAAAAGCCACAGAAATACAGATAGCCGTTTGTTTGTCAGTAGTTTGCATTTCTCATTCCCAGCTTGCTGAATTCCAGAGATTTGCCAGGAACACTCTGTCAATCACACTTAAAGTGGATGATCTAAGGTTTTACCATCAATCATTTATATTCCCTGCTGGATTTGTGGGCTGAGCACCTTTTCCACTGTCAGCTCAGTAGGCACTGGAAAGCCAAAGAGTTTTCTGCCTTTTATGTTTGCTTGTTTGTTTTAATTACAGTAACAAGTTCCCCAAATCTGATATTTTTAAACACTACAGAATTCTTTTATAAAACCAGCCCTTTCTGTTTCCTTATTAACTCTCCCAATTTTTTCTCCATATCAAATTTGCTATTCATCTTGTAAGTGAAAAGAGGATTTCTGTTACCACTGAAAACTCAGCCTGAGTCAGGCAAAAGGTCAAGCCACATCCACTCTGTCTACTGAAAGCAGGATGAGGAAGGAAGTGCTGATGACTGTAACTTAGCCAAGTGTTTTAGTGATCCTGTTTGAGAAAAAAGCCACGCTCACGGTTTACAACTGCATTGCCTTGACGTGCCTACCAGATCAACCCTTTGTTTTTTCCCTCCTACAAACATAAAGTATTGAAGAGCTTTCAGACAGAAGGTATTCCACCTACTCTGAAAAAATATGACACTATGTGGAATATTTTGACTTTTTAAGTTCTGGGTGTCTGGGAGACATGGTGTAGTTTTGGTGTGATAGCAACTGGGTGAGAAGATGAGGCCATGTATTCATGTGCTGAAGGTCTTCTGAATCAGTATAAACTTTGATGGGATTCACATGGAATCCATGTATTTTCAGTATATCATACACAAAAGAGTCATGTTACAAACACTCTCAAATCAACAGTAGAACTTGTTACATCAGCCAGCACCAGAATCTAGCTCACATCCCCTCCAAATCTGCCTTCATCTGCACATTTGAATTGTGATGTAATCTCAGCAGACCCAAAGATAAGTTAGAATGATCAAACTCTGCTTGATAGTATCTCAGTAGCAGTGCAGCACAAAGCATAGCTTGGAAATCAGGTTTTGACAAATACTGTTATCTGTGATGCTGATCCACAGCAGCTGCTGCACCTGCTCAATGCTTTTCCCAGCAGAGCTCCCTGAAGCACCCACACTGGCCTGCACCCCTTGGGATTTTTTTCTCCTCCTCCAAGCACTGGTAGACACCCACTGCTGTAAAGTCAAATACAGATTATCTATTCTAACTGCTTAGTTAAAATCTTGCAGAAATTTAGAAATCAAACAAAAAACCTTGGCCAGAATTTCACCCCCACCTCCAACCCCCTCCACCCCCAGCAGATTTTAACAGAACCAGAAAATCTGAAGTTAGTTCATGTCATGGGGTCATAACCTGTGAGGTATTCAAACATAACTCCACTTAGGACAGTGTATTTACCAGTAAGTGTTCAAAGCCAGCAATGTGAGTCTCTGGTCAAACCCCCTCTGTGATCACCAGTCAGCTATTTGGCTTCAACCGAGAGTCTCCTCTCTTCCCTCATCTCCTATTTAAGGCATACAATTTCAATTTACCCATTTTACAGGGAAAAGAAAGATTCAAGGAAAGTAGAGGCACCACAGCAAAGGCAGTTTTTCCTCTTGCTGCACTGTTTTAAAGCGACAAACATCTGTCAGCCAGAAAAAAAACAGAGCTGCCATTTGGCATCAAGGTAGAACATTCAGCATCCATCCCACAGACACACTGCACAACTTGACAGCGACTGAATAGCCTGCAGTTTGGTCCTCCAACACAGCACAGCTGGCAGGAGATGATGTATGGAAGTGATTTGTTGCTTTGGATTTCCTTAAGATTTCTCAAGTGCAAACTGAGACAACATAATGAGAAGTGAGTGACCAGCGGCACTGCAGAGAATATGCTATTTTTCATTAATCAGAGGGTTTCATCACTCCTTTCCTCTAATAAGACCTCAAGGAAGAAAAGGCAGAGAGTATCAATGCCCCAGAAACAAAAAGAAATGTTGCAGTGACAATAAACTGAAGTTGCACTTCCAGTGATTTGCCTGGTCCACAAATAGAAACACAGCATATCTGTTCATCCTTTAAAATGCAGCTTGGCAACATTTTGCAGACAGTTTACTACAGAACTGCACCAGCTTCCTCTGTTGAAGCACATTATTCTACAGACAAAATAAAAACATTTATTTTAGAGCAGCGGATGAGTAGCAACAACATGAATTAGTTACAGCTAAGATTCCTATTATTATCATAATTAATGTGTTTATTTGTCTCTCAAAATAGAATGTGAATTATATGTCACTATTTGACTAACCATGACGAGAGAAGAGTTTTCAAATGTCAATTTGGCCCTACCCAGCTTATTCACAAAAAGTTAGGAGGCTTCACCAGAATGGGGATCATTTATCCTCATTGCTTTTAAATGCTTACTGGAAACAGCGTTATAAATACATGTCCAGCTTGTACAAACTAGAAGACATGAAAGTTGCCAGCTCAAATAACTAGTCACAAATGTATTTGAAGTTCTTTGTGTTGATAAAATAGTGTGAAATACGCAACTCCATCTGTGTTGCTGTTGCATGGACAGTGCTAGTTCTCTGTCCAAAAACTTGCATGAGAGCCTCAAATTGCAATATCCTCAAATTTACGCCCTGATGACTTGGAAACAGAGGCTTTATGTTATAGATAT
Organism: Heliornis fulica; assembly: GCA_013399135.1. NCBI lineage: Eukaryota > Metazoa > Chordata > Aves > Gruiformes > Heliornithidae > Heliornis > Heliornis fulica. The sequence continues at coordinate 695,445 of VXBZ01012362.1, forward strand.
TGCTTCTAGTTTACAATAAAGCCCCAAATTTTATTTTATTTCAGAAAAAATAGGATTCATAAGAGTTTAAAACAGTAGATTTTTCTTTCTGAACTATATAAAATAATTTTTTTTTAAACCTCATAAAGCTCATAGTTATAGTACACTTCATTTTATTGAATATTTTAGAAACTCTGAAAAAAAGTTTTCATTTGAAATTTGGAGTAAACAAAGAAAAGGAAATGTTCCCTTAAATAAAGGGGTTTGATTTTTTCTTTTCTAATCTGGATTTTCAATGAAAAAAAATCTTCTTACTCCAAAATTCTGAGATCAAAACAAAACCCTACCTAAAACAAATATAAAAACTATTTTAGTGGTTCACCTGTCAGAAGTCAAGGCATTTATAAAATCCTACTTCTTTGTTAAATTCTTATTTCTGCCTTTTCAGAAACTCTCTTTGGAGTACGCACGCTAACACACACGCTGGGCAAGCCCTTCTAAGGCCACCTGAGATAACAAGGAACATACTGGACCACGGAACTCCATCTCCAGCACATCCCAATTTTGGCTGTCAGTGTGTCAGGGATCACTGTTGCCAGTGGCCTGCCAGACATGACCATCTTCAGAAGGGATTTCTAAGTATGGGTGTGTCAGATCATTTAAGGGCAACCTATGCAATGCTGCACAAATTTGCAACCATAAACCGTGAAACCATGACCTTGTTTCCCCAGTTGTTACAGAAGGGACTCCAAGCTCATGGAGTTTCCAACCACCCTGTCACACGCAGGGCCACCAACCTCTAGGCTTGCCTCTAGACAAGGTTGCCCAGGGCCCCATCCTTGAACACGTTCAGGGTTGGGGCATCCAAACTTGTTACAAGTCCTTCATCCAGTGTTTTAAAAACCAGTTTCTCCAATACCCTGGACAGTCTCAGACCACCTATAACGTACCAGTTGACAGGAGTTTTACAATTCCTACCAGAAATTAGAAGTGGAATAAGTAACATCTGGCTGAAGTCTCAGAATAGGCAACTCCTGATGTCAGCCCACACTGCATTTTCTGGATGTCTGTGGAGTGCAAGAGTAAAGAACATTCCCAGTCCAAACCCACCATTTAGAATAAAACTGTATTTCTCAATAAAAGTTTAGTGCTGCTCCTACGTCCACGTGAAATTAAAATTCTGTATTAACATAGACCTCTTAATGCTAATGTCTTTTTAGATTTTTAGCCTAATTCCCAATTCTAATTCTTTTGCTATTATCATGCTTGGACATGTGCTGAGGAAATCAGACTTTGAAGAGTGCTCCTTCAGTTGAAGTTCTGATTTACTTCACTGAAACAGGCAACTTATGCGATCTACCTATATATGTCAAAGTAAATAAAGAAAGCAAATAAAAAAGCTTTACACTATAAATATAAAAAGCACAACAGAACTGCTGAAGATAAAGCTGGATTTTCATTTCAATCATTCCTTTCTCAAAGCACTGCTGGTCACATTACAGGCTTATTCAACAGCACAAATACCGTGACGTTAGATACTGTGTTTGAAAATAATAAGAAAGCTCTAATGCCATCCATAATCCTGCTACCGCTTCTTAAGCCTAAGAGCACAGCAGCTTGACATTTTTAACACAGGGTGGGGTGTCTACATTTAAAATTCAAGTGAAAAATGAAGTAGAGAAGTAAAGGACCTTTTTAAGACTTGGCATTAACAAAAATCCCCCAAACACACAATTAAATTGTGAAAATGGAGTTATATGCAAAGCATTTTAGTTTAGGGAAACCTGAGTTATCTCAGGTGCTGGGGACAGTCTAAATATAGCAGCCTGGCCTCAATGCAATTAACTTATCCAACATCTTCAAGCCTGCTGAGAAGCAATCTTCAGACAATTGTGTGGAAGAAGCAATGCTTTTCCACTCAGAAGATCTAAGACAGACAATACCTTTGCACTGCTATTTTCCCTCCTCTAAAAAATAAATAAATAAAAAAATCCATCCCCACCGTGCAGTTGTCCTTGCAGTTTGCACTGTCCTATCTGGATGCAAATCTGTCCCACCAAAACCTGAATCAAGCCTCTTGTGTCATTGTCTGAATGAAATGCTTACGGCTAAATGAGCAAGCTAAAACAATTGTAAAGAAAACAAACAATTATTCTTATAACATTCCTTTAAGACTGCAATTAGATCAAATTAAATCAGCAGGAATTTCTCCACACAAAGCAAATGGAGCATTTAATATCCTGCTGAAACAAAACATGGCACACCAAGCCCTCCTACAATATCATGTTAAAACCTGTGTCTCCAATCTTGGTGATGTAGCTTTGTAAATAACAATAAGAGATCTCTATTTCAGGGACAGCTAATTTTCACCTCCTCAACTTGCCTGAGATCACACAAGTAAATCTATGTGTGTCCTTCACATACTTCCTCCTCCAACCCGCCAAATAAAAGAATGATGTATCCCACTTTCCCCCAATGAAGGCAGCAACCAGACCTCGACTACTCTTTCCCATTCTTTGACATTTCCTTACTGCTTGCTTTCTTCCTGACATCATTTCTACATACCACTATTTCCCTCCAGTTTTGACAGCAGCAAAGGAAACAGTGACAGCAAACTATCCTTGTGGAAGGCAAAGATCTTCCTTGCTCACACGAGGTTACTGCCTTGATTTCCCTTTCTATTTCACTCTCTTCACCTGACCTGAATTCTCATAGGTTCTTCCATCTCAGGGTATTTTATGATTCTATACTAATATTCTTTGCCAAAACAATAAAATTAATAAAATGCTTTATTCTTTTAAAAGTTTTTAGCTCAAATAAGGATAGCAAGAGCATAAGAAGTGCAGAACAGCTGGGATGCAACACTTGGAATAAACTGCTTTATCCTTGGGATAAACTGTTGTGAAAGGGGGGATTGTTTTTAACTAAACCTTCTAGTAAATATTATTGTCCTCATCCATTGCTCAGCTCTGAAGGCCACAGTGGTTTTTCAAGGCTTTGTATTTTTTAATTGCTAAATAAAGGCTTAATGGCTCCTGGTCTCTAATGAAGTCCACAGGACTAAGCTCCAGTTTTACACACAGGGCCCCCGTGCAGGGATCATGGAGACCACTTCAGCAACTCTAAACAATTCGTGTTAAGTGAAGTTCTGCTGCTTAGTCAGGCTCTCTGGAAGTCATAATTCAAGAAATTTAAGGACTAGACATGCCTTATCCCATTGCTATCTAGAAAAAAACCTTGTCACTCTAATTTCAAGGGTCTTCCCCTTCCTCTCTCTAGTCTTTAACTGGAATGTTTTCCAAAATTTCAAAGATTACCCCAATTGCAAGCAGAAAAGGTTGGAACCAACTGGTGTCCAAGAATCACTTGCTTCCTTCAGATTTCCTAAAGAAGAGGGATTTTCTGTTCGATCTTGGGGTGCAATTATGTCAGTCATATCTAACTTAGAATTTATTATTTTCTAATGGGAATAAAAATGCTTTTCTTGGCCATTCAGAATATGGTCACACATAATCACACAATATAAATCCTTTCCTAGCAAATCCTCCTACCCAGCCCTTCCATGTATTTCCAGAAAATACTTATGAAAAGTCAATTTTTGCTACTATGCCATTATTTTCTATAATTTTCATCAAATGTTCTATGCACACTCGCAGTTGGAGACATAACAGAAGAAGGAGCACATCCTCTAGCAAAAGTCAGGAGAGCTTAAAATGGTCCTGGCAGAAAGGCTGGAGGACCAGGGAAGAACCCTACGAGCTCAGTGGCATACCACCATTTAGCTGGACTTCTACCATCAGCTTCTTGATTACTGCAGTTCCAAACATTCCACATTCTCAAATCACGTTAAGAAAGTGNAGCATCCCTAAATTAAACACCTAGTTATGCAGGCTTCTTTTATGCCACTACTACAACCTTTTTTCCGCTGCATATTTCAAAGAAAACTACAGCCAGACTTTATGGTCCCTGACTGGAGCGTATTTAATTCAAGAGGAATCTTGTAAGAAGATATTTATTGAATCAAAATGTAGCAGATCTCTCCTGAGCATGAGTAAATTTGAACTTTTCAAAGACTCGCAATAAGGTCAGGTTTTCAGATGGCCAGTGGCTCTGGCTGAAAGGTCTGCTCCAAAGCAGAGAAACTAGAGCTGCCAACTGAAGTGCACGTAAAAGGTTGATTGTTTTTAACAGTGACAAAACAACCCATTTTCTCTAACCACATTTGGATAAATGGGTAAGTTTTTTTAAGCAAGAGTAGTTCAAAGAGATCCATCAGTCTCAGATGGATAAAGCAGCATCAGCCCAAATGGGAAGGCTTAGAAAAGTTAAAAGCAAAGCCGAGTTGCAGAAAGTCTCGTAATGGAAGTCCCACATGACCTCTTCAGGGCAGGGACTGTGTGATTTGTCTCAGTCTTCAACAAAGTGTTGAGTGTACATCAGTGCTTCACCCTATGCAGGAATAACAGCATAAACGGAAGAACAGGGAATATGGAAAAGAATGGTATTTCCTCCAAGTAGTTTCCTACTAGCTAATCTGCATTTCTGCATAGATCCAATCATGTACTTACACATTAACATAGAAAACCACAGTAAGTCAGTGGCTTTTCTTACTATATAAGCCTTTTCTGACCCATTTGTATCAGAATGAATCATAAATACAAATAAATAAATCACCTAATTTTTTGTTTCTATTTCTTTGACACATCAAATCCAAAGATTGAGGTGCATGAACGTCAATAATTGCTTATTTTCAGAAATAATATTGGATGGAATTCAAAATAGTATCTTTTATGCCAAAAAAATCAAACTTAATAAAAAATGTGTCAATTTCTTAATCTTTTTTACTGCAAACATTGCAACAAATATATATTTTTTTAATTTACTGGTTTCTCTGTTTGTCTCTAAGTCAATTCAATGGGGAAGGCACACAAAAAATCAATGTATTTTTTTCACTGCTGGCTTCTGTGCAATTTCTCCCAACTTGGTACTCGTATTAATCCAAGTCAAAGTCAGTGCTTCGTTATAAGAACATAAGCCTGAACTGAAAATATACCTTTCCCTTGGGTATTACACGGAACTGCTCTGGAAGAATATTACGCAAGTGTACACAATACACTCCAAATTCCAGGGCTGCACAATACACTTTTATATGACTCTCTGCAAGGCTACATGCTTTCAGAACTTGAAAATGTTTCATATGAATTGAATCCTTTAAGGATTAATTGTAGTTTGCCTTTGGTTTATGTAATGCTGCACAGCAAGTCACACAGACTAACTGAGAGATGCAATTTATCCCTTATTGTAAGGAAGATGCAGGTTGCATTGCAAATTGCAAAGGCTGCTCTATTAAGGGCCAGCCAAAGCTAAGCAAATAACTCACCTTGAATAATTCATGCACTTATTTTTTATTTTTCTTTTAAGAATGTATGAGAGATGATGTACCTGTTAACTGAAATTACCCTTCAGAATTCTTCACATGGTTTACTGTTACATGTCTTAGGTTTATAGCTATGCTTAGTTGTGATTGGTAAACAAAACTTTGGGACAAGGCTGTTCTGGCTCAGTGATCAGCAACAATCACATTTCTTGTACATGTAGGCTTCCCCACACCCCACCCCGCCCTTGTATTGCCTCATTTTATCTGGTGTACTTTTATCAGGAACTCGAAAAATTAGCTGAATATGAAATACAGAAAAGAATAGAAATCATTGCTGTTCTAAAGATAAGAAAACTGAGGATACAAAGAAAGTTGGGGTTGAAATTCTGACCCATCTCCTCCAGCATACTTTGTAATGTGGTGGTTACATTACAAAATGCTGAAGACGAAAGTCCAACTGATTTAGAATAGTGAAAAAAATTAAATTAACCACATAATTTCTCATCAAGACAGGGAAACCATCACAGAAGGCTTCACAGCTTGGGAGAGGAAGGTACACACACGTGGAAGGAAAGGCATTTCTTAGTCCAGAAACTGAAACACAAAAAATTGATGCACCTTTATGCAAAATGAAATCTCACAGCATCACAAACAGATCCTATTTCATTTTACTTTCACCCCTGATTACAATAATAATGAAGAAAATTAAATGATAGAGCTCATCAACTTTAGAGCAAGCCAAAGAACTGACTCTAAATCCATCCCCTCCCCAGCCCCACCCCCAAAAACCAAAAAAGTGTGGATGGAAGAGGATCAATATTCACTGTCCTGGGAGAACAGCAATAACAAAATATTTCTATTCATTCACATACCGAGGGATCAGCCTCATTTATCTGTAGCCATCACTTGGCAGCAGCAGAGATTAGGGGTTCAGGTTTCCTTAATGCTGATCTCTCAAAGAATCTGTGTCGAGTGTTTTCTAAAGTGAGTATTACGATAAAACATGGAAATCACTGGTAAAGACGAGGAGAAAATTTGTATCCTTAAAAACTATTTTAAAAATTCTTTTCAATGCTTTTTACCTATATTCAATAGAGCAGCAAGATGTTCCGAGGTTTTCTTCTCATGAGGGAAACAGCAGGAGGCATAATGGGATAAAAGGTGACACCGACTAGAAGGTTTTATGAAATGAGGTTCTACATTTAGCACGTCAATTCATGAGAGTTCAATATGCCACAAAGCAGTAAGTCCTTGATAGGCAACTTAGAAAAGCAGAAGTTGATAGTGTCATATATCCCGTGTGATTCCAGAACAAAAGAGAATCAGTCAGACCCCTACTTTACACTTTTCCAGTTTCTTGTGGTGCACAAAACATCATGAACTACATTCCCTGGGACACTAAATTCACCCTATGCTACATATGCATACCTGTTCAGAAGTAGAGAAAAACTGTACTCAGCGCATTGATTAGTCCCATCACTTTTCAGTAGACATTGTTCTTAGGAGACTTGGGTATATGTGCTCAGAAAGAATACAGTTACTGAGCTGTTCTATTCTCTTTTTCCAGGCTGCCACGAGTGGCAGGTACTGGATTAAGCCACTGTGAGAATTTACCTTATCACAAAAAGATTCAACAGAATCGAATGATAAGTATCACCTCTCCTCAATGCTCCAGCCACCCTGTGATTCATCTACATCTATCAGATTATCACACTCTTCTCTCCCAGCTTTGCTTCAGAATGTTGTTCGTGACGCTATCAGCTTCTTTTTAATGCCTCCAACCTAAAGGTGCCATTCCAAGTTTACACGAATCAGCTCTAAATTTGTATATTACTTTGACTGTAAGAGAGGACTATTCTTTCAATATGAGATCTTAAATAAAGCTAGCTGTAAATTTTTCAGCAAAAGTGGATTATTAATCCTGCAGGCTAAGAGGGAGGCAGGGACATCAGACACTTTGAAAAAACAGGTTTTCTGAAGTACTTGATGGAATTTCTAAAGAAAAGAGGTGGTGAGACAGGGAGAACCCCAATATTGACCAGGATCTCAATTCTGCATTGACCAGAAGAAACAGTGCTGAGGCAATCTGGAAATGAAAGGATTGCCCTTCCTATTCACCTATGCAGAACAGGAAGAACAAAGTAAATGACTCTATGCAATGCTCTTGCATGACATTAAGCAAGGGATTTTTCATTTTTCCAGACAGTAAATATCTGAGACCATACAGCTGACAAGTTCATTAAAATGTACCTCACCGGGCTGTGGCAAACCTAACTGGAAGTTTTTTAAAGAATAAGTGCTTGAGTAGAAGAGGCTACAAATATGGTCTATGCATGCCTATTTGTGCACAACACATATTATTAGCTGAGAAACTCACCCAATATAGCAACAACTTCATCATCCTGGATTACTTCCAAAGACCCTGAAACCACAAAGCAAAGGCTGTCGACGCTCTCACCAGCGTGGTAGATCAGGTCTCCCGGGGCACAGTGCACTGTCTGAAATTCCATGGCAAGTGCTCGAAGACACCCGTCACTCGCCAGCCTGAAGGCTGGGTGCTCCTTGAAAACTTTGCGGTTCAGATGCACGCAAATATCTGCTCTCATGTCCTTGGGGCATATCTGCAATACCTGAGAAGGAAACGAGGTGATCAGTTCCTGCACACGGTTCCTATGTGCCACGCAATTATCCCCAGTACACTACACAGGGTTTAAGAACTACTCTTCTCCTTCATATAAAATTCAGAATCCCATTCCATACATTTATTTTTGTATTATTTATAGACATGAGCCACAATATCCCAAAAAAATAATTATTTAATCTTAGCAACATGCTCTGATGGATACTGAGTTACCGGGATAAGGCTTCAGGTTTTTAAGAGCATAGCAGTAGAGAAAGTGGTGGAGAAAAGCTTCCAGAAGGACTGTTTCTAGTGGGTAGGTCACTCTCTTCAAAGGCAGACTCCGTGAAAAGCCAGCAGAAATTATCAGTGCCAAGTGAGAAAAATAATTGTTTAGAGGGGAACTATAATCTCATATCCCTTTATTAGGGGGAGAAAAAGTTACTAGGTTTCATTAACTCATAATATTGAGATTCACAGGTATTCAAATTCACCCCTAAATGGCAGTAACAGCTTTTTCTTCACACAAGAAGGGATTTTAAGGAATGACACTGTGTCAGGCAACTTTTCATCTTCGAAATACAATGTTCCTCATGGCAATTCATGATGTGTGCTCCTAAGGGTACCAAAACTGACACTTAGCCCAGCGGGTACCAGTCAGGACCACTTCTGAAGGTTTTTAATACAATACAGACAGCCAGGTGGTAAGAACACAGAATTACCACTGCATGTACAGATTAAAAGTTGCTGGCAAAGCCACTGGAAACATAGAAGATGAACAAGGTTTTGGGAAGACAAAATCTTTGGAGGATAGTCTGTGATAAAATACATTGAAGAATGTGTTATTTGAAAAAAACATTGAATAGCATAAGCCTGTCTTCTTCTTTTACTGAGTAATAACTATTCCAACCAGTTAAGGAGGGCTCTGGGAGAGCTTCAGAGTTACTCTTACATGTCTTCCTGGATGGAAAGAGATGACTGCTTCAGTGCAAGCACTCCTGGAAAGCAAAAGGCAGTGCAGGAAGCACTATGGCTGTAGTCTGTATGGCTATGCCTACACCTCACATTGCGGCTCTGTGCAAGAGCTGAGCAGGTAGCCAAGCTCCTAACTCTGTACATGGCATTGTTTCCAGATATTACACTTGCTGCAAAGGCAAATGACTACCACCAACATCATCATCTCTGGCCCAACTCCAAGCAGATCTCCTGTTAGGGATTTTACTTTTGAAAGAATAAAATATTTCTAAAGCACATAGGGATGATCCCTCTCCACCCTATAGGGAGTGTCAGCCTAACATGACAGTTCTCAATTTTCCAGGCTCACCTTAATGGGTTGGGGCAACAAGACCAGCATTTATCATGGAACACAGGCAGCAGCCATAGCTATCATTGCAATGATCTCATTTACTCTGACAAAAAAATCATTCTGTATTTGTAGATGCTTGCCAAAGTTCGGCACTGGAGGTACACACACATGTACTTCACAGTTACTTGAACATCATGCACAAGAAGGTTGTTTTAATAGAAACAGGAGTAAGAGACTATTTAAAATAAAGCTTTTATCCAAAATCTCCTTGGTTTTCCAAGTCTAAGAGGTAGTTAACTCATTCTCCATTCTCCATTTAAAGAAGTTGTGTCCAGACTTCACAAAAATAAAGAGGTATTTAAGACATTCTGGAATTACAGACAAACAGCAGAAGACTTTCATTTGTATGGGAGGTAAGAAACATATCCTCATGGATTAATTTTAGAATCTTTCAGCAGCTCTTGGTTAAATTTTGTTATGCTGGCATTTTCTAGCCTTACAGACTTTGCTTTTAGCTGATTATTCACTCCTTGGCATGCTTGCAGTTAACACCAAACTGACAAATTTGTGGCCTACAAAATAGCAAGAAGATTGATTCTATGCTAAGTTCATCTTTAAATATCTGCCTCATCTGTAGAGACCTGCACTGCATTGCACAGTAGCACAACTACCACTGTTCTGTCACGGAGCAAATCATCTTTTATTCAGTGCGTGACATCCTAGAAGTTATAGACAGGCATCAAACCAAAGGAGCTCAGACCAGAGAGTTTATGGATTGGCACAGCTATTAGTCGGTCTCACATCTGCTCACTTTTGCTATGCAGATGAAAGTTGATTTCTTAGTTTTACAGTCATCACTCCTGGCAGTTCAGCTCCAAACACACCAGTTATTGTAATCAACGCCGTATTATGCTCTTTGATGTCCTGGTAACTGGAGACTCTTTTTTCCTGTTTATTAAGATAATTCTCAAAAGCTACAGTGAATTGTGCTTGGTTTGGTTATCCTACTGTCTCCAAAGGCATTCTTAAAACATTTCTCTTCTTATCAGAGGAAGCCAAGAATGAACTTTGAAGATAAGCTAAAACAAGCATGTTTTACACAGCAATTTTTTCTTGTTGCTTTGTTAAAATGTTAAGAGGAGCTTGCACTGAGAGGGGGTGTGTGTGAGTGAAAGCACCAGCATTTGCTACACTATGTATCCTCAGATGTCTCTCCGCTGTCCCCAAAAGTACCTACCTCAAACCCATAACCAGACACTAAGATATTTTGTGAGGAAACAGGCAGAGCAGCTTCTGATCAGCACTATCTAGTGCTAAAATAGTGTTTCTGTCGGGAACCTACCACAGTGCTGCCCAGACTCGTGGTCTGGAATCTAAATGGCAGCTGAAGATCATTTAGGAAAGCAAACAGCACCCTGTGTGCCCATTGGTCTCCAGACAGTCCAGTGCAAAACCACATCTGTTCTACTCTTTCATAACAATGCTTTAACAGCTAGACAGAAATGAGACTGTTTGCTCTTTAACTGCATCAGCTACAGTTTAGAATACTAAATTAAGCTGCCAGCCAGAAGGCTGGTGACCGGAGGACTGGTATGATTTCCTGAATGAACCACCCCACAAACCACATCTCTTTACAAGCAGAACTAAAACTAATATCTACCTCCATAAAAGCTGACAACTAGTATGAGAGCAGCAAGTAGCTGCTTTTGTACATTTGTTCAGGTGAAGGGCCATTTATTATTTTATAAGACACAATGGAAATTTACTTGGAAATTCAATGAATTGAGATGATAACATTTGCCTCACATAAGACAGTTTTCAAACAATACATTATTATTACAGTGATAATTTCCAACTTTCATTAATACATTTAACCAACATGGAGAATATTGTAATCAAATTTCACAGGAGCAAAATGAATTTTATTTTGCACTCAGGCCCACAGAGCTGCAAACAACCTCACACAAAAGAAATATTGCAAAAAATAAATCTCAATTGAAGTAATTCTGAGGTTGTGATAGATCGACAAACTTTTCATTTAGCTACTTTATTTCCTTACTGAAAACCAAGCTCTTTCCTTCATCATTATTACACTATTTCATGACATATCATCAGCAATACATGCAAACTTTTACCACTAACACATGTCAGTATGACAGAATGGGTGAAAAACTGTATTTGAAAGTTTAAAATTAAAGGAAGCTACTACTTGGAACTATTTAAAGAATATTTGTCATATCTACTAAGAAAGTACCTCCTGTTTATTTTAATGAAATAGTTTCAGGATGTGACTTGTTTCCTTGGAGCTTAATTTGCTTACCTTTTCAGTATCTATTCCTCTGGACATTGACCAGGTGGAAACAATGTAATCCATCACACGTTCACTCAGTCCTTTAGGGACCTGGTAGAGCTTTAGAAAGTCCCGGACACTGTTGAGCATTTCATGATATCTGTTTGTATTAGCATACATTTGCTGAAATATGGTTGTCACATTACCAAAAATGGTTGCATACAGAAGGGCTGCAAAAAAAAAAAAAAAGAAAAACAATATATGTAACACCTAGTAGTAAGTTGTGGTAATCACTCATGTTGCACTGTGCTTTGGGACTGGAAATGCCAGGCCCATAGAAATTCACAAAGTATTGGTGCTTTGTGCGGCAGACCTGATGAGCATAAGCATTTAATAGGTCTCCTTCAGCAGTACAAACTGAGGAGCACCACCTACTTTTGTGATGGCGAGTCCTGCAGCAGAGTTCCTGAAACACAACTATTTGTCCATCCAACAATTCAGTAGTGTCCAAACCCTTATGAAACCACAACAGAAGGCATGAGAATTCAAAGACAAATAGTTTGATAGGAAATACTTTCAAATTTCATCCCTGTTTTATAGCGCCTGTGTTGAAATGCCATCAGTGACAGATTTCCAAGCTTTAAGTGCATTACCACAGTAGTAAGCCGAGTCATCACTATCCACCTCACTGTGACAACAATGCATCAGAGCAGAAGATGGAATATGTAATAAACAGCTACCATGGGTCAGTGATTTATAGATGTAAGCTTAATAATACATAAAAACTCGCATTATGTTTTATATTCTTCAAGCAGAACAGCAAGGCCTGAGGCAAGAGCTACAGCCCTCAAACACAGACCAAACAGTGAGCAGCCCTTCTGACCAGATACCGCAGTTATGAAGCCAGCTGGTTCATCAAGATGGGTTTAAGAAAAAAAAAACATGAGAAAGAAAAAAAGGTGTTTCCAGGTGTGGAGAGAAGCAGATGAGAACACACAGTACTTGAGAAGATCCACCTGCCAAAGCCCAAGATAGCACAGCAGGCTGGTGGAAATCTCAATAGTCATGTTTTGATGGCTTGCAGCAGCTGAATGAAAGGGAAGGACAGAGATCCTCAAGGAGAGCCTTTCTATGCTGTGAGTCAGGTCAGTGACAAGTGAGAGGCTGGCTGTAGAGGAACAGTTGGACAGCGATGAGCTGCTAACCATCAGTAATTGCTTTGGCTTGCTGACAAAGTTCTTCCTCTTTATCCTGTCCCCCAAAATTTTGAGTAGCTATTCCATATGAGATAAAAATAAACAATCAAGAAGCCATATTTATAAAACAAACAAGCAAACAGAAAAATTACTTTACCTAAATACCCCTTTTTTGTCTTTATTTCCTTCCTTACCACCTTTTTAAAAAATAAATATTTTTATAAAAAATACCTCATCGCATTCATTCCTCTGAGAATGCAGCTATTTATTCAGGTCAGTATTATAGACAGATATCCTTAAGCCAACTAAAGTGCTTTAGGGTTCTATGGCCAACAAAATACCTTTTATATGTACAAGAAAAACTTAAAGGACAGTCTTTTCCCCCGCCATCAGGAGATGTAATTTATAATTAGACTTGCTCAAGGCCTTTACACTGCTGATTCTCTACAGAATTCCTTCTTGATGCTGTATGACTTCTTTTCCTTTTATGAGTCACTGTAGGGACCAGCTCTCCCCTTTTCCAACCCCCCAGATGGGTATAAAAATATATATAAAAATGTGTAAGCTCAGTTTAAAAAACCACCGAGAGATCAGAGATACAGTGACTAGAAACGTATACATTAATTCTCTGTGTAACCTGAACTTTTGCCTGAGTGAAACCATACAGTCTGACAAAATGAGTACTGTAGAATGAAGAAATAATTTAATAAAAAGATTTACTATAAACATTCCCTAATTCATGAGTTTTTAGTATTTGAATAACATTATCTTTCCCTACCCATGTCCTGGTTTGCTCTCTGTTACACAGATGCACACACAACCCTGCAATACTGCTACTTTACACCCTATTTAGATGGACTTTTACCCAGGGTCTTCAAAACTACAGAGTCCTGCTGGCAGGACACTGCAGCAATGCAAAGCATCCACAAACATGATTAGACTGTCAGCCAGCAGAACACTTTGAACTGGTGACAGATTAGAAAGAGGATCACAAGTAAATTCTTATCTGTTGATTTCTGGGCAATCATACTTGTGAACATACAACCATCTCTTGCTCTCTGGTGAACAGTGAGACCTGCTGGTTATGTATCTTGGGACATATAGCTCTATGCCAGCAAAAGTAAAATGGAGCCCCACTTTGTCCCATTACTGTCCAGCTACATGAAGCCTAAAGAAAACACAGAAATTTGGTTCTTCATTTGATTATTACGAGGCAAGCAGTCCTAAAGCAATTTCCACTGCAAATTGCAGCTACTGTGCTCCTGTAGGACAATTATCTTGGCAAGAAAAATTATTCCTGCCTACATTAATTTATTTTTTTTTTAAATCCCCCAACTTACAAACCTTAATTTGTCATTAGCTAACCACTTTATTACAGTTAAAGACACATTAAAGCCAAGGATTTTTGCAGCCCAATATTGGGTAGAGACATTAGCATATTAAATGTTGACCTCTTCTGCACAGAAATAGCTGGCTGTGTGCCTTTCCTTCTTTTCAAAGGAATAATAAAATGAACCACTGCAGAACACTGCAGCCCAGAAAGACCTCAGAAACACACAGTCTACTACAGGAAGAAAGTCGGCCAATTTATGACAGAGCGAAATCTCCAAATCCTTGTTTCAAGACTGACTGAACAGTGACATTAGCCTGCTGCCTTGAAACAGCAACAGCTCAGGCCATATGCCAACATCCAAAGGTCCCCGAAGCCATTGCCTAGAGTTTGCAGTGTTGTCCTACAGGCTCTATAGACTCTATCAACACCTTAGCAGTCCAGAGGATCAAAGGGATAGAGGAAAAGTATTTTAAGGGGTGTATAAGGGTGGGAGGGGGAAAAGTCCTTGCATGGGGTGGATTTGACTCAAGCAAGGTCACAAGTGCACTATGCAGAAAGGTCATAAATTAATTTGACCCCAACAGCTTCATTGGATGCATCAGCATGGTTGGAGGCTGCGCAGCGGTTTCTGAGGAACTGTGTCCAGGAATAAGCCTGTAGCAACCATACCTACACATCAACCAAGGAGAAAACTTCTGCAGAACAAGCAACAACCCATTCTAACTCTGTTTACAAAGTGTGTGTCAAGCGGACATCAAACACCTCCTCCTCTCCATGAATCCCAAGATCCCTAGGAAAGATAGAGCCTCACCCCCATTAATATTCTTTTCCGACAATAGATAAAGAAAAGCACATTGTCCCCAACAATGTGGCTACTCATTTACAATGCAGTCTGTGTCACCCGATTGAAACCAGTGTTTAAATAACGTCAAAGATAAAAGCATAGTAATTTCAATAGCCAATTACCCACACAAGTGAATCATGAAGGTCAGACACAGGTTGGAAAGGTCGCCGAATCATCTGCTACATTTAATGATGTAACTAATAAGAATAGAGAAATAAATACAAGTCAGTGTAGGTCTCAGCTACCACAGTAAAAGATCTGGGATCTGATTTTAGAATTATAAGAGGAAGAATTTCTATCTGTAAGAATGAGAGGTTTGCAATTACCCCAATTACAGATGTAAGTGCTGCATGCGGTTCCTGAGATGAATCATCAGATTGATGATGATTTGTTCAAAATGCACTCATCCAAAGCCCTTGCATACAAAATGTGTGCATAAGAACTATAAAGCAACAAGTGAGACCAACATCAACTAGTGAGCAAACTCGTACATCTTGCCCCCAAGGCTTGCAGTGCTGTCTAAAACCACTTTCCCTAAAGCTGATTCAGAAAGTCTGTCATCAGAGAAGCTTCACTTAAATCCACAACTACAAATACCAAAACGAACCCCTTTTACATACGTAAGGAGTAGTCTGTGCTAACCTAAATGCTATTAAAAAAGCAGACACCTGGATTTAAAAAATACGAGGTGATTGAAACATATAATTACTCTTTTGTTTCACTACAAGTTCCTAGTTTACAACAAATTATTGATTTTATAGATGGCTGAAAGAAAGCACAGCTTTGAAAACCTGTTGCACTATGTCACTTCTCACTGAAGATGAAACATAACCATAAATAAACCACAAAATTTGCATGCCTCAAAGGCATGTTTTTTCCGATAACACATTGTGAGGCCACACAAAATTAACATTGATCAGATAAAAAGAAAAGCATAAATTAATAATTGTATAATTATATGAGAAAAACACATTGGTTTAAGTGTGCAATTAGAACAATGTAAGATCTTATAATTGCTTGAGATTAGGAGTCTTGATTAGTGATAATTATGCCTACTTATGGGCAGAGACCATGCAGTTAAAAGAAAAAGACTGAACTATTAATTACAGTCTGCCAGCAAATACCAAACTGAACGGGTATCTATCAATGGATTGTTTACAGCACTGTTTCCAATAGGATTGTTATTTGTTGTCTTGCAACTTGAAATCAAAGCATCTAAAGTAAGATTTACTTATCAAGTATCTAGAATAGTACAGAATTTAAATAGGGTGCCCCATTTTCTATAGAGACATGCAGAGCTGCTGCATTTGCTGCTTCTTAAAACTCTATATTACAAAGTTTCCTCTTTGAATTCTACCTTTGATTTTTACTAATACATTTTATAGAGATATCATTTCATTTAGCTAGTGAAGAATAAATGTAAACAATTTAAATGTAAATAAATAACAATTTAATAAACCAGTTGGTCAATTAATATTACACACTTCATGAATTTTCACAATATATTTACATGATATTGTCACACAGTACAAAATAAACTACAGCTGCTACTATCTTCTTAGCACGTATATCACTCAAGTTCCCGAATTTCACAAGTCAGGGAAAAAGGCATTTTTTGAAGTGAAAGTCAATTCCTAGAGGAGCCCTCCCCGCTGCTCTCACAGTGCCTGTTAGATCCTGCTGTTTCCACGGGTCTCTCTTCTCCCAGACTAAACTGATACACTGCTCCACCCCCTTCCTCTTTCACTCCTCTAGTGTCCGTTTGGGTACCCCACAAGCAAAAGCACAGGAGTAGCAGTAGCACAAAGACCTGGCACGCTACTACCAACTGAGCGAGCCTGAAAACAATTCAGTGTCGAAGAGCAAAGCAGAATCCCTGAACAGGCCTCGAGGGACATGAGCATCGAGCTGTGCAGCAGAACCACTTGACTTGTAGGATGAAACATGAGAGACCATGAGAAAAATGTTATTAAACCCTTAGTCAAATCCTCCTGCAAATCTTGTCACACTCATCATCACATTTGCTGAAATCACTCTGCCGACGATGGATGGGACACAGAAGGACAACATGGGGCTCCAGCTATAATGGATATGTCTCCACTGCAGGAGGACAGCCCACCAGTAATGACACTGCTGATAAGGGCTAAACAACATAGCATCAGACACACAATTACTTTTTTTCCTCTCCCCATCACCAAAAACCAAGAACTGCAATGAAATGAAAGCTAGAGACATAAACAAGGGAACAGCTGCTCTGAGAAGCCACTTAAGCAACTACCAAGGACTAGAGTAGTAGAAACATCTGTGCACCTTAAAATAGGCTGTCTGCCGTGTGCAAGGGCAGAAAGGGAAGAGTTAAGAACATCTATGGAACAAACATCAGGAACAGCTCCCACTGCTTCTTGCCTCACACCCTTTCCTAACTCCACAAAAGAAAAGCAGACTGGCTACTACAGCAGCACAGCCCCACGGGAGAATACCCTCCTGTTATGTCACCTACATTTTGCCCGTACAAGGTTTAATGTGGAAGAAGATGGGCAATGGTTGGGAAAACATCAAACCTTGCAAAGGTGCTGAACTCCAGCATCTCTAAGGGCATTTAAAAAATTGAGGTGGGTTTTTTCTTTTTTCTTTGATTTGATCTGGTAGCAGCCTCACAGCTGGTAGCAGCAACTGCAGGTGTTTTGGATCACAAGAATTTCATGAGCCTGGGCATCATGGGCAGCACAAAGCTTTGTTTTTGCCTTCAACGTGTTTGGGCTGAGATAAACAGCACGGGAAAAACACTAAAACTGAAACTGATCAGAGAAGCGATCAGAGCCAAAGTGAATGAAAGCCAACAAAGCAAACTTCAGCATCAGCCCTGCAAGACAGCTCTCCAACATAAATAGCTCGCTCTAAACTCACAGTGAAGGGCCAACACATTTGCACTCAATGGAAGGCTGCACCTTGGATCCAAGAGCCTTCTTCCGAGAGGATGAAGAGCCCCTTGACAATTCATACAAAGGAAGGGTAGCTAGTACCTCCAGGGCCAAGGCTCCTACCTCTGTACAGAAGCATATGACTAAATTAACTAATTAGCACTGCAAAGTTTTGGTTTTGGTAAATTGAGAAGTGTCCAAGCAAGGAAAATGGCAAGAATCCTAACTCACAAAGCCCATCGTTCATTTGTTTTGACAGCCCCGGTTTAGATTACATCCACACTCAGAGGTGCTAACAGCCATCCCAAGAGGGATTTAACGACAGCCACAGATGCTGCTGCAGCCAATACGCTTGCAGAAAAGTAGATTACTACTGTAATCAGATGCACAACAAGGTAGAAGTAGCCTGTGAGGACTTGGATGTCTTCTTGGTTGCAAAAAGAAGGAAAAGGTATCTGGTTGTTTATTACATTTATGCTGTAAAGGAAAGCTAGCAGAAGACAAAATTAGTATGGCACTGAAAGGAATTGAAGAGCATCAGGTACAGAGAAGCTTCAAGCTGGTAGACTGTGAAATCCCTAATCACAAGCTTCTCTCACCTTCAGGAAAACAGGGCTGCATGTTCTTACTCTATAAATAATCAGCACATGCAGGCCAATGAGTTCTCCTGACTCTTCTTACCTAAATTGTCCTTACCTAAAGGCATCAGTATTTCTGCAAAGCTCTGTACTTCCACACTGGTTAACCTCATTGGGGTAACACCATTTATATCAAAAGGGGCAACATGAACCAGATAGGAAGATCTATGTTTTGCCTCCACTTACAGACAAGTTCTTAAACCTGAGAGCCAGCTATGGCTAACTGCAAATACAGTAATGCCTAGTAATTTATTGAAGTTGGGGCCTTAGCCCTTGATACCAAAATGACTTCGAAAGAGCCATTATAGTTTAGACACTGAGTCCCCAGAAAGCTCCGTGCAAAATCAGACTTTATTTCAGTCAAAATACAACAACATGGGCTAGCAAGAGCAATAGGCAGAAAGATCTGCAAGCGGAAATGTCAGCATGATTATTCAAATGCAAGACTAGAGAGAAGGGAAGACAATTGTGCAGAAACAGCCCTTTCCAGTCACCTCTCCATGTTTTATCTCCCACAAAATAGGCTCATCTCTGATAAGGCAAGATAGAATGGCCAGGAGATGCACTGATTTTCAACTACAAACAACTACAATTCCTGTAAAGAACAAGTTATTTATCAGAACATTTTCAGTGTTCTGATTGTAATGTGTGTTGTGTCCATTGTGTGGAGCAGGATCTATGATGAAGATCTGTTTTAAGCATGTGTACTTCAGTGAATGCTAAGCCTTGCTCTAGACTAAGCCAATTTGATTATCTAGAGGAAACTAACTGTATAAACAGATTGCAGCTGCAAAAACCATCTGTATTCCAAACATACGAGGCCAGGCTCACCAGTGGGACACTTTCATCAACAAGGGATAACTTCAACTCGGTGTATACACTTGCAGGTTTTACCACAATGAGAATTATTAAAATGGCAAAATCTGATTAAACCCTCTGCAATTTGCAAGAAAGGACACTATTTTACTGTTTTGTAGAATTTTATGGACAATAAAATTTAAATTGTCTAAAAATTGAAATGGATTTCCATTTCATTTCCCAGCACTAATGAACAGATCACCATTTAAATGATGACTGAGCCATTTAAGGGCATCATTTTTCTTCTACAATTTATACAGGGTAATGCATGGCCATTTTCAATTACTTGGTTAAAATTAAATCTCTAGATACTGCTTCTAGGTTTTTACTGACTTGCACCAATACAAAAGCCTTTGCTTTGAAAGCTGTTTTTTATCTACCCTCAACTTATCTGAAATGGTTACACCCAATTAGAAGCAAACTCTCACTTTCTTAAAAATCTATTACTGAATCACACAGAATGACAGAGTGGTTTGGGTTGGAAGGGATCCCAAGGATCATCAAGTTCCAAGCCCCCTGCCACAAGTAGGGCCACCAACTAGAAACAGAGATGCATGTAAAATGCCAGGAAAAGGGAAAAGTCAGGAAAAGTTTATAGAAAGAAGTGAATAAAAAGGAAAAGCTGTTCCCTTTCCATGTGAATCTGATTGCATACATAGTTTCTATGGTTCCTCTGTTTACCCCAATTCCTCTATGATCTGTAGGATGTTTTCCACAAAGCCTTTCACAAGGGGAACCTAGAGTCGTTCAAGGAGCCCAGCTTTTGTCCAAACTTTCCCTAGCCCTTTCCCTGCAATTCTGGGCCCATTCCTGTTGATTCCCGAGCCTGATTTTTGCAATAACCTCTATGACTCTTTTCAGAGTTCAGAACCAGATCTGAATTTTGTACACCAAAGTCATCATCTATCACTTATGCATAGTGACTTCTGGTTCTCACCCATCACTGACGCCACACAAGAGTTGGATGGCTTTAAGTCACTTGCAGACAACTGCCCGAGAAGCATTCTTTGGTGTGATTCCTTTTGGTCATTGCTTCAAACCTCATTTAATTAAGGTATCTCACATTCAAGTGTCAGATTTGGAGTAATCCCTCATTCTCAATGATAAATGGATTTAAGTAGATTCTGTCTGCTTCCTACAGAGTGCACATGGGAGAAGCGGGTATCTGGCTTCATTTCTTGTTCAGATCTGAATACATCAGTAAGACCTAGCGGAGGAAGGACCCAAGGCCTCCCCTAAGGCTGCAGGGATCTCACTTCTCATTAGGCTCACCCTAACTCACCTCTGCACTTCAACATTATTCCACAGGTGATTAAAGTTAAGGACGTAGTTAGGAGAAACATTGAGACAAAACCTCTCTTCTCAATCACCAACTTTCATCCACTAACAAAAGCTTTTGCTGCCTATTTAGCAAGCACATGACAGTCTTTTTTTTAGGCTTTGTCTTCTCTGAGAACAAAAGAAAGGGTAAAATTTTAATGCCTATAAATTATCCCACTATAAAAGCAGAGTGGGATGAAAGTACTCTGGTTTCCTTGTGAAGTGAACCAGAGGTGGGTGGTGGAGTGCTGGCCTCGACCAGCCAGTTGATGTAAAAATTGCACACTCATTGTCCCACAGGTTCCAGAGAGAAGTAACTTCTCCAGATGAATAGGACTTTCCCCAAACAAAAACAAATAGCTAGCCCCCCACACCCCCAAAGCAACAGAAAGTGTGTAATTGAGACAAAAATTGGGTTTTCTGTAGCCTACTGGGCTTATGCTTGCTAGCACCCTTCAAGCTGACTGCTTCAAGTGGTCCCACTGTGAAGAGCCAGCAATCCATAGCTGCACAGAGAGGGTGTGTTAATCACCAAGGAGCTGTCAAGCCTGTTCAGGGGACAGGCCAGTCAGCTAGAGTTAAGAGTGCATCTGCACCTGACAGGACGGATGGATAACTGAGGTAAGGACAACAACTATTTCTTAGTTCAGATCAACTTTGTTGTGAAATGAAATCCCTAAAGCTATTTCATTTAACTGGACTGTGCTGTATCTGACTGCTTTGCTTCCCCACAGCTCTGGCTCTGAAGCTTCTGACACAATGACCTTGCTAAGCCAGGCTCCTGGAGCAGTGTTACTTCAGTAACCACAGAAAGACTGCAAGATGCTCTTCAGCTGACACCGAGTAACCGACCAAGCCCATCTTGAACATGCACATCTTTTACTTCTAGATGCAGCAAATACAAACAAGTGATGTGTTTTTCAAAACCCAAACAAACCTAAAGGCAAACTGGCCCAAAAGCTTCCCTCTCCATGTGTCATTAAACAGCAGCAAATATTTAATGGTGTTTATAACACAAATAAGAACACTTAAGTTTTTAATTATGTTGAGTAAACCAGTGAGGTCTGAGGTAAAGACAACATTCGCAGATGAAGACTAATTTGAGGTGGTTAAATTGTCACAGGAATGACTAGGTCTGAGTCATGCTCCTCCCACACGCTAGTCACAGATGAGCTTGCAGACCAAAATCAATAGGTACCTACAGAATGTGCAGGAATGTGAAATGGGGGAAGCTCATCGACAGCTGCTGTTCCAGGGGGCCTGCTTCTGTGACGAATACAATGACAGGTTAGTCAAGGCACATATGGCTTATCAAAAATTAACTGAAGCAACTGTTTGGGTTTTTAATGAGAAACCATGGATGACTGCACATGAGAAGAATAATCTTTGCTATCGTGGTGAAGAGGGTTACAGCCTAACTCTCAGAAATGGGTAATCATTACTGTTCTTATGGCTCCAGTCTTGGAGACGTTCGTCTTCCAGGCTGACGCTGCTGTTTCACTAGAAGTCAGGCCAAAAAGCAGCAGTGAAGGTAAGCACACATACAGCTGGGAGCTCCACACCTGGCTTCTAAAAAACATGCATCATTATATTCAGGGAGAGATCTTACTCCATAAGAAGTTCTGTTACTTCATAAGAAATACTGCCTAATTTCTTGGTAAAGTACATATTACAGGGAAATCATATGACATCTAAAAAACATCAGGTAGCTGTGTTTAGTGCTTTGGTGAGTTTGTTAGCAAGCCAGCACAAAACACAACTATATTTGCACATTACAAACTTATGCAGTCAGAAGTAATGATGTAGTAATATCCCACTGGGACCTTTTTAGACAACTATACTGCTTGTGCAGTACCTGAAACAGCAAGGCACACAAGAGCAGCATTTGCAGATGCTAATAAGCTGAAGCTGGCCAACAGAAAGTACAGAGGTCTCTCAGAAGTAATGAAATACCTGTCAGTAATTTGCAGCCATAAACCTCACACAGTAGGTAGGCACACAAAGCTTTCCCTTGCTTAGGGAAGACTCATCTAGGGAAGGCTGCAACAATACTCCCCTGCAACCAATGTACATCTGGGATACAAGAGGCCTGTGTTTCGAATCTCAGTGCAGATGTAGAGACCTGAACTCATGTAATCCCATTTTTTGAGGACCGTGTCTTCAAGCACATCACCTATTCACCTTTTAAATATCTCCAGGGATAGTGACTCCACCACTTCCCCAGGCAGCCTGTTCCAAAGCCTGACAACGCCTTCGGTAAAGAAATTTTCCCTGATGTATAACCTAAATCTCCCCTGGTGCAATTTGAAACCATTTCCTCTTGTCCTATCACTTGCTACCTGAGAGCAGAGACAGATATCCACCTCTCTAGACCCTCCTGGCAGGTAGTTGTAGAGAGCGACAAAGTCTCCCCTTAGTCTCTCCTTTTCTCCAGACTAACAAGTCCCAGCTCCCTCAGCTGCTCCTCAGAGGACTTGTGCTCCAGACCCTTCACCAGCTTCATCACCATTCTCTGGACATGCTCCAGCATCTCAACATCCTTCTTTCAGTGAGGGGGCCAGAACTGCGCACAGCAGTCGAGGTGCGACCTCATCAGAGCTGAGCACAATGGGAGAATGACTTCCCTACTCTCACACTGTTCCTGATACAGGCCAAGATGCCCTTGGCCTTCTTGGCCACCTGGGCACAGAGCTGGCTCATGTTCAGCTGGCTGTGAACTAACACCCCCTGGTCCTCCTCCTCCTTCTTCCAGTCACTCTGTCCCAAGCCTGTAGCGCTGCCTGGGGTTACTGTGACCAAAGGGCAAGACCCAGCACTTGGCCTTACGGAACCCCATGAGGTTGGCCTCTGCCCATCAATCCAGCCTGTCCAGGTCCCTTTGCAGAGACTTCCTGCCTTCCAGCTGATCGACACACACACAATCTGGTGTAATCTGTAAACTTACTAAGGGTGCACTCGATCCCCTTGTCCACATCACTAACGAAGATGTTAAACGGGACCAGCCCCAGCACTGAGCCCTGGGGGACACCACTTGTGACCTGCCACCAGCTGGATTTAACTCCATTCACAACTCTCTGGGCCCAGCCATCCAGCTAGTTTTTAACCCAGAAAAGAGTGTACCCATCTAATCCATGAGCAGCTAGTTTCTCCAGGAGGGTGCTGTGGATAAAAGGTTCCTGTAGCAACTGGTAAAAATCTTGGAATCTAAGTTTAAGTTAGGCCTAGCACATCATCATGAGTCAAACTTCAAAGTAAACTATTCATGACTGATATTGGACACACAATATGAGAACAAGGGCTTCTCCTGAACTTGAATGCTGATCTTTGAATTCCACAAACAAAAAGACAGTTCAGATCCCTACTTTTTGTTGACACAACCCTAGATCTAGCCTAATCCTGCAAGAATCCCAAGACAGTCATTAAGGAAGCATTCTCTGATACTTCCTGTAGACTGAGGATAGCTTTCAGAACATCAGAGGAGGAACTTCCAGAAGAGGATTTTCTGCAGTTATCACAAGCCTTTCCCTTGTCTGAGCACTGAAGAACATGACTTCTTTAATTCTCCACCACATGCAGTATCACCTAAGCAGCATCTACCAAATCACCACACACTGACAGAGGCAACAAGATCTTACAGCTCATACAGTAACTGGAAACTAACAGTAGGAGTTGGGCAAACAATGGGAGTAAATATATTCCATGTAATTTACAGGCACTGAAATTATCAAATTATAAAGAAGTAAAAATGCAGAAACTCATTTCATCCCTTAAACAAATTGTGGCAATAACCTGGATGTGAAGAGAAGAACAGTTTGTAAGCTGCGTGTGCGACCATGAATATTCATGTACTGGTCTTAGGAACAAGGCAAGGTTAGAATGCTTTTCAACAGCTAGAATTCTTGGTATTATATAGCTGCTACTGGCTGACAGATATTAATGATTCTTGACAGAATACTTATCTTTGATCTGTTGCTGTAATCAATCAGCACATGAGCACCAGGCTATTAAAATATTTTTCTGTCAAGCTCACTTGACATGCTTTGAATGGTACACAGCTTTGGTGCTGGGGTAGAGTTTTTTTAGGTCTTTGGTTTGCTGTGTATTTTTTAAAAAATAAGAGTCCACCTGCAAACCACAGAGCGAGATTTTCTGAATAAGCATCTCTTGAAGCTGTCCCTAAATATCACTCCTGATGTTGAGCATTCAGGATCTGGTCTCCATGGTTTCAGCTCCTCCTGACAAAAGTCCTTCTGATGGACTTTCTCCCATCTATCCCACATGTACACACATACTCTTCTTTAAGCCATTTCTCCTTGTCAAATTCTTGTCATCTACCTGGCCCAAAAATTACTCTTTATGCTTCCTTCCAGAAGTTCTGCCCTCCTGTTTTCTTTCATCTCTTCCAATTTTCTATTCAATACTCTGTCTTCCTCCAGCCTTTCAGAAACCTGTCATGGGAGCAGTGATTTAGCAGTCTCTCTGCATCACAGAGCCTGCAAAATTTAAATCAACAGCTTAGCAGACCCATCAAAGAGGCTGCCAGACCTTCTTGGCCTCAATAGAGAAGCCTAATGACTAGGAGGGAATCAAAGTTAAATTAGATGGTCAAGAGAACAGGGAGTCTTCACAGCCTGGAGGAGGGGAGGAAGAGGAAAGATAGGGATACAAGCCTAAATAAGCAAGAGCAGAATGGAGGAGCAGAAAAAGAACGTAGGTGAGGCTAGGAACATAGAACACAAAGCACAAAGATAGCTGAACTGGTGAAAAATACAGATAGATTTTAAATGTCCAATTTTCTGGATAGGCTTGCCTTTCCCAATAAATTATCCTTGAAGTCAAAAAGACACTTCAGTAGCCCTGCAGAGGGCAGGGAATTTAGTATGGTATATGGTATATGGTATATGGTATATGGTATATGGTATATGGTATATGGTATATGGTATATGGTATATGGTATATGATATGGACAAATGGCAAATGCCATTCTGTACTAGCAAGATGCAAAAAGTTGAGAGAGGCAAGGCAAACAAAGCAGACACAGAGCAGTTTGCAAAAGGTCACGGAGAGGGTGTGTGAGAGAGCTGGGAACTCAGCCCAAACCTGCCCTCTCAGCTCCCCTCCCCTGTGCACCAGCTCCCAATGGCTCCTGCATTGTACTTCCAGTATTTTCCAGCACTGAGGAGCAGTGGGTTTTCATCTTTTGCTTTGCCCTTTGCCTATCAGCTTATTTCCTTTTCAGGCCACAATACCCATTTTCTATGTCCAGAACCTTCTTCAGCTGCTAGAAGCTAACAAGCACCCATGCTGTCTGAAGGTTTGGTAACTAGCTCCCAGGAGAAAACAGAAACACTGTCTCTGAGAGAGTCTCCCTTTCTTGGAAGGGTCGGGGNCAAGCATCCCTAAAAGCTTTGTGTGAAGAGCGTATCAGCATTGTGACTGCAGTGCAAGACACTTCAGACTGTGCAAGTTAGACCCGAGAAACACGGTGCCTGTTGTAACAAACAGTACGGAGAGAGTGTTGTCTTTACTAGAAGCTAATGAAAATAAATTTCTTTTTTATATGTATATCTTAAAGCAAATGCTCCATCATTTTTACTTACGTTATTTTTTCCAATGCTGAAAGCTTAAGCAATAAGTTAAAAAGATAGAAGAATAAACACTTTGGAACGTTAAGGGGGCTAGACAACACATCCAGAGAGATTATTGCAGGGGGCAGTAAAGAGAACCAGAATGTTGGGTCCTAACAGTATCCTTCATACAAAGCCTAAGTAAACAGGTTGTCACATGCAGGGTGTGAAAGGGAGAGATAAAGCCCTTTGTGCTTCTCTGCAGACTGGCAGAAAAGAACCTCAAGAGCTTCTGCACAGCCATAAATCCCTGAAGAGCATTTTCACTCCCATGTCCTCCTCATGACCAGGCCATGAGGGACAGCATGCATCCATCTAGAGATCACCACAAGGAGCAGACATGTTGGTAGCATGCTCAGCAACACCAGTAACTTCACCCTTTTCTTCCTCCCCAGCTGTGGGGATTTAACTTGATAGGAGCCTTTCTTACGTGACATTCTTTTTCTACCACTGACAGGCAGAGAAGTGAAATCTCTGTCACTTCTAAATGCCACCCCATCCCCTGCTGTGTATATGTGTGCTCTGGGAAGGGCACGGGGAAGAGCAAACTGGTTTTGACTGGAATATGTATTCATGGTCCTCATAATCCCAGTGCAGGATGGAGAAAAACACATATATGTATCACAAAGAAGGCAGCAAAATCCTAAAGGAAGTCTTTTTAGCCTTCACCCCACACATCAAGGATATTTTTGCTCTTTCAGATGATGACGACCACTGCGATCTGCCAATCTCCCATGGTTAACGCCCAGTCCTGTCTCTCTCTGCTGGTACTTGCATACACTCTCATCTTCCTCACCCTCAGATGAGGAGCCATATCCTCTGGGGTTTCCAACAACAGTGTGCTAGTGGGAACGTGTTGTCACAGTAGTGTCACTAATGTTTATAAACATTTTGTGAAGTTCGAAAAAAATACTGAGTGTTTGAACGTTCATTATGAAGGGTTTTTCCTTCCTGTACTTGGCTACCCTTGTATTATCTGATAGACTCACACTTCCAGCTAGACTATAAAGTTAGAACAGAATTAACTGGTAGTGAGTGTAAAACCTTTACTTGTCTTAATCCATCATTTCATAGTCCACACAAAAAAGACAACTGCTAATAAAAGTCTTTAAAGAACCCGCACACTTCATCGACATTAAAATAAGTGAAAGCACAGAGAAAGCTTTAAATACTCGAAGTCGCGAGCTGGAAGTGTGGGAGCTCATTAAAAAAGCGCTGCACAAGAACGCTCAAGGCAAATGCCATTCAAACTTTTCCTACTCTGAAGTTATTTAATCGTCACAGCAATCACAAGGGATCAGGCAATGTAGAAAGGAATTGGCTTTTGTAGGCTTGCTGCTGTTCAGTCTTCTGGAAAGGTATTCACTGTAAAAGTGCCATCAATTTAAAATGCTTCAGTTCTGAAAAGCAATTTTTCTAACCTGAGGCTTGATACTTCAAGTAGCAGAGCACCCTCAGCTGAAACAAGCCAAATGACATCGAGTGCCCCAAAAGACCAGAACCCCAAAAAAGGGGCAAACTGAAGCCATCGGCAAGTAGACATATTTGTTTTACACAGACAAGCTAAAGTCCTCTTTTCTGTGTGTTACCAATTCCAATAACCAACCACTAAGACAACAGAACTCCAGTGCCTGTGCTTTCTGCTCCTTCCCTGAGCACTGGAAGCTAAGCTAGCAGCACAGCGGCAGGGAAGTCTGCATTTCGGCAGAACAGACATCGCACAGCGCTGCCCACTTCCCTTTTCCACTTCATTTACAGGTACTTACACTCTTCTGCACAGATTGGATGAACACGTGCTACAAAATGAGCATGGAAATTTTTACAGGCATCTAAATGACTACAGTTGCTACAAGGCCATGGACAAACCAGTCCAAGGCATACTCAAATTTCAAAGATCTCAGGTATTCTGAAAAAGGTGTAGCAGCATCAACATTGCAGCTCTATACCAGTGTTGCATCTTTTCTTGCTCAAGTAACCATTATTTCATTGCTAACAGTCCATACAGAACTCATGGATTTCTCCCTGCTCTCAGGAAAGCCACAATCCATCACAGCCCTCCCAGATGTATGTTCACTGAATTGCTGCGCAGAGACACAAATGTGATTGGACTTAGGTCCCTGGCTGAGCTGAACCTAGCTGCTACCACTAATGTTCAGCTTCTAGACACAAAACTTTAGCATTGTCTTTACATGCAATATATCTCATTTTTAACACTTGCTCCATTTCCCCATGTCCACACCTCCTTATCCCTCTAAGGTACTGTTGAAGTACCCCTGAGGAAGGCTACTCAATTCAACAAGAGCACAAACCATCATATCATGAAATGTCACCCTACCACCAGCCTCCTATTCAACAGCCCAACATCTGCACAGTGCTTGAATTGCTGTTATCTGGTCTATAAAGTCAGCCCAAAAGCCTAAGCTTCCACAGAAACACGCCAACATGATGAGTGGGAAAGGAAAGGAATTTCTTCACTGAACAAGTCCTCCTCTCCCACAAAGGTACTCCAAGAAAACCACTGACCAGGCACCCTTTGTCTGGCAAACACTGAAGGATTACAAGAACTTTTCTGCAGTGCTGTGCAGAAGACAAAGGAGATACAACTAGAACTGAACAGTGCAAGATTAGAAGGCCAATAGCATCCTGGGGTGCATTAAGAAGAGTGGCCAGCAAGTCAAGGGAGGTTATCCTCCCCCTCTGCTTTGACCTGGTGAGGCCACATCTGGAGCACTCTGTCCAGTTCTGGGCTCCTCAGTTCAAGTAAGGCAAGGAACTACTGGACAGAGTCCACCGAAGGGCTACAAAGATGATGTGGGGACTGGACCCTCTCTCCTGTGAGGAAAGGCTGAGAGAGCTGGATCTGTTCAGCCTGGAGAAGACTGAGGGGATCTTACCAACCCTTAGAGATATCTAAAGGGTGGATGTCTAGAGGATGGGGCCAGACTCTTCTCAGTGGTGCCCAGTGACAGGACAAGGGGCAACGGACACAAACCAGAACACAGAAAGCTCCATCTGAACACAAGAAAAAACTTCTTTAGTCTGAGAGTGACAGAGCACTGGGACGGGCTGCCAAGAGAGGTTGTGGAGTCTCCTTCTATGGTGATCCTGCTTTAGCAGGGGGGTTGGACTAGATGATCTCCAGAGATCCCTTCCAGCCCCTACCATGCTGTGATTCTGTGATGCTACATTTCTTTTCTACCTGGAGATAAATTTTGAAAGTGCTTTCTTTCCACTGCAAATCCACATCCATGCTGATGATACATCCATGTACCAGACCTCTGCAGACTTTCTAAGCAGCAGAAACACCAAAACTTGCTGCCTACTTCAGTATGGATGGGAGTATCTCATAAAGACCCAAAGCAGCACCTTCACTTCCCTGCTACGTCTGTGCTAGTTCTGCCAAGCTGACTATGGAGTTCACAGTGGCTCAGCTCCCAAATCCTGATTCTTTACAAGTCACCAGCTCTCCAAAACAACCTGTGATGCAAAACAGCTAATGGTACTGAAAATAATAATAATTAAGAAGTGATACAGCAGCAACACAAGACTAAGTTTTTGTCTCAGGCTCTGTGCATCCAGGAAAGCATCCATAAGCATAACAAAGTGCATACATGCACCAAAAAGCAAACTAGTACAAAAAGGCAGAGTTTCCAAAGAATGACAGGACAGAAGCTGACCGATGGCATTTAAAGTCTGACAAAAGGAGAAAGGCTAAGAATAAAGGGGAAAGTCAGTGCACTGTTGGTGGCAGCAGCACGCACTCACCACTCAACTCTGTCAACTCTGTTTCAGCATGACCCCAACCGAGGGGGAGTCTGAAAGCAAATGATCAAATAGCTGCTGTCCAAGACAAGAGTTTAATTAATGTAGTGAAACCCATAATTAGGTTAATTGCAGCATGAAGACATCACCAATTAACTCACAAATTGCCAGTCCCACACATCTAACAATCAGTGCCTGAAATGAAGCCCACACAGCACTCTGGTATCACAGAGGAACCCAGCAGAAGGGGATGCACTCCGCAGGAGGAGGAGGAGGGTGCTTTTAAGGATCTCAGCAAACGAAACAATGCTTTAGACAGACCCCTGTGCACAGCAACTCAATTTGGGCAAGGTCTCAAAACTGATTGTGCAGAAAACCAGTCTATACTCTTTGAGACAAGCTTACAAAGAGGCAGGTACCAAAGACCCAGTAGGTACATACTGTCCACTATTTAGAAGCCGACTCTGTCCCTCTCCCATCACCTTTTCCCAGATGCTCCAGCTTTACACATACCATGGGCTCTGTCATCACCACTCCTCTGCCAGATGCTATAGCTGCCACAGCTGGACTGCCAGCCCATGCTGCTTCTTCCAGTGGGTGCTTCCCCACAGCATGGGGTTGTGGTCAGCATGCCAGACTGGGCTGCAGGCACTGGCAGCTAAAGGGCGCCTGTATGCTTTGGATTGTCCTCAGGGTGGTGGCTTTTAGGAGCTAAGGATGCCCATCGTTTCCCATGTCACACTAAAGTCAGGTATCTCTGTCACTTCCATGATTCATCCTCTTGTGATTCATCCAGAGAAGACAATACATATAATTTTTAAACTCTGTATACGGCTAGCTCAGTAATTGCATGATTTTGTATGCCTTTCAAGGCCAATATTTCTCAATGGGTCATCATTAAAAGTCCTTACGTTGTCGGTATCTTTCTTAAAAGAAGGCTTAGGCTTTTTCCCAAGAGCTCTTCTCTACAAGTATGATTCTGCTGCCAAAATTTCAGTTTCCAGACCTTCTGTTCTTATGTATCTGCTCTGAAGATCAAAATTTCACTTTGTGAAAAGGACAAACAGCACCCTTGCTCTGAGAAATCACTGACCTTGATTATCTCCACTTGGAAATTGAAAGATTTGGAAAGTTAGGAATATGAGTCAAATGGAAAATAGAAAGAAAAAAAAATGTGCAGACAACCCTAATTACAGATGTTGCTACATTTTGTTTCTAATACTATCATGATGGCAGCAGACAGATAATAGCAGTAAAATCAGAAATGGTAGGAAGGACTCAGAACACAAGCAATAACATAAAACACATCATCAGCCTGTGGAAGGCACAAAGCCATCAGTAAAAAAGCTTTTTGTTTTGGGGCTGAGGTTTTTTTTCCCTTTCTAATGGGAAGATACTGGTCCAATCAAGCTGTTTTGAATTGATGATCATAGTTGTTATGCTCTGTTTACATGTTTGATTGTAATTTTTAAAGTCCACAGCCTGAATTACAGCATACCCAGTGTATTCACCACACAATGATAAAACACAGAAATGGCACAGACAGCACGCAAGGAATACAGAAGCACAGTATGGTTTTGTTGTTGCACAGATATCAGCGCTCAGCTCATCAGCTGATACGGGGAAGGTGCAGTCATCTCTCTCACCAGAGTGTCTGCATATCTACAAGTTGCAGCCCCTTCCAGACAGGACCAGAATAATTAATATCAGCACTGAAAGTGTGGTTGTTTCAGCAAAAAAAAATAGGGGATTTAAGCTGGCAGAATCAGCCTGCACCACTCCACTAGGCTTCTCTATTAAAGCTTTTCATTCAAATTTTAACTTTGAAATCCCATCCAGATTTTCTATAATAAACATCCTGCTTAGGTGCCATTGACATCTTGGTACATACATCATCAACCCAAACAATCATATCTTACACCTATCCCCTGTCTTCTGAGGTCAGGATTTTCTGGTGGGTCACCAGTAATGGAGACTTGAGACCAGTTCTGTTGGTTGTTTCTGGGGTTGGGGTTTTTTGGGGGGGAGGGGGAGAGAGAGGTGGGGCAGTTGTGGTTTATAGGTGCTAAGCACTCATAACTATTTTGTGTCAGAGGCTTAGCAACATGAAGTCAGCCATGTACCAAGTCACAAGTTATCAAGCACCCATTAAATATTGGTCAAAATAACTTGCCAAAGGTACAGAAAAAAGATGCGACAGCACACAAAAATAGTCTCCACTTCTGTCAACATGCGATTTTTTCTTTGAGCGTTCAAAATTGACTTAATTTCAGTATTTATTCCAGTAATGTTATGCAAGGAAGACTAAGTTCATTTACATGCAGAGATTCTCAGTCAACGTCATAGAATCACACAGAACCACAAAATGTTAGGAGTTGGAAGGGACCTCAAATGATCATCTGGTCCAAGCCCCCTGCAGACCAAGCCTGTAGCGAAAGGCATTTTGCCTTCCTGCACTGCAAATATCTGGTAGCTCCTGCTGGGCCAGAGTCTTTGAAACTCTTCCCAGAACACTTCAGGAACAGCACTGCTTAAGTCAACAGAAGAGAATTCTGTGCAAAAGTAAAATCTAATCCTTGGGCTAAACAGTTTTTGTGGATCATGTTGTATTTCCTTCAGCTGGCACATTTACATGCTGCTCGCTCTCTCTCCTAGGGGACCTGATCATGCTAACTGGGGCACAGAAGAGCAGCTTGCTTCCCCTGCCCACCCTGGACACAGGCTCCGCAGAGACTCTGGAGGAAACTTGCTGTTTCTCAGCTGTAATTACAGCAAGTGCACACTTTTTCCCCCCTTTTTATTTTGCTTCAGAAGAATCACAAGCCTGCTGAAGTCTAAGAAGACAGTGATCCCACAGCATCTTAAATGACCTGCATTTTCAATGGGCCTTTCAGACAACAGGTTGTTTGGGAAAGTAGCTCTGCTTTACAGGAATGTGCTGGGTGCAGCAGGCAACTGGCAACTGACGGCAAGGTCCTCCAAGGCTGTTCCAGAAGTACTTCTGTGTAGCTACTGAAGGGCAAAACTTGCCAGTTTGCAGCCAGTGGGGGACTTGGCTGTGCAGCCTCAGGCAAACATTGCTGCCTCTCAACCATTTTGTGCATCACTGCATAGAAAATGGCACAAAACCAGACACTTTCCCCTTAAAAGTGTAACACAGTACTCTCTGGCAGTGTAAGGTTAGAGACAGCAATCACAGGAGGAAAGCAGCGCTAGCAGCACACACACATGCACAAGCACAGCAACCTGAGATTTAAGTTTGTTCCTTTTCTCCAGCCAGTCTGCCTTCTTCTGGGAAGCAGCTTCTCTCACTGCCCATTTACCGAGATTAGTCAGACACTTCACCCATCTCCAACATCACCTGAAAGCCTGGGACCACAGACCCTGACCCCAACTCCTACCAAGCCCTACCAGGTTAGCTATTTGTATATTGTATGGGGTATCTGGCAATGCCAACATCGAAAGCTTACAGGAAACTACAGTTCTCATTCACATGCAACCATCAAATGCTTTTCCAGACTCCTTCCCCACTGCTCTCCACTCTGACACTACATACTCCACTTCATACTACATCTCTGCTGATGAGTGAGCACACCCATGACGTGGCTTGAAGAACAGCTGTAGGAAAGAAAACACATCACTACTGTGAGGATGGCATTTATGTCATCAATGCTGTTTTACATCTTTGTGCAGTGTGAAAGGCTAGAAAGTTAGTTCTCTTCCTGACCAGTTCTACCACAGCTACTCCCACAGTACATTTAGAGATTAAAAGCTTCATAGTGGACTGTTCTTCCCAGTTTGAGAAGTGTTGTTGCCCTCAGGGTCTCTTATCTTAACTGCTTTCCTAATGTCTTATCTGCCCCAGTATTTTGCTGGCCACTGAACTACTGAACTGCCCATTTAATTGTGCCATGACTCCTTGCAATCTTACCAGTACTCCATGTACAGAACCATTCATACCTTTCTGCTGTAGTTGCCTGTTACATCATATTTTCCATTCCAACTCAAACTGATAATGACTCAGAGCATTTTCTTCTGTCTGGCCACCCAGTGACACAAAACAATGGTCCCATAAAACACTAGCCTTCCCTCCAGTCTTCTGTATTATTGAAATCTGCATATGAATAAAAGACAACTCCATTCTGGATCTGAACTACACCCTCCATGAAGGGAGAGATCTCTTTTATTGGCACAATCACGATCAGAATCTCATACACTTTGTACAGTGCAATAATCAAACCTGATAAAAATCAGTACAATCAACTGGCCATACTTCTCTCATGCTCCAGCATGCACTCTTCCTCACATAAACAAGTGTCTCAAATTCCCTTTTCGAGTCTTTGTTTCGAAGACATGCCTCAAGCCGTGCTCTTTCAGCTGCAAAGACCGAAGAAGAGAAATATTGCTCATCTGTTGGACTACACATCTGTAACTAGTAAATGGAAATAATCACCTTAAACATGTGCTGTGTAGGATTTGGTTTATTCTGGGAAGCATATGATAAAGAAGTTGAAGAATTTGGAAAGAAAAAAAGAAGAAACCTAAGTTTCAGGTTCTATTTCTCTTGCAATGCCTGCTCTCTCTTTTGTCCACCCCCACACACCCCAGCACAAAAGAAGAAGAACCAGGAGCTACAAGCTTCCATCTCACACCTGTCAGTACAGAACTTTATGAACAGACCAGCAGGAGCCCAAAAAGCAGATGGTCAGCTGTACTTCCCTGAAAGGACAATCTTTTGATGCCATCACTGGAAAACAGGAGCATCCATCTGCTTGGCAGCTTCAAGTGATACCCCAGAAGATGCTTGGCAGTGTCACACAGATCTCTGCCTTGCAGGTACTGCTGCTCCCATACTTCTAAACACAAGTGGAGAAGCTTTGATTGATTTTTTCTGTTGTAGTTTTCATAAAAGTGTGCCATCTTCTTTTATACCAGCAAGGAGAGGGGAAAAAAAAAAAAAAGACCCATCTGCCTTTCCTCTTCTATTTACCCAGAAAGCGCCCCTCATGGTCAGCACATTCCAGTACCATTGCTACCCCATATGGGGGACTCAGCATGCTCAGGTGCTTCTTGGAAGCACCAATGGAGGCAGTGTCAGTTACAGACAAGAGGAGCTAGAAAAGCTGGAAGACTGAGGAAGGGGAATTGCTCTTTATTTGTGGGCAGCTGGATGCACAGAATTTCAAGCTCAAGTTCAGACTGCTGCTTTTTTGAGAGTCAGGTCTGTTCCCACCTCTCTACAAAGAGTCTAAATACATAAGAACAAAGAAGGGAAAATAGGTTGTGGAAGGTAACACCACAGGTTAACACCTCAGCTGGATATGGGACTATACTCCCCTGTGTCACACTACAGGGTACTAGCAACTGAACCAGCTTCTCATCACCTCAGTTTATTATGTACATGAAGATTCAACGCAGTATTAGACACTATTGCCTCCACATGAGCTATCAGAACAGCGTAACAGGCCAAAGGTGGCACAGAACTAGGTCTTCTCTTCCTTTTAGCTGCTCACAGCCAGTGTGGCTCCTGCATGATACAGTAGTTTGCTCAAAGTAATTTGCCTTCTTGGTAACTCCTCTATGATTTTCACAGGAGGTTACTAACTTTATGTGGAATAAGGCTCCCTTCCAGAAAAATGCTCGTCTTCCCCTCCCACATTCTAGAGCTGTTACCTCATTACTAACTTGCAGTCAGTTTATTTACAAGGAGAGTGAGAAAGCCAGTTCCTGGAAATTTTAGCTGTGGCAAACTTAGTTCCTGATAACATCGATTTTATAATGTTCCCAGTCATGTGAGGAAAGGATTTTATGAAGAAAGAACAACTAGAATCAAAAAGATTCAAAATAAATGTGAATCAAGAAATCAAATTGTATTTGCATCTCTGCAATTGAGGAAATCACCTTCCTTTCCCATCCCTCTGCATTTAAATGCACCGAATTGATAAGAAGCTTAAAGTCCAACAAATGTTTAAGGAATTACAGCTTATAACAAGTTGCCTCTCTAACAGCAAGGGGGCAGAACAAGGCATGTTGCTTATCTTTTCCAGTTCCTTGTTTCTCAGGAAATTCCCACTTCAAAAAAAAAAAAAACCCAAAAACAAACAAAAAAAACCCAACCCAAACCACCAAAAAAACCCCAGAAAAACCCCAAAACCAAACTAACAAACAAAAACCTAATGAGGACAATGCTGCTGGTGTGGGATGTGACAGGCCCAGAAACGGAGGTCTATGCAGGTAAGTGAGAGAAAAGTAGAGGGAAGTGGTAATCCATTATACGAAAGAACTGGAACTAGGAGAATGGCCACATCAGAATTAAGGTGCACTTCTATGAACTGTTCTCAGTGGATATTGAGTTATTTCCAGCAACACAAAATCATTGCCAAACCTGTGCATCTGATGCAAAAGAATGCACTCTGCCCAGGACCACACACACCAGTTGCCACAGTAGACCTGACTATGGGGATGTGGAATTGCTCTCATTTGCCTTCTAAGTATGAAAGGAGTGAAAGATTTTGAAAATCAAGATAGTGTTGGTTCAAAATTGGTGCAAGTGTGTTACTTCATATTTTACAAAAGTTGCACTAAAACTGTGAACTGTCACTAAGTGATACAATTGTAATGAATAAGTTTATAGTTTTCAGAATTCACTTATCAAGCTGCCTAGAAATTCTGAAACTGCTTTATGTCTGCATGGGCCAGGATAGTCCAAAAACCCTGGCATTCTCTTCCATGTAGGAAATCTTAATTTTACTAGAAAATAAGTAGAAAAAATCTAATTGAATTTCAATTTCAAAGACAGAAATTAATTCCTTATCTTAAATCAAATTTTCTCTCCCTCAATTTGGCCTTCAAACACATGGAAGTTGTTGCCAATCCCCAGCTCGCTCTTATTTTGCAGTGAGAATCCCTCAGGATCATTCCATTAGCACTGAAGGACTACCGGTCCATGACCCTGAATCATCCCACCCACCTGCACTTACCAAGCAACCTATTTTTGCTTTTGCAATGGTGACAGGGGAAGGCAAGGTTTGCCTGTTCTCTGACCAGAAAGATTTACTTCCACACCACCTGGTAGTTACTTGTTTGATTTAGGAAGAGGAAAAAAGCATTCCCAATTCACATTGAGGTGAGTAAGAATAGTCAGGCCTTTATACCTCAACTACTTCACTCTTTACCATAAGGCACTTTGGATATTAGACTCCAATGGTTCTTGAAACCCTTCACTTCAAAGAATTAATTCTCTACTTT
The DNA here is from genome assembly GCA_013399135.1 of Heliornis fulica. Taxonomy (NCBI): domain Eukaryota; kingdom Metazoa; phylum Chordata; class Aves; order Gruiformes; family Heliornithidae; genus Heliornis; species Heliornis fulica. The sequence continues at coordinate 732,764 of VXBZ01012362.1, forward strand.
CCTTCCAGGCAAAGGAACATATAAATAAGTTACTTGTCTCCTTCCACATTTTTCACACCAGTAGCAGCAAGAGTTGCTGTACAGTGGATAAAAGATACTGACATTTTAACATATATTCCATATTTTCTCAGAAGATCAGAATTTCTTCATTCAAGCTGCTGCTTATGATAGGGTACGTCTTTAGATAGCAATTCCAGATCAGATCTAGCATTTTTGGAGCTCTCATCTCCAAGAAATAAACTGCATATGACCCACAGCAGCATCTACATCCTTTAGAACATTACTTATCATTTTTATAAACTGACAAATCTGCCTCTAAGATATAAAAGCAGCCAAAATACATTAAAACTCACTGTTCTGGCAAGCACAGCTAATCCTCATTCATTACCAAAATACCATGAGATATCTAAGTAGTTAGGGACATATCATGATCCATAAACCACTTGTATGTTATGGTTAGGCAAGCTTCTTCTAGTTTAACACTTTGTAACCTGTTTGAGTCCAGTAGCAATTAGATATTGTTATAACTATATTATTTCTTAAGCTGATGCAGAAGTGAAAGGTGCTTAGAAAATGCTTCAGACATTCACCATAATCCACGTGTCAGGTAACAAATGGCACAATGTGTCATACGAATGGTTCTGCTACTTTGCTATTCTTTCCCATGCCAATCTAACTGGATTTTTCTTACACAGATACAGACTTCAAAATACAGATTATTCTGTATCTTCTAACTATTTTGCTCTTCTAGATTACACTTTTGTACTCCTGATTACACTTGTGTTCTATATTACACTTTTAAATTCAATAATTTAAGAATAAATTTATAAACTGACACACACACCGTGTTTGCTGTCCTGCATATCAAAACACAACAGCTCTTGTAGATTCTTGAAGTTCGGGGTTCTTTTCATAGGGAAAAAAAGCACTCCTCTGGTATATTATCCCCTGGTTCACCTGCCTAGAATAATCTTTCTTCCTTTTATGCTCTTATGCCATCTCGGGCCATGTTCTAGATGCGTCACACACTTTTCTCTCTAAATTGAGTTAATAATATTCCCTCAGAATTCAACACAAGTTGGTTGCACGCACTGATGGAAGTTTGAAAGAGGCAGCACATTTCAGTTTTATAACTCCTTATTGGAAGAAAAGTTAGAAATGGCCTAAAGAAAGCAAAATTCTGCACTAATGAGCATGACATGAAAGGCATCAGGTGAAAAAGAGACCAACCGCTGGGAAGCCTATATATTTTCTTTATCTTCCTCATTACTATAAAATAATTCAAGGTGAAAATGTAGGGGAAAAAAAGATGAAACAGGCAATTATCTAAAACATTACTGTAGTGTAAGTCAAAAAACCCAAACTGTTAACAATTTATTACTTTCATCTTCTCTCCTGTCAAACAGAACTATTTATTTTTCATTTGCATTTACAGTCCTTTCAAAAGTTCTCCAATGTCTTGAAGAGCAAGGTTAAGCTCTGCAGGAGACAACAGATTGGAAGAACCTTGAGAATTAAAATTTTTCACAAAAATCTCACTTCACTGTGTGATAGTGACAGTGATTTGGAGTAAAATTTCTTGAGACTATTCTAGCAATTAAGTTCTAGCATACTCTGAGGAAGGGTCATTACCTAGGTCCATCAGGCTGAAGTACAGCCTGAAATTTTAAGTCCTTAAGACAAGGTGACACATCATGAGATGATTCATCCAGGATACATACATGAATTTCTATCTTCTTCCCCCTTTCCCCTCCCCAACCAAAAGTACATGCACAACCTATCCTTGCAATTTGCAAATTGCATTTTGCAGGAAATTTAATTGCAATAATTTAATCTAGTTTTAATCCTAGTCATAGACACTAGTCATAACAAGAAAAACAATAAATCTCACTTTTGCATGGTAAGAAATAACATCTCACACGGAGTTACTTAATGTTTCCCCATACCAGCCCAGGAAAGATACTACCATATTAATATACTCACAAGAACCATTTTCTTTCTTCTATAAATATTGCTTTGAAGTGTGCTGTGGTGAGAAGATGATTAACTCCATATGAATGGGCCACTCCTCATTGCCATGGTCGTTAGCTCAGGCAGATTTATCACAGCATTAGCACTGGTGGTGTGAACCTGAAAAAAACCTTCCACTGCATCTTATCCTGGAGAAAACTTTTTGTAAGAGTTCACTATTTATATATGTGTCACCTAAAGTCTGCCCTTTTGCTGGCTTTGACACCAGTGGTTTATGTTCCTGTAGAAGCAATTCTTAAAAGCATCTGCAGGCCTAGAACTCCTTGATAGTCCAGTGCAGGGCCACCAAGATGATGAAGGGAGTGCAACACCTTCCTTATGAGGACAAGCTGAGGGAGCTGGGTCTCTTCAGCTTGGGGAAGAGAAGACTGAGGGGTGACCTCAATAACACTTATAAATATGTAAAGGGCAAGTGTCAGGAGTATGGAGTCTGACTCTTCTCACTGATGGCCAGTGATAGGACAAGGGGCAATGGGTCAAAAGAAATTCCATGTGAGCATAATGAAAAAACTTTTTCATTGTGAGGGTGATGGAGCACTGGAACAGGCTGCCCAGAGAGGTTGTGGAGTCTCCTTCTCTGGAGACATTCAAGACCAACCTGGACACGTTCCTGTGTGATCTAATCTAGGTGATCCTGCTCAGGCAGGGGGGTTGGACTAGATGATCTATCGATGTCCCTTCCAGCTCCTAATGTTCTGTGATTCAGTGATCCTTATCCAAAGAGAAGGCAACTTTTAAGAGCTGCAGTTCAGGTTTGGAGCTTCCTGTGTGGTGAAGTTAGCACTGACTGCTGGACTTCAGCACTGACTGCATCTCACTGCACTGACAGCATCTCTCCAGCATGCCCTGTCTGTACTGAGTATCAGTGATGTAACTCTGTACAGGCCAGACACTGTTTCATCCACGGTTCATTCTGGGTCTGAAAATGCCATGATGACCTGGTGCAGTCCCATGCTTACTGATGAGCGACAGCAATGTGCTCCACTGAAAACTGCATCCCTTAGGACTCAGCTGCCTCAAGGATTGTTTATATAGACAAAAAGGCTAAACCAATATTGTCTATACTCTCTTTTTTTACTTTTTTTTTTTTTAAAAAAAACAAAAATTACTTTGAGGTTTTGGTAGGTGGTTATTTTTGTTGGTGTTTTTTTGAGAGTTTGGTTTAGTTTTGACTCTTTTTTTATTATTTTTACACTCATTCTTTACTCTTAACAAGAAAAAACTGTGAGTGCAGAAAAATTTGGTTTGGGTTTGAGGTCTCATAGGCCTTTCTGCTCGGTCCCAAATGATACTGTCAGCCAACCTAGTCAGCACTTAGCACGTGGCTGGCTCCCAGCTTCAGGCCAACAAACTTCCAGCAAAATCAATTTCAACATGCCACTGCCCCTGCCTGCCCCCCCCCCCCGCCATCCCTTAAAAGGGATACGAGGGGTACCTGTGCTTCTCTTGCAACTAGATAGGTGTTAGGTAAGCACACACAGAGCTAGGCTCTAACAACTGATGAATTGCGTTACGTGGGGGAAATCATGACTTGGGAGCATCATCAAACATGCTGCTGCAGTGCATCTGTTTCTTCTTCAGGTATTTTGGTAACAAGAGTCTAGTTTTCATTGGTTCCTGGTGATCCGTGTTCACATGAGCCTCTGAACACATCCTGCCCTGCTGGGGGTCCCCAAAACGGACTGGTCCTCTGAGGGGCTGTGAAGGGGCAACACTGACCTGTGTGTCCTGACACCAGCCACTGACACATCCTTATAGTTCAGAAGGATGATCGCATTACTAGCATGGATTTCTGTTCCTTCCAGCTAGAGCGCCATAAATAAAACTACCTAATTATGTTTTCAGATTTATTTAACGTTATCCTCATTCCTGTTCTTTGTGTCTAATGAGAAATGAGCTACTCACAGATGAAGCCGAGACAGCTACTCCACAATTCTCAGACTCGTGTCTACCTTAATCAGAGACAACAGCTGAAGAGCTGCAGGACTGCATGGTGCTTCTGCTGTGTACAACCAGTAAAGATAAGTGGTTTTGGTCTCTGGTCTGTTTTGATTAATGAACTCGGTGACTGAACATTTATTACAGTATGTGAGCATGTGTGTCCTCAAGTCTGACCTTTTAACTCCTAGTTTTGTTCTTTTTTTTCCACAATCCCTCACACTATCTGGTCTAATTATTGTGTTCACAGGGAAATTTATGATTTAGTTTAGCATTCAAACACGTGCCTTTTCCTCAGTGAACTTCGTACTTTGGATGAGTCAAGCCCTGTAGTTCCAGGTAGTTCCTACCTAACAAGGAGAATTTAGCATGAGCAGGCACCAAAAGCTTGGGATCTTGCAGCGTGGCTGAGAACACTAAGAAAAGGCCCCCAAAATGACGGATTTTTGCTCAGTTTCTCAGAAATCCAGCTAGGCAAACCTCCATCGGTATTATGATATGTTAAGGCTGGAAAACGCAAAGCAATTTTAGAACTGTTCATCCCTACTCCACCTGCACAGCAAGGGGATTGCTGACACAGTGCCCAGATATGAAAACCGCAAATGAAAGTCCTCAGGTTTCTGCTACTGCTGAGGAAAAATAAACAATGGGCAACCTGACAGCTTCACTGAACAAAATATATGAGACCAGTTATTTCAAAGCATATGTCTCCACAGGGAAGAAACTAAAAATTGAAATAGCAGGGTTTTTTTCACCAAGTATTAAAAATGGAAAATATATGTCTTTCTGCAGACCCAGACGGTGGTTTTAGACCTGTTTTTATGTAACATCAGCCTCCTGAAAGATCTGTCTGTAGGCATATTCCCTATTAATTAGCAATTTAGTGGCCATCTGTGAAAAGGGATAAGCAAATATGTTTTGACTCATTTAAAATGAAGTTGAGGAGTTAATTGCTTTTACTTCCAGTAGTAACACTGACTTTTCTCACATATATATACACTTACACTCAATATATAAAAATAGGCAAAACCATGCAGGCCAGTTCTCTGGCAGATGTTAAGACCATTTGCTTTACAAAATTGTAATTTACCATATGTTCAGAGAAAACAGGTACATAGTAATATGAATTTTGTATCTTATCAGGAGCATCAAGCCTTCACAGAGCAGCAATACTTAGGACCAGCCACTGGATACTTCAGGTCCATTTTAAAATAATTTATTCTTCCTAAATAGATGCATATTATTTGCAACAAAGAGCATTTTTCACCTACCCATGTGCCCCTTTTTTGGCACTGACCAATGGGCCATACATCCCCAGGAGTACGCGATTAGCATGCTGCACAAATCCAACAAGGGGTTGCACCTACCCAAGTCAAAATAATCAACAGTAAAAAACACTTTTTCCCTGGAAAATGGAGCCACAGTGAGGTCAGTTGGACAGCACATGCAGTCATTTTATTTGAGTGTGAGAACACCTCCCTGCAGAAGGTGGCCTCAAAGCAGAGACCAGGGCTGCTAAGACCAAGCCATGCTCTCTTATTCTTTGTCCCATTTGTAAAACCAACCAAGCCAACCAGCCCCACAGGCTCAGTACTCACAGGCAGCTTGTTCGCCTGCAGCATCCCTTCCAAATGTCTGTGCACGGCTGCCTGCTCACCCACTCTTCCTCTACAAGCTCACGGTCCTTAAACTGATTAGTAGGCCAACACTCAACTCAGCTAAAATTCCCACCGGCCCAGGTTAGCTTCACTAACATATCTCTAAATTTTTAATTAAAAGTTATCTGGAATTATTGTTTACCACAGCGAAAGGCTGAATGAAAAGGAAAATTGAGTTGCCATTCCTACTTTTTTAAACAGCTATCTTACATTATAGCAAAGTGCTTTTACTAGTGGTCAACGGGTCCACAAAGAGCTAATGTAACCCATATTTCTGCCACAGGATGGCTTTACAGAGGAAGTAAGCAGTGAGCAGAAAGGGGTGTCTCAGTGGCTAAGCAGCAGGGAAAAACAAATTTTTTCTTACAGAAGATGTAATGTAATTAGTATTAATACCATTGCTCTATGCATAAGCATGCTAAGCACACACGGTAGGACAGTAGGTGTGCACTGCTTAGGCTTTCAAACACCTGGAATGTTCTGAAGCCCTTCTGCCACAAACGTCCTGTTCGGGTGTCTCCATAGCCTTTCAGTCAGTTTGCCAGTGGAGAAGACAGCAATACATGTCTTTAAATTGCTTGTTTACACAGTAACTCCTCCCCTGAAACAGAGGGGCTCAACAGACAACACTCCAAGATCAAAAAAAAAAAAGTACTCCAGCTATTCATGACTTCTCCCCAGAAACCGTTCAAGATACTCAGCCAGTAAATAAACCAAAGCAAAACTAAAAACTAAGCCTTGCAAAACTGCGCCACCTGGCAATGCTCCTCAGGGTAGCACACACCATGCCCAGTCCTCCCCAGACACAAAAACTTTGCACAATCAAATCCATTCTATTAAAAATAACGATAGAACGTCAAACAAAGAAAAAACCCTTATACGTTCTCTTCTTCTTCTTTTAAGCATCATAATACACATGCACTCCCTGTGTATGTAGAGACATACGCTTTGTATATATGGATGGATATACATGTGTAAATATATATATATATATACACACGTAACATTTATTTACTATTAAGTTCGCTGAGGAGTAAATTCTTCCTTCCCCTCCACTCGATGCCAACACTTCAGGGAAGCAGTTCTTGAGTGCCTCTACCAAGCCACGGCTGCATTTGCTCATGGGGCAAAGTGAAGTGAAGGCCACAGACACCAGAAATCAGAGGGAGGGTGCAAAGGCAGTGCTGTAACTCTAAACTGGATCCAGGGATGAGGGAGCACCACACTGTTGTAGTTTCTCAGCCAGCCAGCAGTGGGAGGCAAGTGCTTACCGTGTACCAAAGTGAGACGTGCACCCCAACTTATTGTACGGCAATTACACCCACATCCCATACCAGGAAGGTGGGGAGCTTGAACATCTTCACATACATTGACCGCCATCTCCATTTCAAGAAACTTTCATTTATTTTACAAATAAAGAGAATATCAAAATTTCAAAGGTGATCTTGCTAATAAAATTGTGACTGTGGGCTTAGCTGGCTAGAGTATTGTTTTATGAGCCACTAGTGTTTTGAGGCAGCTCTTCAAAAAGAGCAGAGGATAAAACACACAAAGAGAAGGAAATATTATTTTCTTTCTGCTCATCTAAATCTGTCTCCGTCAGGCTAATGAAGTTTTACTATTAATTCACAGGAGGTTACAATTGGCCCAAGGGGAAAAAAATTACCCTCCTACTAAATTTTTCAGCCTATTTAAAGTAAAATTTTCTGGAATCAGGCTAAAGTATGAGTGCTAGATGGTATACATTTGTCTCCAAATGCCCCTTTTTTATCAATAACACTGTAATGGCACTTCTGGGAACTCAAAACCATACCAATCTCAATAACATATTGTCTTAGTCAACTAATCAAACGTGACACCATCCTCAAAGAAAAAGTGACAGCGGGGGTTTTTTCCTATGTCATACAGACAAGGTTGTAAAATTACTTATTTCAGTGGACTGTGTATTTACACAGGTATGCATTTTTCCCGACTATACCTAGTCACTTCAAAACCAAGATAAATTCACATGGCTCTTAAAGGAGCAATGAAGATGTTAATAGAGGGAATATGTTTGAGGTTGGACTCAACAAATCTCACCTATATTCAACTGGAGTTTTAGATAAACAATTAGGCTCTCTCTGCCTCATTTCTAATTTTCTGCAAAGAAAATGCCATCCCTGGTGCTACTGGAAGGTAGCAGTAGCTTTTAAGAATGCATCACTAGGTAGGCACTAAAATAAATGCAGTGTTAATGGCAAAGAAAAAAAACCAAGAATTCATATACCCTTTTTCCTTTTACTAGTAGGTAGTAATAATACATTAGCAGAAGTGAGTTGAAGCTGCTTATTTCTGACCCTTTGGACATCCACAACACGTATGTATCCCACATGCAAATCTATGTGATCTGGCACCTGCAAATCGAGGATCGCAACAGGAACACACAGCCACCAACTGCTATATGAGAGTAGCTTACCTTGTAACAAACGTGACATGGCTGGGGACAAATATAAATTTTTCAGTGATAAAAAAGCTTTAGCAAGGAAAGGTCTGTCCCCTCCTCATCTATCACATGTACACTTGCTACATATTTTACAGGTTCTCAGCACATCTGACAAAATTCCTATAAAATAGCCCTAGTTCAGGCTCAGGTCAATGTCTGAGAGCTAAATAATTCTACAGGTAAAATAGTGTTATTTTAACACAAAATTTTATGGCAGAAGAATGTCTGTCATCAATTAAGTTCTAAATAGATGCAAACTAAACAAATCGGGTTTTTGCCTCCCATCCTGAGGACCGACCACAACTCAAAACTTCAGCATGTTAAAAGCAATCAAGACCCTACAAGAAACAGACATGTAAACTCAGAGATTGGATTGCTTAGTTGCCATTCCCACAAACACATATTGTGAATAGTCCTAACGGTTTCCAATTAGTTGTTCACAGAATAAAAGGGCTCAGATACACAGACAGTTATAGGGTTAGAAATGTAAGGTTCCAGAAGTCCAAATACTAACAAAATAATTTCTCTCAAATGTGAATTTTTTTAATGAGATTTAAAATTGTCAGAATTCTACTTTTGTGCAGCTTTCTGAAATTAAAGTTCATTTTAAAATTCACAGCAGATATATATCAATATTAATGTTGCATAAATGCAGTTTGTTTCCATCACATTTTCATATGGAGAGTTGGGGTAGATAAAACTCAAAAATATCCCCATGTACATTCTTGATTTTATGAAGGTTATATTTTTTCACTATTCACAGTACTAAATAGCAATACTGAACAATACTACTTATGCTTGTCTAGCTAGAATTGTAATACAATGAACAATAAGCCAAAGATCAAGACATATCCTATTATCAGGAAATACATTTGGAAGTCTGTTTTGTACTACACTGCTACATAGCCTAATGCATGTTCTCAAGAGGAAACCATGTCACTGTCTGCAAGTTTTATATAAATTTCCCTTCTGCAATACCAGTGGTTTATTAGAATGATGGAACCCTTTGCAGTAGAAAAAGACAAAAATTAAGAATTTTCATAGGTAAAATATCCCAATCCCTATACGATCAAGTGTGTTTTATACTTCTTTCTCACCAACCTTCAGCATGCTTAACATGCACACCTAATCTCAGTACATTGTTCCAGTACTTCCGTAAAATGACACACACATCAGAATTAAAACTTCGCATTTCTATCATAACAGGCACTGTACTGCTAATTGAGTTTCAGTATATATTTGGCTTTAATTTTTAGCTTAGTGAGGATTGGCTTTTTTCTCCTTTAGATGAAATGTTACTGTGCAGAAGCTTCTCTCTCTCTCCATATAATGATATGCTCTTCCATGCACAAAGTAGATTTTTTTTCCTCCTTATTTTGGTTCAGATTCCACCCTTATCTAGAAAAACAGCACCTAGTTTAACAGCAGCCTCCATATGGTTCTTAACTCCAAGTAGCTCTTCTCAAGGCACTTTGACTGCAGTTCATGCATTGAAGTGATACAAGACAGCCAAAAGCTGGGCAGCTTGGCAATCCCTTGTGACAAGGAAATGTGAACCAGAGGTGCCCAAGGCCAATACCATCCTGGTTGCTTTAAAATCGGATCATGTGCTCAGAGTTTGTGTCCCCTAGAGAGCTACTGGTCTCTCCCTGTCATGAGATGCTCTTGGGCCTCCTCCTGCTCACCGACCCACTTGTCCAATATATACAGCTCTCAGACATACAAAGATTTTGCCCCATAGCAAATGGAAGCACAAAGGTTGTCTCTAACCACTCTGGTGCATTAATTTAAATGCTTCAGGCTTTACACGTTTTATGGTTTACTTTTGAGACAATATGAAAAGGATATTGACAGAATGTTGCTTCCAAAATGAATGAATTTTTGCTAGTCACGACAATACTCTCACTTGTGATTTTAAAACTAATCAGTAAGAAAGTATGCAATAACTGTATTTCCACCAAAAATATTTTAAGCTGTATGATAATATTTGACACAATTCCAGATGTTCTTATGATAGCAGTATTCATGACATGCAGCTGTTTGGCATGGTGTGGGTGTGAGACAGAATCTCTAATACTTACAGCCAATCATCATCATAGCAACAGCAAAGATCTTCTCCCCATCTGTAGTTGGAGCGATGTTCCCAAATCCAACACTGGTGAGGCTGGTCATCGTAAAATACAACGAGGAGATGTAGACCGAATCTTTGCTTGGTCCGCCTTCCCATTTCCCAAAGCCCGATGTGTTAAAGCGGTAAGGTGTTCCTATCGACATCCCCAGCTGATAGAGCCAGCTCTCAGTCCGGATCGTGTTTGTATCCTCATCGATAACTTCATAGTCTCCTATGCTGTACCAAATACAGGCCAACCAGTGTGCTGCAAGACCAAACACACACACCAGCAGAACCAAGACTGCTGCTCCATATTCAATGTAGTGGTCCAATTTCCGAGCTACGCGACCCAGCCGAAGTAGCCTGACCACTTTAAGTGAACTGAAGAGGCTACTGATGCCCTAGAAGGATAAAGCACAGTCACCATTAGAATTTAAAATTAAAGCAACAATCTTCATAAATGCGGTTGCCAAAGACACGAGTGATTATCAGAAATAGATGGTCATCAGATAACACCTGAGAGACTGGGAAACATTAAAAGATCAGTGATCCTTTTCAGGGATGGATATATGCACTCTTGTCTTCATCCACTAACAGTTTGTGGGTTGCTCTCTGGACTCCCCTTCCAGATGGTTTGAAAAGGTCTACAACAGGTTTGTAAAGGCTTCAAATGACAGGCTAGTTATGGCATGTCCAGTTCCATGAGTAGAGCATTCCTAAGCATCCAGATTGCCTAAAAATAAATGTGTAGGTCACCAACTGTTAAACTATACAAATCTAATGTTGAGAGGAACATGACCAGATCCCTTCTGAATTCAGTCCAGCATCTGGACCATGAACCTCTCTTATGGTTGTTCCTTGTGATGGATGTTATGGCTGTTCCTATGGCTTCCTTGTGATCCTGAGCCACACATGACCTGCCAAGTCCCAGGTAAAACAGTCTGCAACATTTACCTCTGACATATCGTGAAGATAAAAAAGGAAGGCAAAAAAAAAGTATTGGAGGTACCTGGTGATTTGTGATTTTTCAGTGTAACAGTGCATTTCCTATGACTTTCATGTAAGAATTCATGCACTGATAAACCTCTGAAATTTCTCACATGGACTACACAAAACTGTTTCAAAATATCTCACCATCTAATCCCCACATCATATTTATTTTCTGATGGCTTTCTTATCAATGCAATATTTCTGTGCTGATACTAATATGGACCAAATAAAATAGAATTAGGACAGCATGTAGGATTTTGTATTGTTAACCTTTAGAGAGGTTTGGAATTCCACACATAAAAAGTTAAATAATTAAAAAAAAAAAGCAAAGCCATTTGGGCACTAGAAAATCTGAATAGCCTTTCATAAAAATCCTTTATCCTTTTTTTCTACTGCCTCTTATCGAGACTGTTCATACATAGAAGTCTGATTAAAATTTAAGCAGACTGGTTTAATGAGTATTTCTGGAAATACATAATTGCATACTTCTGGTCACCAGCTTTTACTGGAAGTTTGTTTATTCCTGCATAAATATAACTGTTGCAGTATCTTAGGCTGGTTCAATGCACTAGAAGAGATGTTTTATTAAATAATTACATAAAGCATATTGACTTATGTTCCCCAGGACTGAAGCAATGTATTTCCCCTTTATTTCATGAACTTGTCATGATTACATTGACTCATTTTCAGAGGCAGATGTAATTTGTTACCTGGGAGCACCCTATCAATTTTTATTAGTTATTTGGACAAGATCTAACACAACGAGGGGGAGGGGAGTAAAAAGGCAGAACAAAAGACAAAAAGCATCCTTTCTCTGTATCAGAGATATCTGCAGTGATCTAGAAGATCTATTCATGTCATCACTATGTCAGACTTTTCAAGTCACTGGCGCAAAAATTCCTTCACGATGTAAAAGTTAATTTTTGTTTCCCATTCATTCCATTCCCAGCTTTGTTTTGTGAAAAAATGGAGCAAAGCCTTGACAACAATTCAGAGAATACAGCACAAAAAGCATAAAGCCTTCAATTCCAGAGGAGGGGAGGGAAGGCAGGTACCAAGCAGATATTTCTGCACACTTGATACGGAGCAGAAAAGGGGATAACCCAAAAAAACTAACATAATAACCAGAGTTTAGAAACTGGACATGCAAAGACTAAGCCACAAGCACATATAGGCTCTACATTCTAAACAGTCACATTCTGACATTACAACTCTGCCTCCTGGCCATTTTCCTCAGGAACAATGCCCATTCCTCCCTTCCCTCTTTGCAAATGTAACAGCCAAACAACCATGTTGTACATTTTGAGAGGTCTCCAGTAATGGCGTGCTTTTAGCTTCAGTCTCAAAGCCAAGCTTTTTAATCACACAACTCTCAGGCAAGAGCAAGAAATGAAATTTTTCTATCCCCATATTCTAAATACCTTTTTTTTTTTCTCTCAAAAATACTGGTGTGAAACTTTCATCTCTATCAGTGAGAATCCTCCTAAAGACTGAAAATAGTGATTCAGGAAGGACTTAAAAGTTTGGAATTTGATTAATTCTTAATTGAAAAAGAAACTAAGTATTAGAAGTACTTGGTCAGGGAGGTGGGGAAATGACAAATGTGTAGTTTAAAAAATTGGACAGTAAAAATTGGAATATAAAATAAAATGTTTTAAATCTCATTTAAAACATTTAAGGCAAACTTATATGCTTTCAGAAGAGATTATTTTGTGATCACCGTACTGCTACCCTAGCTCTCCCCCATGAAATCTAGAAAATTAAAATCTCTAAAAACATTTAAAATGTGATATAACTATCATTTCAGAGAAAGTGATTCTACGAAATTCTGACCAGAAGTAGAGAGAATTAGAGGGGTTTTGTATGAAAAGAACTTGTAATTATTTACAGAAAGTTTGGCGGGGAGCGGCAGGAGGGAATAATCTCAGCATTAACCAGTATTCTCTATTTGATTCCCCTGGAAGAACGGATTTGTCTATTCTAAACGGATCAATATAAAGAGGAAGAAACGCCCAGGGAAATAATTATTCATATAACTCTCAAAAATTTCTAAGTGACAGAATTTCAAATGGGTACAAACAACGGAAACTTAATAGACTGTTTCATAGATGATACAGTAGGGAAAAAATAATCAGATCGTTCTGCAAGACTTTAAAATAGTACTTTTTGTCACTAAATTTAGCAAGTCATATATTTTAATACTCACAGGAATAGATTCTCTGGATTCAAAATTGACATTTTTAGATTACATCTTTCCAAAATAGAACTGTACTTTTAGATTACTGTCCATTTTAGTGCTCTTATCAAGCAGTTTATTTTATGCTTTTATCATAGAGATGGCTCCAAGATGTCACACAAAAAGAGGCTGAACTCAAATTACTCCTCTTGATGCATGTCCCACACTCTTAGCTCTGCTACTCCTATAACCTTTGAGAGGCAAATTGAGAGACACTCAGAGCTCCTTCTGCCCAAAGGAAATAGATGAATCTTGGTTCAAAAAGTGCTCAAAATTGCACTATGGGTGCCAAACAGACACCCCCAGATGCTCTGCTCCAAAGAATCATCAGGAACATCTGTGTGGCCATCAGGGACAGGACAACACTAAGCAGTATCTCACAATGTCCCACCTGCACCTGGTTTACTCAGAGACAGTCCCACCTTTTAGTACTCTACCCAACAGAAACCTCCTGCTGGGGTTATGCAGAAGCCAAGAAATCTGTTACACAGCCAGAGTGGACAAATAGCACATTTTTACTCTATTCCGTTACAGAGAGAAATTGTGTGCAGCACTTACTCAGATATGCATTATTTAGTCAAATATGGCAGAAAATGATGAATTTCACACAAACTTATATTTCACATTGTTTGAAGCAACTGAATGACACTGAATATTCTACTGCTGACATCTGCATACAGTTGCTGACAAATATTCAATAAGTTGGCAGGTTTCTTGCATTGCCAGCGATGGCTGATGCATAAAAATGGAAGAATCTGTACTGAGTCCCCTCCAAAGCAAAAGGCAAACTCAAAGTACTGACAGTCAGAAGAAATAACTCTGTATTCACTGACAGAGCAAACCTGAATGTCAAAGACGCCTAAAACAACTAGATATGACCACTCCCTCTTCCTCTCCTCCCATGCAATCCTTGCAGAGTGGAAGTGCACCTCAAATATGGCATAAAACCAATAAAAACAGATCATCCTCTGCCCTCAAGGAAAGCAGGACCCAAATTTTACATTCAAAGTGAATGCTTCATAAGTTTGTCCATGCAATACTGCCAAGAGTAAATTTCCATGTATAATCTGTCAGTAACTAGACCTGTTCACTAGATCCTGTGCACATTCACATGGGTTTTCTTTTGCATCTCCTTGTTTCCTATAAGACATGATCTACTGTCAGTGCACCCCGTGCCTCACACCTCAGCCATTTCAGTAATGTTATTTCCTAACAGAGGATCGAGGGTATCCATGTTTTGGCTCTAGCTCTGCATCAAGCAGTGCAAGATTTGTGCCATTACTTCCACACCCATAAAAAGAAATAGAGAAGAGACGCTGTGATGAAGTTCTTTGTGAAGTGTTATGGAAATAAAAGAGCTGTAAGCAGAGTAATTATTAGTCATTATGATCCCTGATGACAGTAACAGTGGGCACTACAGTTCTAGATGCTGTACAAATAAAAAACAGTTGCTGCTGTTCATCTGCCATGCCAAATTAAATTAAATTCAATTCATCAAATAGTAAAATTCTACTTAGAAAACATAAAATACAAATTGTTTGAAGAACAGCAATAAAAATTAACTAAAGACAAAAAAAAGTGATACATAATTCATTTTCCCTTTCAAAGAAGATGTAGGATGAACAACTCTAGAAAACAACTGAAATGCAATTTTCATCCCATCTCCTACAGCTGTAGCAGCACTACACTGTAGTAACAGATTCAATCTGCATGACAGTATTCACTTTTTAGGCCATTATTTACTTTCCATGTGTACAGAAGAAAAAAACAACAAAGCATTTAACCCAAGCATTAAGATTATTTTTTTCTAGGTGTAGAGGAAGTACAATTTACTGCCTACTTGCTATCTATTTTTAAAAAGAAAAATACTCAGTATTGGCATAAATTTGTTCTAAGTTCTTCAGCACTTTCATATGGAACTGCTAAAGTTCAGGCTTCATCTCAATTAAAGGGAGATGTGGGAGACTAAAAGCTAACCATTAAAAAAATGAGAATAAAACAGAACACACAAAAAAAAATAATTATCGAGAAAAGGGAGGCAATGAACTGACAAGAACCACGGAAAGCACTGCCTGCTTTCCTGACATATGATTCTGAAGTCAGCTGTGCCGCAGCCTGGCTCTGTCTTCCACAGTAACATGGCAGCCCTGTCAGGTCATTATTAGGACTTCTCATTTCTCTTATTTGCCTCCTCTGATTTTCTTAATTAGGTCTGAGAACATGACCTTTCCTACAGATTGCCATCTTTAGCTGCCAACAGATGAGATAACGTTATACGCACAGGTCAAAAATCAATATCTAAACCCTCTGGTTACTGCTGTGGCTTTTGGCACTGAAGAAAACGGATCTTTAGACTCAAAAGGCTTATTTTAGTCAGATCTCTGTGAGCTTGGTTAGAATCGAGGGAGAAACAGCATTAATTCATGTATAAGAGCACAGGGTGTGAGAAGAGATGAGCAGGCTTGCCATATGCACTTACGGGCACACTCAGAAAACCAACCAACCCAGGAAACAAAGTTGGTTTTGGTTTGTTGTTGTTTTTTTTTTAATTTGAGAGGATGAACAAGGATAAAGATAACATAGATTATGAAAGCCATCTAAAGAAATCCCACTTTTCACACTATTAAATAAAAAATTTACCCGACAGACAGCAATCTACTTCCCAATGCTTCTGATTCAAAGTAGCCATCAGTTCCAGAAGCTTTTTACTTATCCCAAAGAGGCAAAACACTCAAATAAGATTTAGTGTTACTGGCATCTAATGCCAGTCCATCTTTCCGATACTAATCCAATCCTTAATATGAAATAGACTATAAAACAACCATTTAGCTAGTCAAATAAATACCCTTTACTGTCTCATCTGACTCTCTGCCTCAGATCGATACAAGTATGCTGAATGGGAGAAAAAGAACTGAGTAACTGATCCCAGACTCCGAAACACGCTTCCCTTTATATGCGGGGTAAGTATCACCCTTAACAGCAGCTTTTTGAAATAATTCAGAATCTAATATATTCAATTAGCTCTCCTTCTTGGACAAAGGCTATCACCATACATTATCATGGAAAATGTAATTCAGCATTTTAATTCTTTTAGCTTTATACAGATTGAATAGCTTATATAGACTACTATTCTCTAACAGTATGATAAATCATGTCATGCTTTTCAAAGCAATGAAAAAGTAGCCCTGAAACCAAAGAACACCCTTACTTGTCTGTGACTTAGCAAAAAGACTAATCTGAACATTAGTAGCGCAGAAGAAGAGCTAATTGGCATTTTAAGAACTTCAGCAGAACCCTCAGAGTAGGTTTTGGGCAGGGACATGGCAACATCTCTTTTCCTGGTACTCTCTTCTGGGAGGAACATCAGCAGACAGCGTAGATGAGTCTGAGCCACCAAGGAGTAGGAACCTGGGGGAGACCAGGGAAGCAAGCAGAATTTGAATTAACTAAACCCCTTCTGCAGGCTCAGAAGAAAGAATTTAACCCTAAATGGGTTAAATGGCAAAAGAACTCTGCAGCACCTATATACAACACCTATACAATTTGGAAAACAGGGGATTTAAGGGGAAAAGTCAGCCTGCCCCTTGAGAGGGTGGCATAAAATAGGCATTTAATTATTAGCATTTTTTAAGGAGGAAAGTTAGAGAAAATTGTATTTGATTGAAAAAAAAATGGAAGAAAAATAAACTTAGACAATAAGGAGAGACAACCTGAATCAAATTCTCAAGAGACTATGAACAGTATGTGCTTCTTTGCCTCCCTGGTTTATATCCTAGCAGTCTGCTTTACAACATTTACATTTCCCCAAATACTTCTTCCACCCACCTGCCTGTTAAAGAATCATTCCTGCCTTTCACAGCCCCTTGGGGCCATACTGCAGTACAGAAGCACCTACAAAAGTCAAATGAGCAACCCTACTCCTCCGTGACTGCTTTTCCTTTCCTTTCCTTTGCACTCCCCTTTTTCCACAGTTCGAGGTCCCCAACATCTTTCTGAAGCTCACAACACCACCTGGGAGCCACAACCACACCCCTCCTAGCCATGATCCAAAGGGACCCCTTATGTCTTAGGGATTTCTCAAAAAAGGATACCCAAGCAAGTAAACCTCTGCCACCACTGTGCCCCCAGACCATGGCTGCAGCCCTCCCACTGCCCCATCTGGGTACGGTAATCCAATTGCTTGATTCTTCCCCAGGAGCACTGGGAAGGAGTCACCCAGTCCAGGGTCTCTCACTAACACCTTCTCATCTACTTTCATCATGTCCAAGAAACACAATTTGCCAGACTTTCCTCTATGTCTGGATCATACTTAACTGCTTTGTTAAAGCATTACATAGAAAATAATGACTACTTCAGTTGTAATTAGCTACAGAAAAATATTCAGTTGTTGCAAGACTCACATGCAAATCACAGTATTGCCTAGTTGGACTAGGCACTGAATCACAGAATGGTCTGGGTTGGAAGGGAGCACAAGGACCATCAAGTTCCAACCCCCCTGCCACAGGCAGGGCCACCAACCTCCAGGCCTGCATCTAGCAAGGTTACCCAGGACCCCATCCAACCCAGCCTTGAACACCTCCAGAGTTGGGGCATCCACCACCTCTCTGGGCAGCACCTCACCACTCTCTCCATAAAGAACTTCCTCCTGATATCTAACCTAAACCTTCCCTCCTTCAGTTTAAATATCCAAATAACGAGTGAATTACACATTGTTTCAAAAAGGTTTGCACGTTATACAGCTGTTTACTGCTTAAAAGACTTTAAAAATTATATTTCTAGTTTGCAAAATTCATCTAACCCGAAGTATTTCTTTATGGACCCCTATTTATTCCCTTGCCCCTTACTTCCAGCAAATGGTAAAACAAGTCTGGGGAAGGTGTTTGGTGTCAGCATAGCTGTTTCAGTAATTCCTGTATAGCTGATGTGTGTGTATTAGCATGAGAGACTACTCCACTAATAAGGTTTAAATTAATCTATTGCAAAAGTACTGCCTCAGAGAGCTGCCAACAATCTGACCAGTAACATACTCATTTTTTCCTCGCGCACAACTCACTGTTTACTTTTCAGCTACACCGTGCTCACTTGGCACTAAATAGCTTAATTGACTTGTATTACTTCTGTATTGTGTTTTTTCTGAGCTTTTTTTATCATTATAAATTTTGTCCTTTAAAAGCTGTGTATCATCTTTGCCTACATGCTAGCCTCTCTCTTATTCATCCACTTAAATAAACACTAGATCATTTCTATTGAATACATCTTTCTTGATGATCTTTTGCCATGCATTTATTTCTCTTCTACCTGAACTAATAAGAGTGATATATGGTTCTCAATTTGGCATCAGCCAACAACTGATCACAGCGTTCCCTTCAAATACAGATAGCAATTACTACTATAAGCTCCCTGTTCTGGAGATTTATATGGTGGTGACATGGCTGGATTCCACTCCTACCATGAGATTTCACAACAGCATCACATGTAGTAAGTCAGATTTTTTCCAATGTAAATACCATCTTATGGCATTATGGCTGAAAACCACAAATTTAATTGCTTATGCTGACACTGCAAAAATAGGAATCCCAAAGGCAATTTGAAGCAAAATCTGAAATTGCATTGTAACTGGAAAAAAATGTGGCATTTTCTTAAAGCCTGTTTTTTATTAAATGTACTGATTGATGTCTGAACACAAAAAGATCCCCCAAAGGAGGTAGTACTTCCTTAATTGAAAAATAATACTAATTACTGTAAAGAATTACTGACAAATGTTATTGAGATAATTCAAATTCAAAAGAGACTCATACTCCATGTTTTAAGAGCTGTGTAAATTTTAGAGCAATATTTTCTTTTCTTAGACACACAATGCTACAGCATGATATATTGCCTTACCAGCAGAAAGGCTAAGTCTAGTACTAAGTTGATTTGTCAATAAGTGGAATATTTTCTTTTCTTGAAGTTCTATGGCAGGTCAATAAAACCATTCATATTTAACTGTTTAATTAGCCTCTCATTTAGAAAGGCCAGGAGAAACACTTATAACTTTTGTTTCATTTGGGCAACAGTGGAAATTACCTTGAAGCTATTAGTCCCTTCATTTGCAGTATTCTGTTCATGTCTGCATATGAGATACTCCACTGTCTCTTTGAGCACAGCATCGTACATCCATCATACAGAAGCTTCATACATTCTCATATTTAATTCTGTGGCCTTAAACAAAGACATCAGTGGGCTTTTATTTTTCCTCTTCTGCCTTAGAACTTGGCTATTCATACTTAAGTGTCTCTTGTATTAACAGTAGTTATTCATAGTTATATTGATTAATAGTTAATGAGTTCAAAGTATTTTTGTGCAAAAAAATATTCTCAACGGTGCAAAGAGAAAACTGGAATTTCAGTATTAAAAAGACACGCCTTGAAAATATACTGATGTTCCAAACTGCAACAAACCCAAAGACTTTTGAAATTGCCTGAAAAAGACATAAGTCACACTTAATTTGTTTCAATAAACAATTTTCCACTATATCTTCTAATGGAATAATTAAGTACATTTCAAAACAAAAATTACTACAACTTTATTTTTACATTAGTATCTGCTTGTCAAAAATATTTATCAACTCTAGTTTTAGAGTTTAAAATTAATCTTATAATGGTGGATAACTTGAAAGATGACAAAAATGGTTTCACTATTTGTTTATCAAGAGCTAAGTGATGGAACAGTCCCAAAATTACCCAGAGCCAAAAAAGCCTCGACACCTTTAGTACACAGCCTTGTACTTCTTCAGCTCCAGGTCCTGTGTCCCTTGCAAATCAATTCATCATCTCCATCACAGTAATTACGGCATTCTTAAAAACAAATTGACTTGTCAAGTTAGTTCCTCCATGACATCCTCAGCGTTTTCAGTGACGTTTCTTTTAACGGAGAATGACAGCAGGCAAAAAAACCCAGTAAGCTTCACTATAGGGACTGCAATAAAGCTACATTTCCATTTCCTCCTGTTTAAAATCATACATGGAAAACACCAAGACAGGAAAACAGCAACTCATATTCTTCATCTCATTTTATCACCACCGTTGACACTGTGTATCACTGATTCTCTGGTGATTTTTTAACAGTATTCACATTAGGGCTTAAAGACAGTAATAATCATTTCCCACAGAAGCCATGGCCACCTGCTAACTCCAGTCTCATGGCTCCAGGGGAACTCCCTTTAGCAGTACCAAAGCGGCACAGAGATAACAATCCAGTCTGACTGCCTGGCAGCTGACTTAATGCAACTGTGAAGTGACACGGTGTGCAGTGCAAGGTGAGAGACAGGTAACATTTAAACCAGAAAGTTTGAAAGAAAGGGATTTGACCCACAAGAGAATAATCTACAGAGAAGATTATACAAGGCAAAGTCTTTCTATGTCCAAGACTCCTTGAATGTGGCTTATTTTCCTCTTCTTCTTTAATAAAATGTTATCTTTTTCTCTAAAGAGATTGCAAAACCAGTAATCAGTGTATGGTCATGAAACAGTGATCAGTATATACTGTCCTAAATCCCCACCTGATGTGAGCTACGTTATTCTGCTGGTAAAGCCCCTCAGGTGCTGTAAACCAGTCTCTGAGCCCTTAATAGAAGTACAGTGAGGTACACCAGTGGAAACTGTGCTCTAATGACCCTGTGATGATTTATACCAGAACCCACACGAGGGAAGTAGAGACAAATTGTCTTTAGAGGACCACATCAAGAAAAATATCTCTTTCCTTGAGCACAATAGCTAGAATAACTAAAACTAACGCTGTTATACTGATAAAGGAGACTATAGAGCCATAGGAAAACTGAAGTGCCAATCGGTTCCTCGCTGTTACAAGGCAACACTGAAATGGAGAACCTGCAGAAGATCCAACTCATGCAACAAGAATTTCTCTGCAGAATTGCTGCCATGAGTCTGCAAGCCGCTGTGCTCAGCTCAAGGGCTGTTGCAGCCATCGCTATAGATATTTTCCTCAGGGATGTTCTGTAGGTCACTTCACCAGTCTGTTGTGAAATGTTCCTCCAGCAAAATCAGCAGCAGGTTGCTACTATCTACAGGTGAGAAAAGCTTCTCTCCCTCTTTTTTTTTTTTTTTTGATCCCTTGCTTCCTCCTCCCCGTCCCATTTATTTCTTTTATCTTTTTTTTTTTAGTTTAATTTCTAAATCTGACATGTGGCCACTCCTTCCATCACTTTATCAGTGCCACAGCAAAGTAATATGTGAAAGCCCTGCACAGTAATCTGCAGCCTGCATCCTTTTTATAACAAACAAATATTTAAGGACAGGTCTAACAAGGCTTTTTCTGCTTGATCTCATTTGTTGTTATTTCAAGTCTGTAGCTTTATGTAAAACGAAAACCTCTCTAGGGAATTAAATATCAAATAAGATTATGTTTTTTTCCACTGCATCCAATAGTTTGCCTACTTATCCTGAAGTTATTGAGCAAAATACTTTATATTTGATAAAAACCTGTGTTACTTTTCTAAAAGTAATGCTGGCTTATGTTTTAACCCAGATATTTCACTTTACTTATAACATTCCTTTTCAATGTAGGCATATTTTAAAGGAACTCATAAAAATTAAATTTTGCAGGATAAAGTTTAAATACTAACCACTGATGAGACATGTATATATGTTACAGGTTCAGTATGTGCCACAGATAAATAGACATATAATTAGTTGATGGTACGGTTTGGCAACAGGCAATTAAGAAGTGGACTGCTGGAATCCTATTTCAGGTTTTACTAGCAATTCATCAACACTATGAAGTATTTAGGCATGGAACCGTAACCTATTTAGTCCAGGAGCATTTTCTTGGCAGCCTAACCCAGCAGGAGAATAAGCAGTTGTAACAGGGCAGTACTGGGGCTTTAACTGCCTGAAATTTTGCTGACTGTTCCCACAGAAATGAATGAGATTCCCAGATTTCTCCCTATCCTTTCTTCTAAACATGGACTTGCCAAACAAACATCCAAACTGCATCTTCAACTGCTTCACCTTCCTCTAAAGCAACTGTTGCCAAAACCTGCATGGTTTACCACATACCTACTGGGTACTTCCTGGGGGAGTCTAAGAAGATTTAGTGTGTCACCACCTGCCTCATTGCTACATTGGATTAGAAGCAGTTGAGAAAAGCGTATTATACTTCCCGGTTGTTTATGTGAAGAATTACCATTAGCAGACAGACCCTGTTCAGTCAACAGGGAAAGCAAGAGAGTCTTGCCCCAAGGAACAGTTCAAGCTATTTGTGGCAAGTCAGATGAAGCAGTTTTCCTCAGTGCTGTACAGAGGTTCTGCTCTCTGCTTCTGCCTGCCCTCCCAACACTGAGAATGGAGAACTAAGGAAAATAAATATGGGCTTCTGACACCAAAATCCTCAGCCTCTCCCAGTGCAGATAAAAACAGACTAGGACTCATCAGCAAGCTTGTACATGCACTGAGGGCAGCTACTAGAGGCACGGGTACACTAATTCAATACATTTAAAAGCATATGTTTCTTTCTTTGCTTCTCCACCCCCAACCATTAAGTAATAATTAAAGAGCAGAAGTGGAACTAGTATACTGACCTCATCGACGTTCTCAAATGCATTGATGACATCATATGGCAAGCATGAGAGCAGATCAATCACAAACCAGGTCTTCAAGTAATTCATGCGAATCAGCTTTGGGTCAGAAATGACCTCTCCTGCTGGCCCCACAAAGGTGGTATGGAAATTAAGTACAATGTCTACCAAAAAAATTACATCTACAATGCTGTCAACTACTAGCCATGCCACATTGTTCTGTTTGGTTTTAAAGGAGACATTGTAGGGGACCAAAATAGCCGTGTAGAAAGTTAAAATCAAGATGATCCAGTCCCAGGTAGTCTTGAAAACACAATAATGCAGAATTATATGCGGCGGAGTCTTTGGTGCCTCTTGTTTGTACTGCGGGAGGATTTCAGAGCCCAGCTGCAGTACCTGCAGTGACAGAGATTTCAGGAGAAGAAGCAAGCATGTTTAATTTTTTAGTGTTACTTTTCACATTGTAAGTTCTCTAGCTCAGTGTAGCAGTTGATAAAAACACACATCCACTAACTCCATTACCACTAAACAGTAAGTCATGATAAGTATTCTGTTAAAAAAATCAGCATCAACCTGTTTTTTCTTTTAATGGTGTTGATGATTTTTTGACATTAAGCCTAATGTGCTAAATTTCCCAGACATAAAGAGAAGAGATAGCTCCTTCAGTAGTCTAAACAGATGGAACAGATAAACGAGGGGAAGGTGGGCAGTTGCAAATAGAAATCAGTGGTAAAACCAGGAGCAAAACCACAACTCCTGAGCTCCAGTCCAGAACCAGGACCACTGGACCACATTGTTTTCCAAAACTGTTTATTTAACTATTCGCTATACTGTATCTGAAATAGTCTTGTACTACAATCTATAATGAATGCACAGGCCTTTGTTCCTCTTCTCTGGGCCACACAGGATCAAAGCCTATGGATAGCTGTCATTAGCCTAAATAAACTCTTTTTGATCTTCAACTTTTCACTTAGAGAGTGTCTTCAATTTTCAATGGGGCTCAGTTGAGTTAGTTAGGTCTGAGCCCAAAAAAGCACTACAGCAAAAGTTGATCTGTCAGCATGTGATTTTACACTCTTGACATCAGGCTGAGCACATGCTCCAAGTGTTTTCAGTAACTACAATCTTGACCAATGCTGCCCATTTTAAGTCTTCTACCTCTCCAGTTCTACACACTAATGAGAAAAGATTCTGATCATGTACTTCATTCTTGGGAACTGAAGTTTCTTATGCATACCTATGAACAACAATGTTTTAATTTACATTTACAGATATATGAGTATGAAACCAACACAAAACATCTGATTCTAAATCAAGGTAACTAAGTTAACAACTTAACTAAGACAAGTTAAATTTCAAAATTATATTTACCCTGGTAGAGATATAGGTGAAAACTGAAAGGAACATGGAGGTTTGCTTGAGTAAGATGTGTTTGCTAGTGCCAAACTCGTAGAATCTGGGCGCACTGTTTAGGAGCATGATTCCTTTTTCACATTTATTTACACATCATTCAGAACAACGGGGAGTAGAAAAGGAAATTAAATGGCTAACTTCTCAGGGAAAAGATCAGACAACATAGCTATAATAGGAGGATGCCTTCCTTTCATGTTCCTTATCTCAGCTTTTTTAACATCAATTATTTAGACAGGGATTTTTATCTGCAGGCTTTTCGGAGTGTACTTGCTTTGTTTTGTTTTGTGTTGGTGGACTGGTGGGCTTTTTTCCAATACATTAAGCCAACGACAACAAAAGAAAGCTATCAGCTACAAGAGCCCTACTTGGACAAACCAGCCTCAGACCAAGTTCCCTGGTGCTTTGAATCTCACATGATCACTTACTCTTGTGCACAACAGGGGTGAGGAGACACTGTCAGATCACAGTCCCTTGCACAAGTGTAAATGACAATGGGAGTTGCGATCCTGCTGAATTTGAGTTCAGTGTGTTCTCCAAACAATAAGTAGCACAACCTGCTCTGAGGCCTGCATGCTAGCACAGAGGCATCGACAGTTTAAAACACACACACACACACACACACACAAAAATCAAAATAAGACAACTTAGCATTTTTGTTTCACTGAGTTTCTAGAATGACAGCAAAGAGAGAAGAGGCACATTTTCGCCTAAGTACCCCCTCACAGACCAAACTAGAACTCAGACATGGCCACTGCAGTATTAAGTACTGTGCCATTCCTGACCCGATTCACACAGGTGCTCTGTACGACAGAAAGAAAGAGAGAAAGAGAGAAAGAGAGAAAGAGAGAAAGAGAGAAAGAGAGAAAGAGAGAAAGAGAGAAAGAGAGAAAGAGAGAAAGAGAGAAAGAGAGAAAGAGAGAAAGAGAGAAAGAGAGAAAGAGAGAAAGAGAGAAAGAGAGAAAGAGAGAAAGAGAGAAAGAGAGAAAGAGAGAAAGAGAGAAAGAGANAGAAAGAAAGAAAGAAAGAAAGAAAGAAAGAGGGTGGGGGGTTGTCTTGTGGCAAGAGGATCTAGAAGCAGCACAATACAGAAACTGTTTCTTCTCTGCAGAACGCACTGGCCAGCCAATGCAGACCCCAGAAGTCATTGGTAGTGAGTGGAATGGGCATAGGTTGTATACCAAGTTAACATGTGTACCCAGAGCAGTACCTCAGTGTGTGCTTGCAGCCCCAGCAACAAGCATTAGCATGTCTTCTCGACAAAATCTCTAGCCAAAGATCAGTACTGCAGACACTTCCTCCTCTCCCTTTTAACATCACAGCTGTATCTGAATCAGAAGGAAAACACTGAGCTACTACTGGCTTTTATGAGGATTTGCATGAGTGGCAGCTCTAACATAAGATCCAAGCCCAAAATATGCTTCACTGTGCAAGAAGAGCCCTCTGCAATATTTACTCACTGGAATCACTGATCAGCAAAACCAAGCACTTTCTATCATGTAGTAACATCTTTCAGTCAGGTAACTGGACTTCAGTTCTAACACTCAGATTTTACTAATGCAAGGAGATTGCATCACCTCCTAAACACAGATGACAATATAATTGCTTCTTCTCCATTCACATGTCTCCTAGAGCTTTATTTTTTTTTAGCCTCTGATGTATGAAGAGGTCAAATATTATGGTAACCACTCTAACCAGCACAGGAGCCTCACCCATGAAACACACAAATTGTTGTTAGTTCTTGCTCAGTTTGATTCTTACACATACACAGACATAAGTTCTAGACAGAGAACTGTATAGTGCACTCCATTTTGGCCACTGCAGGTCTCTTTGTACTCCAGGAACTTGTGGAAATATTTCAACATCCAAAATAAAGTTACTAGAGAACATATTAATGTAGTCCCATAGACTTGAATAACAGGAATAAAGTCAAGAACAATTTCTGGCAATAAAGAAGAGACCAAATTATAGTGTTCATGATTTTGCTGTAAATTACAAAAAAAAAAAATACAGTAAAGCCAACTTGTTAAGAAAATAAACAACTTTGCTGCTTCTATGTTTTAAAATGTCATCACCAAGTGCACAGCACTGTCCCTCAGCTCGTTTGAAATTCAGAGGGCTACAGCCCAGGAAAATAAAAGGATTAATGTCCCCTCCCCTTTTTTCTTGAAAGCAAATGTACTCTAAACTCTCTAAATGGCTGATGACTTTATTGATAAGTTTTCTGAACTTCTGTTACCACGCTGGAGTCTCTGGTTAACCTCAAACAATGGCTACTTAAAGTGAACAGGGGCCATGGCTTTAGCTGGTCTCCAATGGAAGGATGTGCACTGGTAGCGTGGCCATGAATCATAAAGAGAGGGACTGGACAGGAGATGGGAATGAAGGAATGGCACGAGGACACCAATCATTTCCAAAGCGGGGACAGCCAACTGTAGCAAGCAGGGCATCTCCAGTCTTCAGTTTGGGTGGGTTGGGGATGACAAGTTCTATTCTGGCTTCCTCCCATTACATCACTAACACACACTTTGTAAAACTGCTTCATCTTGCTGGCATTGCTCAAGATGAACTGTCATTTCACAGCTTGAGATGGAAGAAGGGCACTGACTAAGCTCACACTACCTCTGCTGGGAAAAGCAACTTGCTTTATAGATTAGCAAAGGTCTTGCAGCCTCCAGGACTGCCAGTCAAGAGCTTCAAAGGCATCAAAATTATTTTCTTTTTTTTTTTTCTTATCCTTTCTTTTTGTGAAGTAACAACAACCCTTCTAATGAAGCCTAATTGTCTCAGAGAACAAGGATGTGCACTTAGCATTAAGTACAAGAGAACTCAATGCTGTGCAGAAATCACAGACTGGTTTGGGTTGGAAAGCACCTCAAAGGTCACCTAGTTCCAAACCCCTGCCATGGGCAGGGACACCCTCCACTAGCCCAGGATGCCCAAAACCCCATCCAACCTGGCCTTGAACACTGCCGGGGAGGGGGCAGCCACAGCTTCTCTGGGCAGCCTGTGCCAGGGCCTCACCACCCTCACAGGGAAGAATTTCTTCCTAATGTGTAATCTAAGTCTACCCTCCTTCAGCTTAAGGCATTACTCCTTGTCCTGTCATTTCATGCCCTTTGAAACTGTTCCTCTCCAGCTTTCCTGTAGGTCCCATTTAAGTACTGGAAGGGTGCTATAAGATCTCCCCTGGAACCTTCTCTTCTTCAGCCTGAACAAGCCCAGCTCTCTCAGCCTGTCCTCATAGGAAAAGTGCTCCAGCCCTCTAAACATCTTTGTGGCCCTCCTTGGGACTCTCTCCAAAAGGTTTATGTCATGATTGTACTGCAGATCCCAGAGCTGAACTCAGTACTCCAGATGGGGTCTCACAAGAGCAGGGCAAAGGGGGTAGAATACCTCCCTCAACCTGTTTGTCACGTTCCTTTGGGAACAACCCAAGAGATTAATTTAAAAGTAATCATTAGGAAAATGCACTATATAAACCAATATGCTGAACTTCCATCCATGTGCACTGAGCAAATATTTCATCACTATCATTTTCTAAACAACTGAAACAGCCCCGGTTTTTGAAGATTTTTCTCTGTTATTCAGTTATACCATAGTAAAAGAAATATTTGTTTCATAAAGTTATTAATGAAAGCATTATTCCAATTACTTATGATTCATCAGCCACTACAGTTGTATTATCTGCATTTATTACTTGTGGTAATTATGCATGATTTTTTAATAGCTCTCTAAAGCCAAAGAATATTATTTCAAGAGCAGAAATGACAAATTTCATCACAGGTTTCACAAGGCTGTGCTTGATTTTTTTAACATAACAAAAAGAATAAAAAAATTATCCTAGATTTGTTTAGGTTTAAAAAAAATCGAATATATCACCAGCCAGGACTTATAAAAGTGCATCAACAAGCAGTTATAATGATTTATTTTTAAGGCTGCATGACTGGGAAAAAAAGCCCTCAGATTCATTTTCAGATTAATCTCTCCCTTTGTGTTCTCAACTGCACATATTTGCTTTCTCTCACTCTCCTTTGCTTTTGTTTTCACAGGCACCCACACAAATTGCTCCCAAGCCAAGAGCTAGGTGCTAAGCCTCAACCTGAAGTAGATTTTAATGGCAGATATAAGTCCCCGGTAAATAAGGTTTAAACGAAAATGGCAGAAGTTCCGTTATTAAGCAGTGCTGCTAAGCACCATTATAATTTTTCTGCTTTTATTTCTCATAACTATCACATTTTTTAAATTATGACACAATCTTGTTTACCCAGAACTGCCTAGTAAATACACAGAATACATCAGCTAACACCAGAAGAGCAGAGGACGCATGTACCTTGCAGTGACCAGGAAAAATGGTTCCTACAATCAGCTCCTCAGTGATAAAGTCACAGAAATATATCAATTACTTTGTGCTCTTATTGCAAAATGTACTCTGAGTTACCTAACACCCTTGCATTAATTGCATAATTATTTTAAGCACTTTTCATATGACTGCTATTAGAGAAGTCAGGCTAACCAGATCTACACATGCTGGCATAAGCCAGAGACCAAGGCTTAACAGACACTGTTTGTATTACCCATAGCTTGTGGATAAAACAGAATAGTTTGTCACTAACACCTTTCTTAAGCTAATACTTTACAGAGGGAGAATTACAAGCTTTTGTGGCAGGTTCCTGTTCCGTGTTTGCACAATATCTTGCCCCACTCAGGTACTAGGTCACAACTGGCTCCCTAGATATTACAAAATATAAGTGATAAAGAACTAAAAGCAACACAAATAATATTGCAATTAATTAAGAGCCTTCTTGAGCAAAGAAAATTGATGTGAAATGCCATAGCAGGAAAATGATGAATTTTAATTTAAGATTTCAATTGGCTGCCACAGAGATGAAGGAAAAAGAAAAAGAGAAAAAAAAAGATTTTAAAGTACAACAAGGCATAGTTAAAGATCCCATGTTCAATATTATAGAGAGATCTTTCCAGATAAGAAGTCTGGCATCCCATGTCTTCAAAGAAGAAAAGTGGGTTTGTCTGTATGATTAGCTGCACTCTGCTTTTCTCTAGAGTAGTTCTATTGACTTAAGTGGAACTACACCAGATATACAAGGTACCTAACATCACAGTTGGGGCTAATGTTCTTTCTAAAATAATAACTGCAATATTCAGTCAACAATTAAAGACACTCATTTCAGACATGTAAACTATACACTTGTCCTTTATTATCTGTAATTAATCAACTTGTTTTGCCAGTTGGAATAATTGCAAAGACTTGTTGAGCACATCAACTTGCCAGAAATTTCAGTAATGTGTAGTCAGTTAGGTCCAGGCGGAGGTTTACTGAGCCAAACAGAGTAACCTCAGACCCTTTACCTAAAATTCTACTGCCTACATTTTAGCATGAAATTAAATTCAAGGGTAGACATCTAAAGAGAAGGAAGGATTGCTTGATACTAAACCTTGAGCAGGATTATGAGGGAGAAGGTTTCAAATCCCAGGACACTGAAGCAACTACAAAGTGGACATGTGATAATCACATGGTATTCCTAAAGTATTATGTCCATGCGAATGTCTGTCCTTCCCCTCTGCTAGTATGACCTATTTTATTTCTGTATTCCAACAGAAATCAGTTTTCCACTTGAGTGTAACTGCATTAAGTACTGAATAGGTAAGCTCCTGTCCATGGAAATTTCATCATCATGTGTGATAGTAGTATCGTTTTGGGCAGGAGTTGTTTATTTTGCATAGATACTAAGACATATAGAGGGCAAAATTAACAGAGTACTGAATATATGGAGACCCCACGAGGCCCATCAATGGCTTATACCTCCAGATGCACAGGAAGATTAAGAATTACTGACAAGAGTCACAGCTGCTGCCATCACATCCACAGCAACAGGTGATACAGGACTGGTGTGTTATACTGGCCATGCTGTCATTAACACCATAACAAAGTTTTCCTTAAACTGGTTTCACACCAGGGAGACCCTGCTACTGGCCCAGAAGACAGCCACAGGGAGCCTGGGACAGTCTCTACCCGTCATGGTAAAAGCCCTAAAACCTCACGTACTTCAAGGACCCTTCTGCTGCCTGGAGCTTTTCTAAAAGCTTTGAGTCTGCTTAAAGCACCAGGTTTCATTTTCTTAATCCATCTGCAGTGTTGCTTATACCATCTTACAGCTGGTTTTTTTTAACCAGTTTGGAAAGAATGAGATCCCATTGAAAAAATGTGGGCATAAATGAATGCAGAGAACAACCGTGTCAAGGGTTCTCCAAAATTTCCTTCTGTACTAGCTTTTCTTACCTTGACTCTACACAAGTGAACAGCCCAAGATCCTACTAACACTGAGATACTCAGAAGACCAGAAACTAATCAAGAATTACTTCAGTAATAACACCATTATAAGACTTTGCAGACATGTGGAACAAAACACTGCAATTACATTACATAAAGTCTTTTGGACACCTATTTCCACTCTACCATCACGGGACACATTTCACAGAAGATGTGCTGTGTTCTGACTTCCCATGATTGCCATTAGGCTTAATGCCCTGGACAAGGGCAACAGACAGTGCTTGGCTCACACAGACATAACATACCCAACAAAGGCCAAAAACATTTCCTTATGGTTTCTCAGGGAAAGAAAACATTACCTCAGCAAGTCGTGAATGCTTGTGAACGTTCTCTCCTTTCTGCACACTTGGAGCAAGCTGCTGCAGCACACCTCGGCTGCTTGTGAGGGCACGGGTCAAGCGAGCAAACTTTCCCCAACCTTGAGAAAATACACACAAGATTACACACATTACCAAAAAATAGGTGTAAGCCTACCACATAAGGCTTTGCATAACTCAAAAAAAATAGTTAAAGCAGAACAATCTGCTTTAGAACTGACCACAAGGGAGAATAATTTAACCAAGTACCAGATAAAAGCAAGTCAGGAAATAGGTGGCAGGGTGGTGAAGTAATAAACCCCATGATTGCAGTGACTTTGTTGGCTCTACAAGAGTGCTGTTACATGAAGCACATCTTTTGTGAGGATAAATGTCCCCTTTACAATAATATTCTATTAAATCCAATGGCCAGATTTGGATCTCAGCACTGCAGAAAACAATCCAGACTAATCATGATCTAAGACTAGAATCACACACAATGAAAATTACAGTTGCCTTTAAGAGAAGTGAACATCATCTCAGATGTATCAAGCAAAGAACTGGCATATGCAGAGAAATATACATAAGATAAGAAAAAGCAGAGCAGACAAAGCAAAACAAAATCATTATTTTTATCCTCTCTAAACAAAAGGGGGAAATATACAAATAGATTTTCTCAAACTCTAATAAAATATCTAGCAGCTTCTGGGAGAGAAGCCACATGCTGAATTTTAATTCAGAATATTTTTTTACAATCATTCCAAACACCCCTCAAAACAGAAGACCTTTGATGACAGTCACAAGAGCTACTTAAAACAATAACCTTTACAAGAGGCACTTTGCCATAACAGAAAGTCAGGCAGAGTATACATCTGGATATTTTTTGGTACTGTGAAGGGAAAGTTATCAGTACTTTGAGTCCCAGTCTTGAAAAATGGCAGCACCACCTGTGAACTGCTGAGTGCTCTCACCTACTCCAACTGAGGATGCTCAACACTTTGAAGATTCAGTTCTTAATAAGAATCTGGTTCTGGAAAGATTTCCATCCATACTACAGTTTTATCAACAAAAGAAATGATACTAAAAGCAATGACTGTTTTTAAAGACCAGTATGAAGTTTAGTCTACAAGTGTTCCACAAGTACAGAAATATGGGTGATTAAAACACTACCCTGTACTGTGAACATATCCTTGCTTGACATCTCACTTAGATGGAGTTTGCAGGAACATATTTGGTAGTTTGAGATGTGAACACAAAAAAACCCACACCCAAATAACATGGTTCAAGTATTGAACAGGATCTTCTGCAGCAGATCTGAAAAGAGAGTTTAGTATTTCCTCCCTTATAAGAATGCAAAATGGTGCATTTATTTAAGGGAAGGACCAAATTCAGACCTCTCCAAAACTGAGAATAAAAATCAGTATTTTCTTGTAGCTTAAAGAACATTTTAAAGCAAGTCTGTCACCGAGAATTTAATAGCAAAGTTGAGTAGAATCAGCCAACACTTTTGGGCAGCATTCAACAACAAGCCGAATGAATGATTTTCATTTGGGAAGCTAAATCTTTCCTGATAAACCTATGTAATATTAGCTACTATACTAAAGGACTACTTCTCAGAGAAATAAATCAATGTGACAGAAACTCAAGTGTGGTCAGTTTATATCTGTTATCAACCTGACCCAAAGCACTTGATTTCTCACAATACATTTCTATGGAAGGGGTGGGCTTTGGTGGGTTTGTGAGGTTTTTTTAAGGATATATTTATAAAAGAGTCTTCTTTCTTTACTGTACACAAAGAGATCCAACTACAATGGATTCGCTAAGGCTTGAAGGCCTTACTACCTTCCAACTAAAGCCAGTAGATGTTGGATCAGGTGGGAGAAAATTTACAACGGCTACTCTCCAGGTGACACATGTATCAGACTAGCCAATAGCAACTCACACCAATTTAAAACTCGGCTTCCGCACAACTTTTACACCAGACACTCTTCCTGTTGCACAGGGCCACGGGCGCAGGCTACCAGCATCGCTATCTTCTCAGCGATGTCAAGCCAGCCTGACGAGGCCCCAAGAAGGTTGTTGCGGGGG
>VXBZ01012362.1:766011-796426 GCA_013399135.1 Heliornis fulica
TGCCGGCCGGGACGGGGCGGCCGTCCCCGGTGCTGGCCGTGGTGCTGAAGCCAGGGCCGCAGCCCAACGGGGTCGACGGCACAACGGCAGCCCCGGGACACGCGGAGAAAGGACCACGGAGTACGAACCTCACGGGGAACTCGAATTCTGCTCCCCCTCCGCTTACCACACGGGTGATGTTTTTAAGACCAGCTAAGGTAGACAGTCCTTTTTACCTGTCAGCCTGCTTGGAGCCAGTAAAGGCGTTTTCCTGGAAGATTCAAAACTTGGTTCAAAACCTGAGGACAAACTTTCAGTGTGTACTTTCATCCCACCATCAAGTTTTCTAAGAACTGGGCTATTAAGACGCACGTAGAGGGGGACACCTGGCCAGAGCTTTCTTACACAGAAGCAGTGCCAGACACCTCTGGAGCGTGGCTTGTGGCTGTGAATTCTGAGCACCTTTGGGTACCTCGTTCTCATCACGAGGGTCATTTCCATCTGAAAGGTATCGCTTAATACGATACGATCTGTCCTCAGCATCCCCATCTATGCACACACACACACACCCCTCCTAAAAGTTGCAAACCTCATTTCTGAGTGCCTAAATGCATTGCACAAGAACATGAGATCTCTTAGCTTATGCTCCAAACTCTGACCTAAAAACAATACAACTGTATAGACAAGACACAGTGTCAAGAGGCAGGGCTCTTTTTCTTTGCTTTTTGAATGAATGATGATCTGAAAATGGCAAGCTGAGAGTAAATACCCTCTCTCCATACAATGGATACAGCACATGGGAGCTCAGCTTGTGGTTATACATGCCATTGTGTGATTAAATGCCTAAAACTAGGCACTGAGTCACCGCACAAACGTCCCAGGCATGTGAATCTTTGGGACAGAACAGTCTCCTCCTTGTATTGCCCTTTTTTTTATTTTGTTGAAAGAAATGCGGGAACTTTAAAGTATAATTATAGTGGACCTGCAGATTGTGACATAGGAAAAAGAAAATTAAAGACAATGCCATTACTAATCCTACTGAATGATAACTTCTCAAAAAAAAAAAAAAAAGACAGCAGTACCACCTGAATTTATTGCAAGGTTTCCTCCAGAAGCCTAAGGATAGACACAGCCTACAGGCAACTCAGATATGTATCCAGTGAAGACAGGTCAAATAATGGACTTAAGCAACAGGAGAGAACATAAAAATTAAATTCTAACATTCATGGAGTTTATTACAGGAGAAAGATGATGGAGATTTCCAAGACAAGAAACTAGGTTTCAGAATGGTATAAGAATATATTGGTTAGTCCTGCTAAGACATGGGGACCAGATGATATGGATTAGGAGTTCTCTTTCAACACAAGCAGCTGCTGTACCCCTAAACCCATTCTTTTCCTCTAGAAATTGAGGAAATATAAATGAAATTGAAATCTAATGATCCTAGGGGATTCTTACATAGGTGCTCCTCAAGCAGACAAGAGCTCACATAGCAGGGAAGACAGCTTGGAATTCAAAATTAACACCACTGATTTCAGCTTTCCTGTATTACATGATGCTCTTTCAGTTTTCCACCATTTAACTGCAAAAAGCTGAAGAGATACCAATCTGAAAACACCCAAGACAAGTTGCCTACAACAAGGACAAAAGCTGTCCCAAGCTTGGCTTCATGGGGAAACATGGCATTGAAATACACCTTTGTGACGTTTAACTCATCAAGACTTCTCGTTAAGGGATGGAGCTTCATTTAACAATGCTCTTCAGTTGAAAAAAAAAACACATTTGTTTGTATTTTGAGGTGAACATAATCCATTGATCCTCAATCCACAACATTTATTATTTATTTGTAGGTAGTTATACGTT
Organism: Heliornis fulica; assembly: GCA_013399135.1. Lineage (NCBI taxonomy): Eukaryota > Metazoa > Chordata > Aves > Gruiformes > Heliornithidae > Heliornis > Heliornis fulica. The sequence goes on from VXBZ01012362.1 coordinate 767,854, forward strand.
TTCTACTCGATTTGTTCATGCTGACTCATAACTTCAAGAATTATGAAGTTCTGACAGTTACAGAATCCTTGTTATCAAGTTGCTGATCCATGACTTAAACAATTTCCTAGAGCTAGATCAAGGACTCATTGCCTGCTAGACAATAAGCTCCTTCGGTCACAGGTCTACTGTTCACACAGAGCTGTGTAAAAGTAAAATTGGCATTCTAGCAGTTCTTGCCTCCGCTCAAACCACCTTTGTTTTCTTGGCTATCAAAGATTTCTGTTCACATCCATCATGTCTCTCCGTGGTCTCCATGCTTCTTCACTTTGAAACTTCAGGACCAAAACTGTCTTATTTTTCCATACCAAAGGGGTTTTTTTTAAGACACTCACTACTTTCATTTGTTTCCTTTTCTAAGAAAACATTTCATGTAGATGAAAGGAGAGCATAACTTAATCAAAATATTTCAAACATTGTCTTTGTTCATATAAATATTTCTTTAAAAACAGAACAAAAAATTTGACAGAAAAAAAAAATTAAAAGAAACAAAAAGAGGGAGAAAGGAAACACTTGGTGTTTTCCCTGACTGAAGATGAACAAATCAATCAAAATGTTGGTTTTTTTTTTTGTGTGTGTAGCCCTATTTGTGATGTGAAGGACAGCTTAGCTGCAAAATGAAATAAAGCCTCTTCTACAGATGATGATTGCTACAAAACACAAGAGGTTACAACAGCTAGAAGGCAAACTACCATTCCCCTATATGATTCAGCAATGTTGAATTTGATCACTTTTTTGTATAAAGGCAAAGTATCAAAAGCAAAAACTAGGATCCAAAGCACCATTTTCAAACTTTTATAAAGCTGTATAGATGCATTTGGATTCCTACATGCAAAACCTGTTCAGGCAAACTTCTTACTAGCTACTCAGAGGGCAGGCACAGATTCTATATGTCTGCACAAATTACTGCTTTCATTGAGCACACCAGGCATGGGATTGAGTAGTGTACAACATGGAATGCACTGCTCTATCTCAAACCAAAAAAGACATATACAGACAAAATGCATGAATTCTAAATAAAGTACATATTCCAAAATTCAGTTAAAAAGGTGACCTATCACTTTGCAAATAAAATTTAGCTATGCTATAGCTTGATTTTGGCAACTTCTATTCAAGTAATCCTATTTTTTCCTGATTTTTTTAAAGGGGCAAGCATACAGGAAAGAGTAGAAAAAGGCTGTTTATATCATCATCATCACCAACACACTATTTTTAAGTTGTTTTATTTAGAATGCACTATTTTTAAAGCTGCTGCATTTAAAAGCAAATTTACTTAATTTCTGTAGCAAGCCTAAAATAAACGTCTTCCAAAATATCTGAATCAGTTAATGAAGACTACAATTCTAAGTCTACTTTTTACATTGCTTTACAAATATTTTTGTTTCATCTATTTCAGTGTCTGATATTATTAATAAAAGGTTACAAAGAATGAAAAAAAATATATTGGAGCCTTCTATCTATCCCAGCCTATTTGTTTTCGTGTACAAGTCAAACACCTGTCATTAGAGTTCACCACTTTTCACTCAAGGAGTCACTACATCACTTGCAGCTGAACAATCATGCTTGAAACTGCCAGCAGGTGATAGAAAACTAAGATATACCACAGCTAAACAGCTTTAGCCTGACAGAGTAGTTGTTCTTTAAATGACCATGTTCTTGTACTGCATAAGATTTTTCTCTACATGGATCAACAGGCATCAATTATGCTATGCCACTCTGCAACTATGCAAACAGCACATATATTAATAAAATATCTGCATTTGCTGCTACCCTGTGACATACTTGGTGGTCATATACACGAGGAACTGATTTCCCATGTAACACAGTAAAAGAATAGTTGATAAAAGCTTACTGCAGGTGAAAGAAGAAAAAATAATTGATTTAGCAATCAGTTTTTGTTGTCTCAGTTAATAAATCTCTAAATTCACAGCTTTAGGTTTTCAGAGTGGAAGTTCATTTGATTTTAGATTATGAGAAACATTCCTATGAAACTTGCTGTCCTTCAAAAGAATGCTTCAAAATTCCTACATAATGTGGCACATGGTGCAGAGAACATACCCTCTTCAAAGCTTAGGTCTGTATATGCAATCACTCTTAGAAGAAGCTAATACAATTCTGCCTTGTTTAGATCTTCCAAAAATGCTTTTTCCCTCCATGTATCCTAGAGCTCACTGCAGACAACTGTCTGACATCCCATACCTGTCTTTCCATACACCGCCCCCACATACCTTCCCGCCCCGCAGTATACAATTGCACATTGAGATCTAGTAATGAAGACATGGTCATGTGTGTACAATTCTTTACTTTTTTTGACCAAGTAATTGCTCATCTAACCATCAAGTGACTGACAAAGAATCCCATCCTGAGATGCATGCAACAAATTGCCAAAACTAGGCTCCAGCAAGTAAATTACAGAAGGCAGGCAGGCAGAGGGGATGAATTAAGGATTAGAAGAGAATGCGCAGCTTCACTTATATCATGCTTGATTTGTGTATACAGCGACAGATAACTCTACCAGTGTGAAACTGGTACACGCTCATTAATTTTAGGAGATACAAGGACAATATTTGGAAGATTCATTTAGTGCACAAACACTTCTGAGTGCTATGACTTTACAGAGAAGCAATACAGAGCTGTGAATCAACGGCCTCTAAACAATAAGTACAATCCTTCTGCTTGGTCTGCAACTTTTGATATTCACTCAGCCAGTTTCCATGGGGCAGATGAAGAGGTTTTGCTTATCACCTTAACACCTCTAAAGGTTAGTGCACTTATTTAGGGCTTATATTGCTCGAAATATGGAACTGCTAAGAATTACCATGAACACTGTAAGAGCAGTATGATTCCAAGATCCAAAGGTTTTTTATAACAATTAATTCCCTTTTCCTTCAAAATCTTTCTTCTTGTACACATAAAGAGTTTCCTTGTGTGGAAAGTGAAGGAAAAACTTTTTGCACAAGAGTGCCTCTCACTATTACATTAAGTATCATCTGTGAAAGCAAAGGGAAGACACAGCTACCACTCCTAAACAAAAGTCCTGCTTATCAACCGACTACATGAAGCAAGGGCCTGCAAATAAATGAGAGCCACCTTTACTACATCATACTGATTTATCTTTGCTGTCAGTCTTCATCAGGATACAGTGAAGACAACTAGGCAGGAAAAAAAAAATAGTGTAGACCCAGCCTTTCTAACAAGATACTTTTTTTCAGTTTTATTAAAGCAATGAAGAATCAAACAAGTACCATTAAAAAGAGAAAAAAATAACCGCGTAGCTTGGAAGAGGGTATGTTTGTCAAGGTTGTACTTCCTTTTTCATGGAAACAGGTGTTTCCACTTTGAGAAACTACATTTTTAAAGAATAACATTTTGAGCATAAATGCAAATCGGTTCACCTTCACAGTAAGTTTCCTGTTTAATTTAATATTACAAATATTATTAAATACTACAAAAAATGCAAACAACAGGAGAACTTACGTCTTTTTTTTTTAACCCCAGAGGACACAAGTCTCCGTAATTCTCCATATGGGCATAAAAGTTCTATTTCTGACAGGATCAGAACTTGAGTGAAATTTTAGGCTGCTGTTACAGCCGAGTTTGCTTCCAGGTTTCCAAGATGTAACTCAGCAAAAAGTTAACAGCAAAGCACAGCAATGCTGCTTCACTCACTAGAACAGCTTAGACACAAGTCAATTAATGGGAATCTCTTCACATATGTTAAAGGAAACTAGTCCAGAATTTTAACATAAGGAATCCCATAATAATTGTAAGTAACATCAAGCCAGGCTGCATGAAATTATTCAGACCTGTGAGAGGCTCGGGCAGGGTTAATTCCTCAGGTTTTGCATACAGTGTTATGTACAATTTGTACAGGGCCCAAGACTCTTCAGTTCCCTCTGACATCAAAGGGGATATTTAGTAACAACTCCTTGAAGGCTAGGCTGGAGCATGGATTAATAATGAATTTTAAAGGAAGAGCAGCACCTATTTGCTAAGTAAACTTTGCTTCCTGAAGCACTTGGGGGTTTCATTAGCAATGACCCTTTCCAGTGCAGGCCAGAGCCAATTTGCCTAAGAAACCCAGCAACCACCTCTTGCACCAGTGCAGGCCCCGGTAGCATTGCTGCCAGCTATTTTATAGCATTTATAACATCAAATTCCTTGGCTTTGGTATTTAAAGGACTTCAGTTTTTTTCAAGACCAGGTCAAACAAACAGAAGCAGCATAAATATATAATTGTGGAAAAGACAAACCTTTACATGAATCATCCTCAATAGGCTGCTTGAAAGCCGTTATGTCATTGAAAGTACAAAGAAATAAAACCACTTTATCCTGCTCATTTCGAATTGGAGCAATTTTCACAAAGAACCAGACAGGTGTTCCTGGAAACAAACATATTAAAAAGTTGGTCAGTGGTAGGCAGAACAGTAAATGTGCTAGTTTAGCTATTTACACTTCAAAATCAGCCATCTGTAAATGTTACTTTAACGTTAGGGGTTGGAGGGTTTTTTTCACAAACACCTATTAGGAAAAATGACAAAGCAGTTGACAAGAGTGTTAGTTAAGTTCTCTGTTCCACCTGCAATTAGCTTTTTAATCTTCAGGAACCACTCACTCTTCCTGGGCTTCATCTGCAAAGTGAATACTTGAACTTATGAACAACTTTAAGAGTTTCTGAAAGAGTCCACGTACGTGCAAAAGGTGCGCACAAAACAGTGTGGCTGGTCCTGTGCAAGACTGAGAACAGGCCAACTGTGTCTAGACCATGACCATAATACAGTCTCAACTCAAGAGCATTACCAGTTGAGGTGACCTTATACTTCTCTGCAAACAGGGAGTAGCAGCTCCTAACAACTACATCAACCTAGGCCCAGCTCCAAAATCCAGGGTCCCTGAACTCCAGGCTGCAAATCCTCTTCCCTTGCAAGGGAAATCATTTATGTGCTGCCTTTCAGCTTGCCTTGTCCCAAGTCAGTTCACAATCACTCTATTTTGAAGCAAGACTCCTTGAATTCAGGAAAGAACAAGCCATCAGGACCAGATCATGAGCTGCAGATAGGGGGTAAGTTGTATTGCACCAAACTCTGCTACTCTAATCACTGCGGTGGATAAACTAGTAATAAAAACTATTGGAGAGACTGGAGCATCCACTTCCCCCAACGCCCCCAAAAAACCCCAATTATCCCAGATAATAACCCTTCAGATGCTGCAATCAATTTTCCTTGACATCTATTCACAGATCACTTTGAGGACAGAAACTTTCAGTCAACCCTGCCTGCCTTTATTTTTGGCAGTTCTGCTGAGGCTGCTGAAAAGACCCTAGTGACACAATGAAGTTCCATGTAACAAGATAGTGTCTACCACTCGTTTCACAGGAGTCACCACACCAGCATTAGTGACATCTGAATATAAGCCAGCTAGAGGGCTCAGAACAAAGCAGCTAGCTCCTGGATATCATAACATGGCCTCCTTGAAGGCACCATATTTTCACTTTAGAGTCTTAACTTTGGTCATAAGATGACACCTTCTCCAGCTCTGAAGTACATCTCTGTGCCAGTACATCACAATCAGGAGACTCCAGCTTCACCAGATCTAGGGCTGCAGCGGGCTTGTACATGAGTTTTCAGACCATCCCTACACCCTCAATGATGAAAAAAAAAACCCTTCATCACTGCTTTTTCAGGCATAAGATGTAAGAACCAAAGACAGGATTCAGACTTTCTTGCTGTAAGCAACATTTTTCTTGAGTTTCCCCTCTGAGAGAGGAGACTACATACCAGGGGCCAGTATAAGATGTAAAAATTAGCAGGATTTTGACCATCCGGGAAAGTCAGAACAAACAGCACTGCACATAACTTTTGTCACTCATGCAGGAAAGCTCCATTTAGAAAGGGTGATCTTAGAATACTATTTTCTTTCTTGATCACAGGACCCTCTGATAGGCTAGAGATCAGAGCCTCTTTCAACCAAATTGCTCAGTTTTTTAACCCAATTACTACACGGTGTATTTCATGCAATAGTTAATTATAACTATGTCCACTCCTACTTCCTGAATGCCTAAGAATCACAAGGACATCTCACACAGTTCACAAGTTACTGTTCAGCAAAGGAAGTAAAGGCAGCTTTGTTTCCAACTTCATGTATTATAAGATGTTGTTGCTACCAGTGCCTCACCTGGCTGTTTCCCAGGTTCTGTGTTTAACAATCTTTTCTGGCCATAGAAAGCTAGGGCATCTCCAAGCCCCATGGACAACTTCCATAAATGAAGTTTGATTCCTAAGGCTCCCACCGTGCCTGAGTAGCAAAGGCAGTTTCAAACCCTGGCTGAGATTCCATGCCATATGTAGAGCCACCTCCTTAAACAGCAGGGTATATGATGCATGGAGGCCTCTGCTCAAAAAGCAGAGAAATCCAGATGGAATCACTGATGGCCAATTCTGGAGCATGCCTGCATGGCAGAAAGTATTCAGGGGTCAATGTATATATATGCATATTTATTTTTTTAATTACTTTTTAAAGCATTAGCATTCCTGAACAACTCCTTTCAATGAAGTATGAGCACACAAAAATGCCAAACACAATGAAAGATTCAGCAAAGTAACTGTGCCAGTAAAATCATCACTAACTTGCTAATGAGCTTAGAAGACACTGCCACAAAGCAGCCAACAGCAATTTTCAAGACAGTAACACCCTTTACACTACCCTTTCTCGGGAGCTCCTAAAATTGCCTGTCTCCATTTCTTCTTGCCTACTTGTTTTTCCCCTCTTCACACGTGAACTATTCTGAGGCTGATGAAATCCATATCTTGCTTTTAAGCAGACTCCTTGGTGACTAATTGCTTTTTATTTTACCCACTTCAACAACCTTCATTAACACTGAAACTTTTTAGCCAGCCATGATCTCCATCTACAGCCTTGCTTTTTGATCTCCATCTACATGCACCTGCTTTTTTGATTAAGGACTTTTTTCTCCTCCCCCAAAACCACTCTGTATTGTTTTCCTACTTCAAGCTACAGCCATCCTGCCATAGGCTGCTCGTAACTAGACTTCATAGGATTGAGGATGAATTACACAGTCAGCTTCATCTCAGACTCTCACAGATATATAAACTTATTACCCTACTTTTGAAGATGCTGTACACATCACAGGAAGGACACAATTCACATTCTTATTCTGGCTATTTGTCATATGCATGCTGTCACCTCTTTATGATTACAGTACAGTATGTTCTTGCAAGATTTTTCTTACAAGTTCTGAGTGCAGCAAGAGGAGAGACTTTTTCTGATAGCCTGTAGAAGGCTGCTACAGGGCAAGGAGCTTAAATCAACAGGGTTCTCATTTTTTTTACTCCTTTGACTCCGACTCCTGTGCTGCATTATTTATAGTAGAAAGGAAAATGAAGCACTGTTTTACCTAGAATCAAGTGTAGATCTCAGCTACATGTGCACAAGCAACAACAACAACAAAAATAAAGAGCCAGATATCCTTGATAGCTAAAAGCAGATGTTTTTTATGACTGTCACTATTTGGGTACTCATAATTGCCAGAGTGCCAGAAATAGGGTGTACTCCTGGGCAGAACATAAAATCAAGGTGGCACAGTTGGTCTGTGCAAAGTATCTTTCAAGTTTGGATCTACACAGTAACACAGCAACAGCAGAAACACATAGATGGAAAATTCTACTCGGCCATGCATCTGCCTCCAACATTATCCAGTATTTCTCCTTGCAGTGTGTTCCTCGCCATCCCATCAGTCCTGCCTGTGAATAGGAGACGAGTGAATATAAAAACACAGAGTTGAGTGCTCACAGTGCTGGGTTACACAGGCTTTCCACAGCACTCTGCAACCAGGAGCTCATTCATCGCAGATCTGGGATCCAAACTGTGGGAACACACTGAAAGGCTCAGCCAAGATGTGGCTGTGCTCAGCTCTTTTCCTGCATACTGCTTTAATTATCAGAAGAATTTTACTTTTTAAACATTAAACAGTTTATTTAACTATTAAACAGGAAAGCTTAAAGTATAAACCACTTATAAATCAGGTTGTAAACTAGAATTTCAACCTCCTACAGGCAGTCCTCATACTCTTGGTGTCAAAGCGGATGTCCCTGCTCAGCCAATCACTACCGGCAAGAGGCACAAACAAGGCCATTCTAATGAAAAATGTGATCTTCAGATTCAGTCCATGAGTTATTCAGGCTGTGAGAGAAGCCACAGCATGTTTCAGAGCTCTCATAGCAAAACAAGAGTAACTTCCCCACACACCCCCAGTTTGCACTGATGTACAGCCACGCAGAGAGAGACTGTTTACCAGTGTTTCAACAATACATCTACTTTCATTTACATTTTGCGTTCAGTCCTGGCAAACTCTCTCACTGGTGAAGTTCAATGATAATGCCAGTGTGCAAACAAAGAAGTAAACACTCGTGAACCATGTTGGCTTCTGTTAGATTTGGAATCAACAGTGAAGGAATACAAAGTTTTTCTAATGGCACAGGACCAATCCTGCTAGAAAAAGAGAATGTCAGTTTGAAGCTGGTGGAAAAGCAACATGACATGGGAAGAAATTAAAATCTACAATGAACTTCCGACGGTAACCTGTAGGACCAGCGTGTGTCATGGTACTAAAGTTACATAGCTAATTCCAAAGCTTGTAGAAGCAGCTCCTAACAGTCTTCACTGGCCTGAGCAGAGGCAAGACAATTTTGATCTGGGTGCCAAATCTTCTCCAGACCAACACACAATAAATGTCTTCACACCTTATAATTTTCCATCTGTAACACAAATACTCCTGTCTCTTCCCTCTCCTCTTTTCCAGTTCTGTGTATTTCAATGTGTTATCTTCAGCCTCTTACCAGGAACACTAGCATTTAACATGCTATTTCACTGTCACTGAGGTGCTCCAGAAACTCTCACAGCATCGCGGTGAATAAGAGATTAAAGGTCTATTCCTTACTCTTAATTAAAACCTCTCCCACTGAGCATACTGATGACCCTTCCCTACAGTTTTCCATCCCGTCAAACAAAGAATAGGCTACCATGAATATCAAAATCACTAAGTGCATTCTTTCCCCATACTTCAAATCATCTAATCGAGAGGTCAATTTACCAGCTCTGTTTCAAAATGACAAAAAGCACATTGCTTAAATAAAACTGCAACAGTTTTTCTTTTCACAAAGTAAAACAAAAATTAGCTGATCATTACAGCCACCTTTTTTGGAATTTCGCTTACACCCTGGTACTCAGCGTGAGATTGCTTCTCTCTATCCCACACAGACCAAATAGTCTGTCCGATATCAAATTAGCAAACCAGCTGATGAGGTGTGATGAGAAAGACTTAGACAAGCTACTATATCCACACAGATTTTAACCAGGAGCACAGAGCAGTGTCTGACACTTGACCATGCAAGACAAAGAGCAAAAGTCTTCCTACAGACCTTACCTTCTAGCAGAGTGTGTACACTGAAGGAGGACAAACCAACTCCTAGGCAGAAGCTCACAACTATGTGCCAATAACAATAAACCTTACAATATGTTTCTAGCACTTTAAAACCTGTTACCTTCATGTTTTGCTGGTATGATCTGGCAGCTAATGCTTCTAAAAGTCAGATCACAGAATCACAGAATGTTGGGAGTTGGAAGGGACCCTGAAAGATCATCTAGTCCAACACCCCTGCCCGAGCAGGATCATCTAGATTAGATCACACAGGAATGCGTCCAGTTTGGTCTGGAATGTCTCCAGAGAAGGAGACTCCACAACCTCTCTGGGCAGCCTGTTCCAGTGATGTGTCGCCCTCACGGTGAAAAAGTTCCTCCTTATATTAAGATGGAACTTTCTATGTTCCGGCTAGGAACCATTTCCCCAATCTTTACATGCTAAGATAAGTCAATTTCAGTATCCAAAGATGGAACTGCTACACACAAGGGTTATCCTATGACACTAAAACAACACAGTAGGAAAAAGGTTCACATACGTGTACTGCAGCAGTACTCGGATTCTGAGTTCTCTGAAGAACAGAAAGTGAGTATAAGGAAGGAGAAGACATGGGAAACTCTTGAAATGGTCCTCCCATTTACTCCAGATAAAATATTTAAGGACTACTACTCAGAAGAATCATTGCTCTGAAAATGTCTGAGGAGATAACAGAAGGTCTTGCTTGGCAAGATATCTGAAGTTGATGAGATCAATGGGAATTCTGAGTTTTATGAGTCCAAAATACTTTGAGTTGACCTTCCTGAAGGTAACTGAACTCATGCAGATGGATTTCACAGAAAAGCAGATGTGCATGCTGCTTGACAAATACGGAGTTAGATTTCAATGGGAGGCTCAGGAAGATACATGCTACTTTACTCCAACATCCTTATTCCTTCCTACTTCTGGTCCTATGCAAAGATTTGGTTTAGCAATTTATGTACAAAAGGTTTCTATCTGTAGATAGGCAGACAGTAGAGACACAGCACACACAAATATAAAAGGTTTCAGATGGTTTTAACAATACCAGTTATAAGAAACTCTCCGTGGTTTAATTTACTCAGCCATTTTAATTTATGAGGCTGACCAAAGTGTAAGAACCTAACAAATGGCTGTCAAAGTCTCATAAGAAGTTGGATATTTAAATCTGCATCAATTTAAATAACCCGAGAGATGACTCAGACTAGATACAAAGTATTTTCTAATGCATTAGCCCATATCCTTCCTTGATGTAAGTTAGCATCACTCCACTGATTACAGAAAGGCTTCACAATGTTTTGATTTTCCCTTATAAAAATAAACAATACTTCCAGCATCACCAGACACTCACATCTAATCAAACAATGGAACTGAAGCTCTCACATGAAATTACTGTCAACCTGTCTGTTGTCATTTTGCTGTCTAGAATAAAGAAAGCTTTCACTTTGTCTCCTTCCAGGTATGACTATGAATCCCTACTGAACATAGCATGATGGCACCAGAACCATGAGAAAAATCCGGTGGCTGTGCACCTGCTTGCTCCAGTTGCTTCCAGTTATCCTGAAGGAGCTCTGCATTTCTAGGAAGCAATTCTTCCAGAGAACAACAGTGATCATCACAGAAGCAACTGGAGGTCTAGCCCAAGGAAACATCAAACCTCTGTCACATCTTAACTTCAAGTTCTAAAGAGAGAGCAAGCACAGTCACTGTGGGATGGCAGGAGGGCTGGACACAGAAAGGGGAAGCAAGGATTGTGGTAGCCTCCCAAAATGCAAACATGATGAAGGTAGAAAACTGTATCATTGTTCTGAATGGCACAGACTACGGTGTGTTTCTAGAGTTGATACTGTGAATTGCAATGAAGCTGGCGGATATACCGTACCTGTCGTCATCTGGATGGGGTAATCTTACAGCACGCCACCTAAACACTAGCACTGAGTCACGACCATGGAGAGTGCCTTGTCAAATAAAAAACTATCACTGCTAGTGGCATTATTAAATATCTCAAAGTATTGGTGACATGTCTAGTCTAAGATCAGGACTGAGTTGTTTCTCAGACAGAGATAACTACTGCTCATCAGGAGACAAGATGAAGACTGACCTACACTAGCAACATCATTTTTAACTTGAAACTCCAGCTTGGTTTTCCTTCCTTCACTCCCGTACCTCACCAACCACCCCTCCCCACCCCCAAAAAAATAGAGATTGCATTGTCAAAACAGCTAGAAGTACATTAAATGTACAGGCTGTGCAAAATGTCCCAATTATTCACCAGCACAAAGATGGACTAAAAACTTGCTATTTATCATGGCTGCTAGTTTACAGGGAAGGAGAGGACAGGTAAAGAACAACAAAAATGTACTTTCTGTCTAATTTACTGCCTAATTCAAAGAAAATGGAATGAGGGGAAAATAGATTTAAAAAGAAACAAATGACAGTTAAAAAAAAAAAAGCCTAACAAAATTCAGGGTCCTGTCCAAAACCTTCAAACAGAGTAGGTTGAAACCAGTTGTGTTCGTTGCCCAAAGCAGGAAACTGTCATTGTTGCGGGCAGAGGTAAGGTGACCACAAAGGTGACCACGTCTCAGACCAAGTGCTAAGTAAACTGGTAAACCAGACAGTGTTTTTTCTATGGTGTGGTTTATTCTGAGAAAAAGATCCAGGATATCCTGAGTTTGATATTTTTCAGTTACAGCTCTAAAGTGTCATCAATCAGTCTCTGTAACAGTAGTTAATGTATCTCTAAAACCATGACACTAACAAGCACAAGAGCACTGTGTTTCAATAAACATAGAAGTATGCTACGCGCTCTCCTTTTTCCCATGCCGGTGACCCTCTGCGCACACACGGAACCATCACAGCTCTGCCTTTTGGCGTGTTGCACACACGGAACCATCACAGCTCTGTCTTTTGGCGTGTCGCACAACACAGCTTCTGCACAGCTGGACTTTGTTCTAGGCTGCCTCTCCTCTGGGCTGCTGTGAGAAGTGCACAGCAGGGCAGGAAACATTCTTCACTCCACGGTTACCTTGCTTTAAATCTGCATAAAAGGCAGAGAGGCCCCAGACTCTACTACAGGCCTTATGCTGCAGCAACAACAGAAGAGTAGCTGCGTAGTCTCTCGGTGCCAGATCACTGTTATACCAAGAGAGAGTTCCAGACCCTCCTAGATCCCACAACTGCAGCTTATTTACTTGTCTTTGGATGCACAGATATGAGCTGCATATGTCCCCATAGCCACTGAGCGAGGAGAAGAAATCAGCTTTAAGAAATAAGTAAACACTAGAGATAGATAACACTAAGATGAAAGCAGCACAAAGCAAGACCATTCAGATAGGACACATAGTTTTTCAAACTAGCTGGACCAGGAAAGCTGTGATCCAGAAGAGCCCTGAGCACTATGTCAGAGGTCATGATGTTTTGAACAGGCTAAAAAGAGAAGAAAGAGGCTAGAAGAGAGATGAAGCAAAAATCTCTCAAGGATTTAATATTCTCTCTAAAAGATCTCTCTAAAAAAACCCCAATTCCATGTACTTTGGCACCACTACCTTTTAGAAGAACAGACTAATCCTGATAGAAAACAAGCAGCTCCACAGATCAGCACTAGCATACCCAAGCATTCTCTTTTAGCTTTGGTGAAGTGCCTGTGGCTCTCTCACCAAACTCCATCAGTAATAGCTGGTCAACAGAAACATGGTCCAACGCATAACAGATAAGACTGGATAATCCTTCCCCAGAAAAGTGGCCTTTCTAACAAGAAACAAAGTAAGAACTAGGTTACCTATCAAAAATTACATCACAGCAGTTTATGTGATATCCTGTGGTTAAAAGTGCTCCCCTTCCCCTCTGCCCACTAATGAAGAACTGGTCAAACTAGTCATCACAGGTGTCATGGGAAAGACCTGCTAACAGGATACTTCTGTGAGGTACCCTCCCACAGACAAGGTTCATGATTAGAAGGCAAAATTGTGAAGAGCAAAATAAGTTACAGAATGCAGACTTTCAGCTTAAAGTTTGGCCAGGCTGGAGACCTCAGTATGTTTACAATTCCGGTGACATTAAGTAGATGGAAGTAACTGCCATGACATAGTTCACGCTAGATGGGTCAAGAAGTTTTGGGCAAGTAGTTCATCCGTTGTCAGGGGAAGTTACAGACAAACTGAAATTCCTAAGAAAAACATCCTAAATAAGGAATTTTTGTCCCAAGCATAAATGAAGACATCAGAAGTAGTTCAACTCCTGAAACAAAAGATGGGTTCTTTTCATCCTGGAACAACATCTAAATACTGACTTTGCTCTATCACATTTTAAAAAGATAAAAAATTACGTTTTCTGTAACAGAAACCATTTGCACAAACCCAGCTAGCATATTATCATTGCTGATGGAATCTTGAGTGTTGTCTCAGAGCATCACACAAAAATTGCTTTAAATGTCAGAACAAATTAGAGAGCTTTGTCTGCCTCCCTGAATGTCTTTCATCCCTGATGTTCTCATTTCTCCCTGTAGATCAACTGGTAGAACTGGGGCTTATTTAACTCTAGATAAAGCAAAATCCTCCTGGCTGACAGAACTGCAGTTTGCCCTATATTTTAAAACACCTTTACACACCTATGTTAATGAACAAACGAATCAACTACTTACTGTTCTTCTTGTACATCAAGATTTCAAAGGAGTTCATCTCATAGTTCTCAAATGTTTGCCGGACCTTGTCAATTGTATCTTTGTCTGTCAGCTCTCCATACATAAAACTGCAAATAAAGTGAGAAATTCAAGTCAGATACTAGACAAAGACACCAAGCCATCTGTTTACAGTGGGAAAAGGACCTATTTAGAAATAGCCCTTCTTTGATTTTGTGTCACCTGGAAAACATATTTGACAGATGCAGCCCCAAGAGATAAAAGACAAAACTGGAATAAACAGATTACTTTCCTCCTCAAGCAACAAGCACAATACTACAAGCTATTTAACAGAAAATAAATCTGTTCTCAAATACCTGCAGGTGCTGCTTTTTTGCATAACTTCTGCTCTGTGATATCCTGATAGCTTGCAAAATCCATCGTTGCTGTAGACAATGGGCCAATCCACTATCTGGGCATTACCCAATACAAAATTAGTATCTGTTTAAAAGAGCACAACAATTAGACATTAGACAAGGGTATGTTGGCAGCAAAGGAAATATTAATTTCAGGACCCAATCCTCATAGCTTTGGTCCCTGGATGGGTGTTTCCCAGCTACTATTCCCACTGTAGACAACAGTATTACTTCCTTTTTTCAGTAAATTACTTCTTAAAAAACAATTACTCATTCAAAGCTTAAGAAGATGGATTTCTTCAAAAGAAACATGAGGCGACTAAGCAGGTAAAAATTCATCCCTTGACTGAGGACAGATTCGCCAAACTGTTTCCCTCTGTACCACATGCACGGACCCACCATGATACTCAGTCTGAACATGTAGCCTCTTAACACGCGGCCAAACCAGCACAGGAGTGATATTTCTCCTCTCTGAATGTAGACACAGTGGCTCCTCTCAATCCTGCCTTTGCTGCTGGCCATGCAAACTCAAATACTTCTAATGTGACGTGTACAGCACAGTGCTCCAAGCTAGACACCAGACAACTAGGGTTGGTACTTACACCAGAAGAAAGAACTTTTTGTTTGCTGTACAAGGCAGAAGGAGTTTCAATCAACAAGACAAAAATTTAAAAAAAAGTTAAAAAAGGGGAAAAAATCCACCTGAGCAGGATTCATGCCTCCATTCTCACTGGGTCTGTGTGTGCTACTTTTGTTACTATTGATACATCATTCAAAGTATGAACATACTCAGTAATGGGCCCAGACCTCACTGTTCTCTGCAGCCAGGTAATGACACCCATGCCAAGTCAGACAGCAGTGCTGCTGCTTGGGCACTGAAGGCAGGAGGAGATGGGAGCTCCTGTCACAGCTACAAAGGCCCACAGGCTTTTGAAAGAAAGGCTAGGCAGCAGCATGAGACCAAGAGGCATCCATATTTAAGGGGAGCCTTTATGGGAGTCCCCATCGCTGTCTGCTTCTCAGGATCTAACCCCACTGTTCACATATACATAGCTGTCATTAATGCTTCCTGCAACCAAGAGACACAAGCAAGACATTACACTTATTAATTGCAGGGAGGATTTGGGGTTTTTTTATTTTAACTTTCCCTTTCAAAATCTTTTGTCTCGTTGCAAACTTCAAGTGGGTTTAAATAAAGCATTCCTGTAGCTATCTAAATCCATTGCCCAATCCCATGAGCATGATTAAGTGTATCATTATGCACTCTTTAGAATGAAATACACCAGTAGTATAACTTCTAGACATTTTAACTGCTTTGTTTCTCTCGGCCTCTTTTAAATACCAGGGTTTTTGCTTGGTTGAAGCACTTTGTTCCAAAAACAATACATGTCTTTTACCCCTTCCTATGAATAAGTAAGCCAAGTCATTCCTCATTGCTAAAGCAAGTGCTTTTGAGTGTCTACTATAAACACTGCATTGCACTGTCTTAGGCTATTTTTAAATTTTCATCAGGAAGTACAAAAAATGACAAAAAAATATTCAAATACAAATGTTAGGCCAGGTCCTGCCCTGTTCTGAACAGTGTTATTTCATGCATGTATTCCTTCCTTCTCACCATCTCCCCTCTGAGAAGGTAACTTACCCTTCTCTCCATTTCCTCAAGAGCTCCTTGAAGAGCTTCCATTACCTTAAGCAGTGACCTCCTCTCACACTTAAACTTCAGCATTGTCTTTGGATAAATAATCTCTTTTTTAAAATTAAAATCTCTATTGGAGACTTTTCTGATGAACACCACTGTGCTCACTCTACTTTTATCTCACCTTGCACTGCTTCTGTTCGGTAGGACAGCACACTCAGTGCCTTTTTTTACAGGTAAAAGCAAAGAACTAATTCCACAAAAATATTTAAACGCCAAAAGGCAAGACTGCTGCAGCCTAGCCCCTAGATGCCCAGCTAGTTGGGCTATTTGGGAGCTCCACACATTGTATTGGTGAGACAGAACTGAGAAACTTCAGCACAGCAAATAGAAAAAAAAAATTTCCTGTATTACTTACAATACAAATATCTTAACATAAGCCCAGTTCTCACAGACAACACCCAAGATCCTTTGCATTAGTGGCCCAAAGAAGCCTCATTTATTTTTTGGACTGGCAGCATTCCCAAAGGATGCTTAGAGCACGCACACATTTTCTCCACACACAACACACACACCCCTGACAGCCAGACAGTTTGGGTGTTCTCCTATGAGACTCAGGGCTACCTGAGGGCAGCAAAACTTCAGCCTTCACTGCAACTCCTGAATGACTGTTCTAATTGTCAAGGCACCAAAGAAAACAGATGCCAACACCCTCACCATAGGAGTTTTTAAGCGAGCGTGACTTGGCTGTTGCATTTTATGCATCACTATTAGGCAATCCTGTTAACCTACATTGGGTGAGTGTCTCTGGGAGGTGGAGTTGCAATGCTTCATCAGAGAGTCCAGTATGGGTTTAGCTGTGAGTTACAACCAAGCTGAGAGATCTTTATGCACCTACAAAGATTTAAAGGCAAAACTTGGCCACCTATCAATTCAAAGAGCAAGTCAAAAGCTTTGATGATCCCACCATGTTTTATAAGCGTGTCTCGTTTCTAAGTAGTTCCCACCTCATGCATCTTCACCGTTCCTTGATCCAGGCTTTACACAGCTTTACAAGCACACAAGATGTTGACTCCAGAGAATGGGTCCGCCTTCAGTATTTACACCACACCATATTAATCTCTGGGCTCATTCCTCCATTGCCACACTCTTTTAATGCTTGCCCCAGGGTGATCCCTAGATCCAGCCTCAGCCCAATATCTGCAAAGAAGGGGTCTTGAAGACAAATAGGAATTTCTTTCCAGTTACTCACTCCTCTTCCCAGACTTCTTTAAAGACAAAGCAATGACACAACAGTGGTTGAGTGAACATGGAAAATATACTCGCATTTCTTCAGGACTCTCTCCAACAACAGTGTTTTGCTTGTGCAAACACTAGCAAGACACAGCATTAAATAAGGATTCCCATTTATAACTCTGCTACATAGTTTATTCTAACAGATAACCCCGAGGTAGAAGGGCTGTTCTCACTGCCATCATTTACTTTCAATTGCATTGACATCCCTGACAATGTGCTGCTTGGAGACAGCTCATAATCTGTTAAACAATTATTCCTATATAAGAAAATATTAAATAACATCCACGGAGGCAAATATTGCCTCTCCATCTGCAGGGACACAGGTCCCAGAGGCCAAGAAACAGCTGTGGCTTTGTTGCACAACAAGCATGAATGATGCTTTAGTGAACTCTTTGAGCATCACAGGGCAAAGCCTC
The DNA here is from genome assembly GCA_013399135.1 of Heliornis fulica. Classification (NCBI taxonomy): domain Eukaryota; kingdom Metazoa; phylum Chordata; class Aves; order Gruiformes; family Heliornithidae; genus Heliornis; species Heliornis fulica. The sequence continues at coordinate 785,726 of VXBZ01012362.1, forward strand.
TTGGGGACTCACAAGTGGGTCAACAAGGCCAGGAGAAGAGTTGGTCAGAGGTAGACCACTGCGAAATCCACTGCTAAATTCACTTCAAAGCAGAGTGTAAAACATCCATGTGATAGCTGCAGTACTCATAACTGTTTAGTGACTTAAGGCACCTCTTTGAAAGGACTCCAAGGATTCCCTTTCCAGGAAATCAATCTCTATTACAATATCAATTGGGTTAGCAGTACTGCCTGGCCCGAGGAGAAGCTGTAAGCATCATTGGCCCTTCTTATCGGCTCCAAGAAGAACTGAGCTAGGAACTGGAGGGGGCGGGCTCACACAAAAGATGCCCTGGGGTTCTGGCTTCTGTTGCATTTGGCCCAGTCTGAGCAAGACCGTTGGGAGGCACAGGAATATGCAGAGGCACAACACGGAGCACCTTAGGCAGCAGAAACACAAGTGAGAACTGTAGCATCTCAAAGGCAGCCCAGTGACCTGCATGAGTAAGGTGGCCTTCTGTGAGGAGGGTCTGCAGTGCTGGGTACTGTGTAAAGTGCCCCACTTCATATTTTCTAGCCTGCATTTTCCACAAGTCAGTTCCGCTCACCGCAGTATATCCACATGTCAGCTTTGCGCACTCAAATGCCAGTCCCAATTTGGATTATCACTTTACCCTACTCACAGCAGCTCTAAAGCAGCAAGAAAAACATTTTAACTCCTTCCAAAAAATTGTAAGACTGGATTTTGCTCAGTCACTGAAACCACTACTTTCCTCTGCTCACCAAATGCACCATCACAGAAGACTCAGACAATGTCTTTCCAAATAATAGCAAACCTTTAACAACAGCAATTCTCTACAACACGCAGCTTCACCGAAGCTACTGCACCTACTGAATGAACCTTGTTGCTGCACATAGTGCTTTATTTAACTGAAACACTCCATCAGCTCAAACCTCCAAAACGCCTAAGGACAAGAATCAGCTCACAGACATGTGGTGGGTCAGGGCTGGCTGCCTGAAGAGAGATCACCTCCTTGCAAAGAGCATGCAGCAATTTCACCAAAATCCTTCCTCCCCACCACTCCCTTGCACTGCAGCACATCGTCACCCACAGCATCCCAGCCTCTCCCATACAGCAGACTTTGCCAAGCTGAGTCCTCCACCTCGCCAGCACACCAGTTCTGCCCTCTCTGTTTCTTCTGGGGTGCAGAGGCTTTCTGCTGGGACACAGAGCAGCAGCCATACTCCCAGCATACTGCTCAAGACATTCCCAGGTTGCTGCCTGCACCAAGGAAGCACACCGAGTCAACCTCTGCTCAGCGAGTGGTAGCGCAGACCTGGGTAACGACAGACTGGCACCCAATGCACTTTTGAAAATGTATGCAGGCCTGTCAAACACCCCACAAGTGTGCTCAGTTGGTGCTATGCAAAAATGTAATTTAAATACACTAATATTTTTTCCCACAGTCATCACACAAATACAAAACTTGAAAGAGAATCACAGACTGGTTTGGATCAGAAGAGACTCAAAAATCACCTCATTCCACACCCTCTGCCATGGGCAGGGGCACCCTGCACTAGCCCAGGTTGCCCAAAGCCGCATACAATCTGGCCTTGAACACTGCCAGGGAGGGGGCAGCCACAGCTTCTCTGGGCAGCCTGTGCCAGCGCCTCATCACCCTCACAGGGAAGAATTTCTTCCTAATGTCTAATCTAAACCTATCCTCTTTTAGCTTGAAGCCATTACCCCTTGTCTTACCACTACACTCCCTGGTGAACTGTCCTCCCACTTTCCTGCAGGGCCCCTTATAAGTATTGGTAGGCTGAAATTAGGTCTGCCCAGAACCTTCTCTTCTCCAGGCTGAACAAGCCCTATTCTCTCAGCCTGTCTTCATAGGTGTTCCAGCTCTCTGATGATCTTTGTGGATCTCAATCTGGACTTGCTCCAACAGCTCCACATCTTTCCTGTACTGGGGACCACAGAGCTGGATGCAGTACTCCAGGTCGGGTCTCACAAGAGCACACTGCTCCTAATTTATTCCCCTATCAGTGAAAGGAAAATCAGGGTCACCATGGTGGGAAGACCTGCTCTCCACCAAACCTGGTAATTCTCTAATCAGCCTCTGACAGAAATTAGCCTCTTTGTTCCAGACCACAGCCTTCATCATATTTGGTGAGGACATAACCCTGGTTACTGAAACCAGCATGTCTTTTTTATCATGCCTCAAACTCCTCCCATAGATGTCAAGTGGAGTAAGACTAGATATCAGGCATTACAAAGTAAAAACCACTACCATGGCAGAAGAAAAAGTCCCACTTTTTGTGGGACTTTTTTACCCTACTTTTTTACCCAGATTTTTTACCCTACTCATAGTCACTGGGGGATAAGGGTGGGGGATACAGCCTCTTAGCTGCTGTTCTCTTAGCTGGGCATAAAGCAGCATAGGTGCTATGTTACAGCCAGCGTAAAGAATGTGCAGCAGGCAAAAAAACACATACAACTGTCATATGATTAAAGATTGTATCACAGAGTTTAAGTACAACAGACAAATTTCTAAATAACTGTGGTATTTACAAACTACTGACTTTGCATCACAAGTAGCATCACTTGGATATGGGGGGTTGGGGGAAGAAATGGGAGGGGTTTTTGTAAGAAACACAATGCATGGAAATAGAATCTTGTTTACAAGTAGGCCTGTCAAATTTGCTACCCTCACAGGGCTACCAGCATGCTTCTGCTTTAACAGTTTTGCAGATATGCATGATTTTTTGCTCATGTTTAGTCTTAGAAAAAATAAACCAGCAACATTTAGTCACACTGGTTAGTTACACTGTTCAAATGTAACTTCTGAGATCAAAACACGGACCTACATCAGTACAAATAGGTCAAAGTAAATTTCAAGCACCTACTCAATCCTTTCTTTGCATACAATGGGGTTCAAGGGCCACATTTCAGGGAGGAAAGACACAGGAGCAATCACATTTTCATCTTAAAAGTGCTGTAACTGTATTCAAGGCATATACAGAGCTCCTCAAAGGACCAAAAGATTATTCACATGATAGAATAAATGTAATAGGACAAAATCCTGCTCTTCCATGCACATTCTCCTGGAGAAGTCAATGGCATTACATGGATGTACCCATCCACTCAGTATCTCCTTGTCTTCATTCCTAGATTGGGAGTCCATCAATGATTAAATATCCCATTGAACAACTCGATCTCTCTACAAAATGATGATATAGTGGCCTCAAAATTGTACATCCTTAATATCAAGACCTAATTATTTTAAGCTGCAACTTTGCTTTAGTACAAAACATCCTGTCATAAAACCCTATAGATATGTTCATTTGGGTTTGTACGCTTTATGGAAGTTTTATATAACTATGTTACAGAAACAAAAAAGGATTTAAATGCTCCTTGGCTGCTACAGCCTGAGCACAACCCACTACACGCAGGCATTTCATGCTTTATTCAAGCATGACTTACACTGTCATGTGTACTCCAGAGCATACTGCAAGTACAGGCTGAAAAGAATTATTAAAAAGTTTATTTCATCATACTTACCACAAATAACAAGAGAGAAACTAACTAAAACAACAACTTCAAGTGACTCAGTTTGAATCATTACAGAAAATGAATGCTAATTCCATACAGCAGTATAGATAAAAACTAGCTCCACCTGGAAAATTGTTATTTTGCATTGTTATAGCAAATATTCCACAGAAGACCTCTACCATGAGAGAAGCTTAATATGAAAAGAATACATCCTTGCAACACTAATAGCAGTAAAATCTTCATAATTATCTGTATTTCTATTAATAAAACAAATTAGTGAAGAATAACAGAACAAGAGTAATTCCATGAGTATTTTGTGCATAGCATCATTCCTTCCCCATCTCTGAAGTACTGTCCATACCAAGAAATTTAAAAAAGGAAAAGATATTTAGACAAATGTGGCATTAGTGTGAGATAATCTTCAGCCATTAGAGAGTCTGTTAGTTGTAAGAGTCATACACTGCACCATTTGTAATGAAAAACAAAAATACTATTTAGCAGTGAGGCTTCACCGTTTAACTGGTCAAGTTTTGGGTTTGATTTTTTTGTTGTTGTTGGTTTGGGGATTTTTCCTCATCAGATCTTAAAAGAAAACCAGGAAAAAGTATGGTTTGTTGCATCAATTACACAGGTCTTCCATCGTTTAAAGAAGCCTATTGATTTACTGATTATAGCTCCAGCTATCAAAAGCCTTAAAAGCATTTCACAAGACCTAACTCCATGCTCACTTTTACCTATATGAGTTACAGAAACGCATTAACAAATTCTCCAGTGAGCAGGATTCATTAAGATTTGTTTTATGATCTTGTTCTAGGATTTAATGCAGAAATGGATTGATATGTTGAATTATCACAGCAGAACTTCTTGAGCTTTCAGAACATTAATTTTAAAACACATTACCATCTCTGTGTTGCACCTTTTTTTTTATGTATAAAAGTCATTTTAAGGAAATCAGGTCGTACATTTCTAAAGGCATGAAGATGCACACACAAACTCAGAAGCTTCTGGCCTAGTAAAAGTCAGCAAAAAGACCCTCCATGTTATATTCAACTCCAGTGACACTGAGAAAAAAAATAATTGTCAATAGCAAATTTATATGTTGTTGTATGACCAAATGTATGAAAAACGTGGATGAAAATAAAATTGTCTCCACAGTTGCTGATTTTGAAAAGAAGGAAAAATCAGGAATTAACAAAACCCTTCCCTTTGTTTCTTTCTCAGTTTGGGAACACGCCCTTAAGACAGAACCTACAATGGAGGTTCCCCTTGTGGGTTTTGAGGATCTACTGCTTTTGTGGCTAAATGTCTTCTTTTAATCAGTGCCAACAGACAAACCTATACTCACAGACTTTACTCAGCCAAAAGCAATTTTACAGGAAATCCTGATTAAACCGGGTCTTGTGGGATTAGAGACAAAAGGGTGCCGATTCAGCCTCAACCACCATATGCCAGATTTGCAGAGGACAGCATTCATTTTGCCTGGCACTGGGCAAGCCATAGCAATGGCAAGGGAAACAAACTCATCAGCTACAGGCACTCTATACCTCCAAGCACCACCGTGGTGAAGGGTCTGGAGGGGAAGATTTATGAGGAGAGGCTGAAGTCCCTTAGTTTGTTCAGCCTGGAGAAAAGGGGACTGAGGGGAGACCTCATTATGGCCTATGATCTCCTGATGAGGAGGAGCAAAGGAGCAGGCACTGATCTCCTCTCTTTGGCGATCAGTGATAAAAACCATGGGAACAGCATGAAGCTGTGTCAGGGGAGGTTTAGGTTGGTAATTAGGAAGAGGTTCTTTACTGAGAGGGTGGTTGGGCACTGGAACAGACTCCCCAGGGAAGTGGTCACAGCATCGAGCTTGACCAAGGTCAAGAAGCAACTAGACGACGCACTCAGTCACCTGCTCTGTCTTGGCTGGCCCTGTGTGGAGCCAGGAGTTGGGCCTGATGATCCTTGTGGGTCCTTTTCAGCTCAGGATATTTTGTGATTATTATTGATCCAGCACTTTTCCATGCACTTTTTGCGAGGAGTGACTCTGGAAAAGAGCCTTCCGTACAATGGAAGGGAAGACACCAGGGGTCAGACCTCCTGTTCCATTACCTTGGGATAATGAATTTTAATGATGAAATTAACCCACTGTAGTCAGGAAGGTGGGTGAGACTTTAAACTGGCAGCACGGAGCAGAAAACTTGCATATCTGCTACAGCCTCCCAAGTCAGATCCTTTGGGAGCTTTAAGAGCTGGGATATCCTAACCCAGACACTGTACCTCATAAGGAATACCTCAGTGCTGCAGTTAAACTTTGTCCTTTTCAGCACTTTCATGTCAGAACCAGTCACTAAAATACAGTTCCTTGTTCAGCAGAGCCTCATTAGATCATACTAGGATGTAATTTACCTGCAGCACAAGGCAAATAGTGAGCTTCACCCAGTGTTGCTTGAAGATTCATTGAAAATTATGGAAATTTACGAACTGTCAGGAAACCAAACCTATTCCATCAAAAGGAAACAGCAAGATATACTTCCACTCCAAAAATGTGCTTGCTAATTTCAACAAACACAGCCCTGTTCTCAGTATGAAAGTACTTTTGTGACAACAGACACTATTTGTCAAAAGCATCGCAGCAGTAAGAGGTACCCCAGTGATACCCAAGCCCTGATTACCCTTGGCTCACCACACACAGAGGAGTGATGCAGAGCTTGTCATGATCCTACACGTACTCCCTACCAATGTAACAGCCCAGTAGTCTGAGAGTGATTCGACCTGCAAGACTTAGGACAGCAAGCCCTACCTTTGGGGAAGCACACCTACACTGCTTCTGGACCCATACCACCCTAGCGGCGGCCAGGTCCGCATCCCCCACCCTGCTGTTCACAGCTTTAGGCTTTGAAAGGAAGGCAGCAGGCAGGGCCAGGTTGCAGCAGACTCAGCGCTGTCAGGTCAAGGATTCTTTGAAAACTTCTCATTTAAATGGACACTTAATTCAAGTGCAAAAGTATAAAAATAAACTTAAATTTAGTTCTTCATTCTCTGTAGTTTCCTCCCTGGCTGAGCACAAAACCAGGTTTTTCAGTTTCAGAGCTGTTTATAATAATTTCCCTCCTAGGTCTCAGGCAATGGTACAAGGTTAGTATGTCCAGGTTGCACAGACTATGACTGTTTATTGCACTGGGAGTTCACAGTCTCCAATGGAAGTAATGCCATAAAGCATGGAAATGTCTGTTATGCTCAGAATTTGTGTCGGAACATGCTTTTTTTCTTTCTTACAGGGAACTCAAAGCATTCTCCATCAAAGCGTACAAGTTGGCTTCCTCACCTGGCATCTCCTTTAGCATGTTCCCAGGGGATTTAGTGAAATCAAGACTAAACTCACACAAACCTTATGCCCTCTAACCTCCTCTTCTCCCGACCTCCTCATTTTGTCAATAAATCACAGAATCATAGGGCTTGGAAAGGACCTTGAGAGATCGAGTCCAATCCTCCTGCCAAAGCAGGTTCCCTAGAGCAGGTCACACAGGTGACAGGTGTCCACACGGATCTTGAATATCTCCAGAGAAGGGGACTCTACAAACCCCCAGGACTCCGTCACCCTCACCATGAAGAAGTTCTTCACGTCAGTACGGAACCTCCTCTGGTCCAACCTGAGACAATCGCCCCTTGTCCTGTCCCCACAGTCCACTGAGAAGAGGTTGGGCATCTCCCTTTGTCTAACACACTTCAGGTATTTATAAACATTGATGAGATCCCCTCTCAGTCTTCTTTTCTCAAAGCTGAACAGACCCAGCTCACTCAGCCTTTCCTCATAGGGGAGATGCTCCAAGCCCTTAATCTTCTTTGTGCCCCTCTGCTGGACTCTCTCCAGAACATCCCTGGCTTTTTTTGTTCCAGGGAGCCCAGAACTGGACACAGTTCTCCAGGTGAGGCCTGACCAGGGCAGAGTAGAGGGGGAGGATCACCTCCTTCCACCTGCTGGCTACGCTCCTCTCAATGCACCCCAAGATCCCATTGGCCTTCTTGGCCACCAGGGCACACTGCTGGCTCATGGCCAACCTGTCATCCACCAGGACCCCCAGGTCCTTCTCTGCTGAGCTCCTCTACAGCAGGTCATCCCCCAGCCTGTACTGATAGATCTGGTTGTTCCTTCAGAAAATCAGAAAAGCATCTGTGACTTCCATTCAAATTCCAAAGCCATGTAAACACATAGGTTGCTTTTGTCATCCTTACACATGTTTTGAGCAAGGAAGGACTGCACAATTTATTTGGCCTTCAGGTAAACCAAAAAGTATTTTTGCCTCCAGTTATCAATAAAGCACTAGAATATCACAAAGGATGCATATTTTCTATAACATACTGTGCCATTTGAGTCGGGTGCCTTGGCTGTGAACCAAGATTATAGCTGTTATTGTTACAGTGCTTGTATTACATTACCCAAGAAAAACATTAATATCACATTAGCAGTAACCATCAGGGGCTAGTGATTCTTTACATACTGCACTGTTTTACAGCACAGGCTCATTTTCTGTCCCATTGGGTCCTCTGGTCTTTAAATATTTCAATGCTTCAGACAAATTTTTGTCAACCAAGCAGTACATGCAGCATTTATTTTCCTAGCTCTACATGGCTAGTATAGAAACACCGCTTGTAAATACAGGACAAACAGAATTATGGTGTCCCTCATTTCGAAGGGGTAAAGAGCCTTAAGTTCACACTTCATCCAAAAGGTGTTCTTGTGAGAAGAATTCACAGAGGACCAGACAAGGTCCAAAGGTGTATCACTTGATGTATTTTTCCCTTGTGTGCATTACCATTAAGACCATCCCAGGATGGGCTGAAAAATTCTTAATTTCTCCTTTACTCCAAGGTGTGGAAAGGAAACACTGTAACTTCTAACCCTAGCATAGCTCTTCTTGCTGGCATTTAGTGCATGAGAATCCATCTTGATCCATTGGCAACCCAAGGAGCAGCTCTTGTCCCCAGTAACTCTAGAGGAGATGATTCAGGCTCATGGAGTTTGAGGGAAGCCTTGCTGCCGACAGCGTGACATAAACATAGGCAAAATATCAACCCTGTTGGAAAAACTGTGCAGTTGCATGCCTATGCATGCTGCTACTACCTATAGCTATTGAAGGTGCCTCAGCTAACCAGTCCCACATCCAATATGAAAGGCTGTCCAAAGCATTACTTGTTAAACTGCTGGTTAAAAAATGGCATAATTAGTGCTATCCTTAGGGCATTGCTTCCAAAAGCAGTTGCATGCCAATTACTGTGTTAATTTACTATACAGACTCCTTCACCAAGTTAGGACACCCTGCCCCAGAATGTAACACATGGCAAGAACATCTTTCCCTCAGTTCACCTGTGACTGAGGATTCATGTCAGGTACAAGAACCTTTAAGTGAAGCACTTGTTCACTATCTATTTGTGTCCTAGGACCAAATTCCTCTCCTTTCAAAGGGAAACCTCCCCAAACTAGGAACAGTCCTGTATCTGTATCAACTCAATATCTGTTGGCACTATTTAACTTGCTTGTGTGTGCCAGCAAATACAGTTTGACAACAAGCCCAAGGTTTATTTGGCAAATCCCAAATGGCCTAGATAGCTTCATTGTGGGTCACGTTACTACAATCAAATGAAACCAACAAGGGAGAGCCAAACCTCAAGCTTTATGGACCCATTTAAAGACTCATCCTGTGGGCATCCCAGATCACCTCAAGGGCCAAGGAGGCATGCAAGATGAGCCAAGGAACAAGGAACCGGCATGCTTCCATGCAGTCCCCATTCTGGCCAGCACAGCCCTGACTGATAATGAATAAAAAGACACAGACTATCCTTGTCTCCCAAAAGAGACAGGGGTTAGAAAGAGACTGACAGTCCCACGTTAGAACTGATTCATACAGCATTCGTATGTGACGGCATCACATTTACAGCAAAGCTGGACTGGGTCTAACAAAACCTAGAAGGCACATTACAGAAGAAATGGGCTTCTAGACCTGAGTCACTTCCCTAAGCTTTTCCTAATATGCCTGAATTGTGCATCACTTCCTACCAGGCTTAATCTGAAAACTTGTATTGATTGCAGCCCTCAGGACTTGCTGAGCATTTGGAAATGGAGTGCTGTCATTTTACCCGTGCTGTCTAGCACCACGCTCTATTATGACACCTTCTTAATAATGGGGAAGAGAGCAGCTTCTGCATGATTCCCCCATCTCCAAACCTCAACTGACTTACTGCATCAAGGTTTTTGGCATGAAAAGTCAAAAGGGAAAATTGGTTTTTAATGAAGAAAATAATCTACAAACACAAGACAGTTCGAGAAAAGCCTTAGATAACTGGTTGTTGGGAGATTAGAGAAGCAGCCTAAATGGGATGAAATGTAACATTTCTTTCTTTTCTTTTCTTAAAAAGAGGGTGAGATGCACTGTAAGAATGGTGAGTATTTATCCAGGAATGCAGCTTCCAACCCCTTCCCTTCTATAGGAAAGTTGCAGAGAGAAACAACCTATAATAAGAGTCTCACAATTATGTGACAATGTGGTCTTCTCAAAGGCTAATTAATTGGAAGAAAAATAATAAAAACCAAATAAAAACCAAACAAACAGAAAACCCAATTGAAAACCATTCCTTGGCTAATATGAGTTTTCAGCTGCTTATCAAGAAGGTTAATTGTCTATATTTTCAACTAATTGCCTTTTATCCAAGAGGAGCTTGATCCTGCGTATTCTCAGCCACACTACAAGTTCTCTGTCCTTTAAGCAACCCCACTGGAGTGAGTGGAAGCATCAAAAATGGCAGAACTTCAGCTCACGGCTTTAAGAAAAGACACATGCCTGGGCTCAAACACACAGAGGAGCACACAGTGCACGGATGGGCACTGGCTTGCCGAGGGAGCAGCTTGTACAAAGTCCCCAAGTACGAGAATCTGGATGACATTAATGCATATTTGCATGCAGTTGGGAAATTCGAGGCGTTTTCCATTCCGCAGTTTTCCAAGAGAAAAACCTGGCGACAGCATTAACACATCACCTACCCCCGAGCCCCCCAAAATGGGAAACTCTCCCCTCACTTGTGGCAAACCTCCCTTCTTTTTCCACTCGGGCAGCCCCCACCGCCCCCCTCCCTGCACCGGGCTCGCCGTTCCCAGAGACCATTTTGAATCCCCCCACCTCCTCC
>VXBZ01012362.1:796797-809652 GCA_013399135.1 Heliornis fulica
CCGGGACCGGCACGGCTGTGCGGCATCAGCCCTCCCGCCGCCTCCCGCGCACCGCGGCCGCCGCCGGACCTTCCCGCGGCGCCCCCTGCCGGCCACCACAGCCCCGAGCCGCCGGGCCTTAAGGCCGGTGCGGCAGCGCCATCGTCTGGGGCCGGTGCGGCGCTCGCTGAGGGCGGGCGGGAGGGGGGCCGAGACGTCTGCCCGCCCGCCCGGGCGGCAGCGCCGGTCACGGCTGCGGCTCAGGGGGAGAAACGCGGGGTCTGCGGAAGAGTGGCCGGGTCCCCATCAGCCGCAGGGCGGGCTGGGCTGGGCTGAGCGACAAACGGACACGTTGGCGTCCCTATGGGGGCTCTGCCCGGCAGGCGCTGGTGGCAGCGCATCGGCCATGGTCGCTGCTTCGAGATGAGGGGGTCTGACTGCCGGGTCTCGGTGGGAGTGGAGGTGTTTTACGTATGTACGGCCTTCGATGGGTCTTAAACTCTTCGAAACATTTAGTTTGCCAAGGGTGTTGCATTCAGGGGTGAGACGACGTTGGTCTTCTCCCCACTTCACCAACCCACAGGGTAACGGAAACACTCCCATCTCTCTAACGGGCTGGTGTTGGCACGTGTTTGCTGCTAATGTCTCATGAAGCGCATCACCTCCAGGCTCCACAGCTCATGTCATATTCAAGACATCAGTGTGTTTCCACACACTCATGGGGCTTTTTGGGGGAAAAAAAAGCTCTTTCTCAAATACCAGCAAATACAGCACTGAGAGAGTGATGATCTGTGCCCTTCAGTGTCAGCAGCCCCTTGTGCAGCCAGGGACCAGGGTGACTGACTCTTGCCATCCTGGCACAGCCCAGTCCAGCTGCCAGCCAAGCCACCTTTAAACCGGTTATGAACTGTGCACTGGTCACCCCTGCCATGGACAGATGGGTTAGGAAAGAAAAATCAAGCACATGAAGTTGCAAAAAGGCTACTGAGTCTCCCTGAAATGTTGTTGGATTTTGAGAAAAAGCCCACGGAAGCATTGACTGGCACCACTACACAGCTAAATCTGTCCCCAGCAGCTGTACAAACGAAGACCCTGGGTTATCGAGTTCCTCTAGGTTCAGCAGCACAGGCTAAACCTGAAAAGACCTTAAACCCTCTGGCAATCTCCCCAGAAAAATTGTAACTGTAACCTTTGACAATTAATTTACAGGACTGCTGAGATGCCAGAGCGAGGATTCGGAAAACTGGGATCTGCTGTTTCACTATTCCTCTAAGCCACCATGCCAGAGGGCTAGATAAGTGTGCGCTAGCTTGGCTTCTGCCGGGCTTTGCAGGAATATCTATGGCTTGGAGACAGCTGGCAGCTGGCACACATTATAGAAACTTTGAGGCCTTTAAAGAAAAAGGAGAAAAAAAAAAAAAGACAGTATTTTAAACTGACTCAGCAAGTACACAGAAGTGGGAGCAAAGGGAGACACAGCAAGAAAGCAAAGCAGTAGTTTGCCACTACAAAAGGGACAGATTTGCCTTCATCTGAGCTGTCCGTATTTTCACCCCACTTGAACTGAAACCCAGCCTGAAAAGAAACCCAGCCTGAAAAGAAACCCAGCACAGGCGGCTGACACACCTCCCTTTTTGACAGCAGGCTGTACTTAAGCCAACCTGTTCACTAAGGTCACCGTAGTTTCCAATGTTCGTGTATGCAAACACAATGAAAACTCTGATCACACTAATGAAAACATTGGTTGCAGGCACTAGTTTGTGGGAGTTTCACTTAACCCCACAGGCGGCATCTTTCATCTTGCCACAAGGTTCACTCCTGACAGATACTACTGCAACTTCCTTTAAAGACTTCACATTCATCACCCATGCAGCCACTCTAGGGGACCTGTTCCAACACCCGATAAACCTTAGATGAAAGCTTTTTTCAAGAAAACCTGCTATGTCATCTGTTTTTTAAAGCTGGTAAAAACTCTCTCTTCTGTGGACACAAACCCCATCGACCCTTTTTCAAGTTTTCAAAAGCTCGGAAAGCTGCTCTAATGCTCCTCCATCTGCTCCCACTGCCTTTCAGTCTGCAAAGTTACCCAAGGCTTGGGCTGTCAAACTCTCATCAGTTCTTCAGGACTGTCATTTCGCTTTCACAGCACAGCATTAGCAGAGAAACACAGTGCTTTGGGAAGTCTCGTGCTCAAAGTTTAATCAATTTCTATTAAAAAGGACACAGTTCTTTGTGGGAAAGGTAAACTGTCAAAGAACAGAATTAACACCACAAAGTTTAACAAAGTACCACCAACCTTGAAAATAAAAAGAATATGCAGTCTACAATAGTGTTCTATTTGTATACTACCACATTTTTTCTAGACTGTGTAAATAAAATACACTAGTTGATAACAAATTACAGAAGGTAATGCACACATTACTCCACATACAGACAGCAAGCAAACCCAGAAAACTCTGAATTCAAACTAAGATGGAAAAACAACTTTATTTTTTTTAGGTTACAATCAATAAAAGAGTTATTATTCTACAAATTCTTACCCTCAAATTTTGCAGTATAAGGCCCCCACGAAAGTACACAGATACATTAATACTTAGTAGCTCACAATAAACATTGTTATCTTAAGGAAAAAGCTAATGAAAATCCATAGGTTATCAAGTACCCACACTTCTATCACAAGGGCTGCAGGAGTGGCTTCTGCAAGAAGCCGCTAGAAGCTTTCCCTAAGTCCAAGAGAATAAATACTGGCTGGACCAAGGCCGAGCCAATCAGCAACAGTCATAGCACCTCTCTGAGTCACATTTAAGATGAAAAAGCAACACAAGCAGCTGCTGTTTGCCACCAGAGAAGGGAGTGAGAAGGTGGAAGAAACTCTGCAAGACACCAAGTTCAGTGAAGAAGCTGGTGTGGGTGGGCGGGGGCAGCACTCCAGGCACTGGAGAGAGATTCCCCTGCAGCCCATGGAGAAGACTATGGTGGAACAGGTGTCATCTCACAGCCCATGGAAGATGAGGAGGCCAGGCTGAATCAGTTTGGGCCTGAGAGACTGCACCCCATGGAAGTGACCCAAGCTGGGGCAGTGGGGAAAGGACTCACATTTGAATTGCTCATGGAGGAACATGTCTCCCATGGGTGGGATCTTACACTGGTGCAGGGGAAGAGTGTGAAGTATGTCATTGTTATCCCCCCGCAAAGAATGAAACTACTCGTGAGGAACTCACTGAAACCCCCATCTCCCCCATGACAGCTGTTGGGGAGGAAGGGACAAAAATCACAAATAAAGTTGAGTCTGCGAAGGAGGGAGGGGCAGGGGGTGGTGTTTTAGGATCTGTTTGTATTTGTCATTATCCAACTCTGGTTTCTATGTGTGTGTACTGTAGAAGATTAAATGGTTTCTTTCCTTTCTTCTGTGTTGAGCCTGTTTTACCCGTGACAGTGAGTGGGGAATGATCTCTCCCTGTCCTTATCTCGACTCCAAAGCCTCTCAACATGTATTTTCTCCCCTGTCCAGGTAAGAGGGGAGTGACAGAGAGACTTTGGTGGGAGTCTGGCCTCAAGCCAGGGTCAAACCACCAGAAACCTTTAACTCAAAAATACCAAATTGCACAGCAGACTGTAGACCTGAGTGTTGCAGAATATTAGTACTTGCAAATAGCCATAATAGATTTGTCAAAGATAAATACAGACACTTTTCCAGTTTTGGAATTACTGAATTTCCTCCAGACTTTTCATGGGTAACAAATATGGAAAAATAACTAAAAATCCCGTGTTCTGAATGGAAGAAAAAAAATCTCAAAATAAAACTGATGAGAGTGCACAGACAGTCTTTTATTTATACATCTAACATTTGGAGTGTGGGCTAACAAGGAAGAACTGTTCCTTCTTAGAACAGCTCAGAAGGGCATAGAAAAAATTTCTCCATTTGGACAGCATGCCTCTCTCCATTTAGTTCAAGAGGAGGTGGCATGTTGTCCTTCCAGATTTAGGAAAAAAATAAATCAAAACAAAACTCAACACCAAAAAAATCCCCACACATCCAGATTAAGACACCAGCTATCATCACACGACTGTCCTCACTGCAGGTGTCTCTATCCAACCCTCCTGCTCAACCCTGTCTTTCACTGCTCATGGTCTCTCCCAGTCTCAGAGCAAAGGCAGTGACCCACTGAGATGTTATTACTTGAAGGAGGAAAAGAAATTGTACACAGTTTCATTGGTTCCAGGTTTGGTAGCTTTTGTGTTAGCATTTTTATTGTTTATTTCAGCTTTGTGTTTCCTGTGTCTGGGTCAGTATAAAACAAAGCAAAACAAAGCAACTCAAGTACAGCTTGCTTCAATTCTAACAGAACACAGGGATCCTTATTAAGAAACTGTATTCTGTGTTTTCATTTGATGCCCTGTCCATAGTTTTGTGTGACAAGTTTTTGTTAAATAGCAAGGAGCACTACATGCTGCATTACTCTGTGAAGTTACTGGCTGCATTTTTATCTCGTAGCTGTGGTCCAGTAGCCCGATTTAACAATGCAAAAAGAAAAGCTACTTTGTCTTATGTTCTCATTATATGTTGTACAAAGAATAAATAAAAAAGTAATTTAGGCCCAGATTTGAAAAAAATAGCTCCTAGTTAGGAATATGCTTGCAGTAGCTAACAAGTCTTTCATCTCTTTTCCTACTTTGGCCTAAAATGTCCACTTTGAACTGCTGCCCTTGATCTAAACCATATGATTGTGTTTCTGAACAAACTCCGGGTTCTAACATACAACAGTTTCCAACCATGTAATAATATGAAGAAGAATTGCTAGAAAATATGGAGTCAGACTCACCAAATTATAATATGGAGCTTAAACTCTGTAGTTTATTTAGAAAGCAGAACAGTATTTAAAAAAAAAAAAAATCATTGCTTGCTCTCTGGACAGAAGCAGCCTAACTGTGAGGCTGGCAGCGGTAAAGACACTGCTAGTGCCTCTTTTCCAGTTGCCTCTCCAAGAAACACACCTCAAAAGTACCCAGTATAAAACACTATTAAACAGAGCAGGTATGTTTCTTGCACAGAGCTTGTACTTCATAGCTCCTGCCTTACACATGCTCAAAGTTCCTGTTTTGACGTTATGTTTTATTATGTTTATCTCTTATCTCACAAATTCACTGACCATATCTGCTGCTTGTACTATTTTAACTTTAGAAAGGTTTGTTAGCAGATAGAAACCACACACGTCCCTTCCAAAAATACAACAGGGAGAGGGAAAAAAAAAAAAAGAAAAAAAAAGAGAAACCACACACACACACATCTTCTTACTTTATTTCTGTTTTACCAAGCCTAACATTTCATCATGTATTTCCTACTTGCTGATCTTTCTGCCAACACACTGGATTACTTACAGTATTTGTTTTCAATGTAGACAGAACTTCACTGCATTCTTTGTCAGTGGAAGGGATGCACAGAAGTAGCCAAACAACTCAGGAGCACGAATCTGGAGAAACAAAAAAAAAAAAAATCACCCCACCAAAACCCAACAAACACTTTGTAACTAGTTTTGTACTGCCATTATAAAAAAAATAACATTTAAATACAGTAAATACCAATTTGCTCATTCTATCTAATCTCTTAATGTTATCTTCCTCTCATTTTTCTAAGTTTGAGGGTATCTCAATAGCACTTTTCTCAGGGCCTTTATCAGCACTGGACTCACCTCTCATATCACATGACTCCAGAGTCTGATGGGCTATTGATTTTTGTAAACACATACCTGCTACGGTTTGGGTTTTTTAATGTCTTCTCCAATTTTAGATTTTTTTTTATTTTTTTTTTTTTACAGCATTTTCTGCTCAGGCACTGCCAGGTACAATGCTAACAAGGAGCCCACATTTTACAGATGTTCATATATGAACATAGATGATCTATGAAATAAAAAGTGTTTAAACAAATAGAACATGATTCCTTTGTGTGCTTACATTGATTATTATGAAGCCGAGACTGCTACCAGTTAATTGACACTAAATCTTTGTGTAAAATCTGGCCAAAAAAAAAAAGGAATGCACTATAATATCCAAACCTATCTCCACCTACCTAACCAAAATACAGTGTATGGCACAAAGGAAGGTGGAATTAGGGAATGAATTCAAGGGCTGGGACACATGATAATTATCCATGAATGTGTTTCACATCCAAACATCATCAGAAGCATCATGTAGCAAAGATCTCTTCGGCAGTTCTACAGCATCTCTAGGAAGTGGATCTCTAGCAGAGAGGTCAGCATGCACCTCTGACACCTGGATCATCTCTTTTCACACCACTAGATGTCTAACACAAAGGCGAGTTCAGCCCCGGACAGCTCAGCAGCTGGCTCGTCCCTCCCGTGGGAGCAGAAACAAAGCCCCCGCAGGTTGGGATAAGGAGAGTTACCGACACAGCTCCGCAAAAGGGCAACAGCAGCAGAGCCCTGGCACGGTGGGATACACGCACACGGCGATAACGCCAAGCGGTTTACCGGCCTGACTTCCCTGGGCACCTCTCCCCACCCCACCCCTTTAATGGGGAACTGACATCACATGGTGTGACAACACACCTGGCCAGCTCAGCTCACCTGTGCTGGCTCCTTAGGGAAGTTAAATCTGTCCTCACTGGAACCCAGACACACAAACAGATCTCATAACAGGCTCCCAGATGACGGTGTATCTCAAGTTTTAATTAGACAGACCCTTAAACCAAGGATAAAAGCCACCCTCATTAAACAGCACATAGTTTAGATGAAAAATACTTATTTCTACATGAGAAAGTAAACCCCGCACCTCCAGCATAGCAGTATTTAATACACTGGCTGAGAGTGAGTTTGAAGTGAGTAGTTCTCTAAAAACTACCTTGGAAACCAGCAGTTTTACCCTAAAGTTATAAAAGCATGTGTTTTTTGGTTTTTCCCTGAAGTGTTAAACAAAAGCTTCAGCAGAAATACCACGACCTGCTGAATCTTCCCAAGAAGAATTTTCCTAGTGTAGACTGATCCTTTATTTACTCATCCTCACCCCAAATGCAAGACTGTGGACCCCAGGTTTATATTTATGTAGTTTACCTGCCTCAAACCAGTGAAGAGAGAATCATCATTCTTGAAAGCATTATATAAAACATCCTGGAGTCAGACAAGGCCATATTGATCTGTTTGGGTTTGTGGGTTTTTTTAATGGAATAGATTCAAAAGTATATATATTTGAAAAATCCGGTGAATTTGTATTATAACAATTCTCATGTGGGATAATAAAACCTACATTTCAGAAAAATTAACAATTCTCACAGAATGGAAGGGACCCTTAAAGGTCATCTAGTCCAGCCCCCCTTGCAGTGAGCAGGGACATATTCACTAGATCAGGTTGCTCAGAGCCCCATCCAACCTAGCCTTAAATATATCTCCAGAGATGAGGCCTCCACCACCACTCTGGATGGCCTGTTCCACCAGTCTGCCACCCTCCTACTGAAGAGCTTTTTCCTAACATCCAACCCAAATCTCCCCTTTTCGGGTTTAAAACCATTACTCTTCATCCTATCACATGCCCTTGTGAACAGTTTTTCTTACAGGTACCATTCAGATATTGAACTACTCTATAAGGTGTGTCATCCCCACCCCCCCTCCCCAGAGCCTNNCCACCCCCCCTCCCCAGAGCCTTCTCCAAGCAGAAGCAGCCCAACTTGCTCATCCTGTCTTCATAGCAGAGGTGCCCCAGCTCTCTGATCATTCTTGTGGCCCTCCTCTGGATGTGCTCTAACAGGCCCATGTCCTTCTTGTGTTGAGGGCTCCAAAGCTGGATGCAGAACTCCAGGTGCTGTCTCACCAAAACAGAGTATAGGGGCAGAAACACACCTCTTGATCTGCTGGCCACGCTTCTTTTGATGCAGCCCAGGATACAATTGGCCTTGTGGGCTGCAGATGCACACTGGTGTCTCACATCCAGCTTTTCATCCACGATTACTCACAAGTACTTTTCCTTGGGCCTGCTTTCTAGCACTTTATCTCCCAACCTGTACAGATAAGAGGGATTGTCCCAACCCAGGTTCAGGACCCTGTACTTGGCTTTGCTAACCTCATGAGGTTCTCCGCTTCTCCACCTGTACAGGTACTTCTGGATGGCATCCTGTCCCTCTGTCACATTTATTGCTTTCAACTCCACCTTAAATTCTCAAAATGGAACCTCCCATTGATTCTTCATAAACTACATACGTAAACTGTGGATCATTACATCACCCAAATGATACAGTAAGAAAAAATATGATACCAACCAGCCATGAGATGGAAAACAAAACCAAACTCTTGTAATACATCAGGAACCTGATTTTGGTCATACAGAGTCAGTATTACTTTCCATTTCACACGTCACGCCGCCCCGCCCTCAAACCAGGTAGGATAAGATGTGGAAAATAAAATTTAGCAGAAGGTGCCAGCATGCTGTAAGCATAAAATATTGTTACAGTCCAAGGCCAAGACACACAGCAAAATAAGATGCCACCACCAGTTACTACATCACTCTTTATACTTTTTTTCTTCACATGCAAAGATATGTATAATTGTCCTCAAATGAGGTTCTTAACACTACTGCCTTTGGTTCTTTAAAATCCCTCAAGATTAATGCTACAACACTGATGCTTAAATGGATGGGCAGTATAGGGTTACACTCATTTTATGTGGTTTGCTCACATTAACATATTATTGACGCTTCCCTTATTCTCCTAACTTGGTTACAAACACTGACTGGATCCTCAATAAACAGTAAGCCCTTTGGAGCAAGACTGCATGAACATCATTAACTTACATCAAATGGTCACCTCTTCAGGGACACAGCAATGGACAACCTGAGATGAAAGAATAAAGCATAAGTTTAGCATACATTTCCCTAGGCACATGAAATCAAAGCACTTGTTTTGCTTTGCATTTAAGATAAACAAAAATGCAAGAAACAAAAAGTCACCCAAACAACCAACTCGCACAAAAATCCAGATGCCATGCAGAAGAAAGGTCACATTTCTCATCTAAGTCCAACTTAAAGTTATCAATCAGATGAAATTTGCTTTTCACTAAACAGTCCCATGGAGAGCAGTTCCAGTAGCTGTATGCTAAAGTAAGTCAGAACAAAGTAAAAGCACATTACCTTACCAAAACAAGAATTTCCTCCCACGCCACCCTTTCCAACCCCAACCCAAATTATTTAAAGAGATGCTGCCTTTCCAGCCAAGTACACCAGCTATTGTCACACAGACCAAGAATCATCACTGACAATATATTGCCAATGTTCTGAGTTAAATACCTACTGCCAGTTGTTGCCACAATTTATGTTTAAGCAGGTATCAAAAGATATAAGTAGCTAAACAATATCTTTAAGATGACTTTCTAAAATGACCTGTTATCCAAAGTTGCCTAAGTAACATAAGGTTAAGCCAGCTAAACTCGGGCTTTTCATTTGAGTCGCGATAATCAACTGGACACAGAGTCCTCTTTGCTTTCTGTAAATCGCCCAGTTTACTAGCTATTTAGGTTAGCTGTGGAGAAATGAAATAATGAGACTGAGATGGCCAATCAGATTCTTCCTGTCAAGACAAAGAGGATATTCAGAATATTTTCATTTTTGTTTCAAAAGGAAAAAACCCAAAAAAAATCATATACTGTCAATGGAACTCACTGCTATAGAAAGTCACTAAGAACCTACAAATATGTAAACATGGATCAGATGCTTTCATAATACATCTACAGGAAACAAAATTATATTTTTTTTCAAGATACCAAGCTTTACACTTCAGAGCTTCAACAAATCTTTAGGAGACCAAGAATAGGCTTCTTGCCAAGACAGAATGGAGACTATCTGCCCCAAAACAAGCTCCTTTGTAGACTCTGCTGTTTGTAGCTGTAAGGATCCAAGTACTGAGCAAGATGGATGTTAGTACTAACCCATTACTCTAGCTGTCAGATAAGCCTTCCTACAGTGCACAAAACCATTTAAAAATACTATTTTTAACACAGTGCAAGTCCTAGTATTCCCAGCTTCATTCAACACATCAACTACCAACACCATACAGTGCATCCCAAGTCTCAAATTTTGGCACAGATTTCAGAAGAGCACAATTTATCAGCTGGTGGCAAGTGAAACAGCAATGGAAAAGTGTTTACAACAGCTGAAGTCCTTAGACTTCTCAAACTGGAACATGGTTTTGTCCACTTGCCAAGAGTAAGCTACTGGGTGTCCTTATGCAGACAGCCTACACTCTATGGTGCTAACTACACTGCAAAAGAATCCCATCCAGATTTGGAGAGAAGATAGCTTTTGAAGCCTAAAACTAGAAGGCAGCACTGGGGGAGGGAGGGAAAAGCAAACCAAGAAAAAAAAATCTCAGTTGGGGCACATTAACAGCAGCAAGTCAATTATTGAGTGTTTATTGCTGCGTTTTACTGCCAGGTTATGGAACAAGTTTTTACTGAATTTTGCCTTAAAATTGTTGTGGAGGGGCTGCAGGGATTGCTTCTGCAAGAAGCAGCTAGAAGCTTCGCCTAGGTCCAACAGAGTAAATACCAGTCAGATCAAGACCAGATTCTGATGCTGAACAAGGAAAAACCTTTGGTCACATTGATGGTCACAGCACGGAAAAAACACAAGCAGCTGCTATTTGCCACCAGAGAAGGGAGCAAGAAGATGGAAGAAACAAAGGTCAAAGGCGGCAGAGGTGAGGAGGGGATGAAGCCCATGAAAAAGGCCACGGTGGAGTGGGTTGTCCCTCACAACCCATGGAAGATGATGGGGAGCTGACACCCCATCTGTAGCCCATGGAGACACCCCCATGCTGAAGCAGGGCAGGGGTGTGAGGCATGCCCCCTCCTGTGCCCTGATGGAGAAGGAAAACAACTCACGAGGAACTGACTGAAACCCCCATTCCTTATCACCCCCCACTGGCAAACTGGGTCAAACCACCACAAAAACATTAAGACAACAATTAAGTGCCCAGCTTGAGACCGATGGCCTGGCTTTCCAGAGCTGTAGAGGGGAGAAGAGGGAAGGGGGGTGGAAGACAACTTCCATACAAGAGAAGACATTCACAGGCAAGCCAACTCTAAGATGGGGAAAAAACCTCACTACACGTATCTGCTCATATTGAAGTGCTTGACTCCATAATCTATGCTCTTAACATAGCACAGTTTTAACAGCAGCCACGTGAGTAAAACAAACAAAACCAGGCAAGCTCTTAAGACAATTATCTGGCCAGCCATACAGACAAGAAACTTTCTTCCTTTCAGGTGATTACCTTCACAACCCTTGTAACAACTTAGCATTCCTTAAAGCTGCAATTAATACATTTTCTAGTGGCTTTATCAGTTAAGAGAACTGACAGGTATGTAGTCACAATGTTGCACATGTACCCAAACCTCACATCCTCAGAAAAATAAAGTTAAAAAGCCTCAGCTCAATTCTTGAAGAACTAAAATAACAAGGCTCAATTTCCTGCAAGTTTTCTCATTGGCTTTGCATCTGTAAAGTGCAACCTTGGTTGCAGTTCTTTTTACAGTTTTGGCATTTGTGAGTCCTTTCTCTTAGGTGAATTATTTTGTGTATGTTAAAACATGAGACCACATTACAGCTTTTTTCCTCATTTGCTGAGGACTCACAATTAGTCATCCACCCTGGCTTCTGTACCCCCCAGTCTCTCTTTCCAACCCTTAGACAGAACAGCAGGCATAGAGGAGTCAAAGCTTGGTATTTTGATGGTCAGATGCCAAAGGCTGTCACAAAAAAAATGTTCTTCAAAAACCTCAGTTTCCCACAGCTTGAAGAATCCTGACAACATTCTTCCACCACATTCCAGGAAGCACACATAAATTGAAGGTTTTCAAAAAATCTAGAGTTTGGCTTTATTGGGCTGGTTTCAAGACAAGTACTGAACAACAGCTTTCTGCAAACATGGCAAACCATTAGGTCACAATCCAACTGTAAAGCACTAGGTACACCCTGTAGTCACAAGGACAGACGGAAATAACCATCTTTCCTTAAAATCACTGTAAGAAAGCAGCTGTATTATCTAGCTAGTAGTCTTCAATCAATCAACTTGAGCAGACACCTGCCAGGACAAAATATAATGGATTATGTCAGTCTTAGTTGTAAGACCAGACTTTACTACAATATGTTGCAACAGCAACTTTAACAGCTCAGTTTATCGGTTTTCCCCCCACATCAGGAAATTACACTGCCAGATTATCACAGCACCATTCAAAGGAAAAAAAAAAAACCCAAACCTTAAACACGAAGTACAGACAAAACATTAAATGCAGTCTCAGAGAAACAAACCAGACAAACATCCAGATGAAGTAACAAGACTGCTACCGTACTGTAACTCGGCCTCTATCTGGAACCAGTTCCAGCCTTTTTTCTTCCTCCTTTTTCCACTTAAAACACTGATTACTGAATTCAATACACCACTGCACGGTGAAACCCCAGCACTCAACACACCAGAATTACATTAAACAGGGAGAGCCCCCACACGTTTAGAAAGAAAAAGCACACGCGGCACCCGAAACGACCTGCCACGCTGCCCGCTTCTGGTGCTGGCTTCCCTGTGCCCTTAATCCCTCAGCCTGACCCGACCCTGACTCGAAGCGCTTCCCAAAAGCCGCGGCTAAGAAGGCAGACCCGGCAGCCGGAGAGGGTGGCTCATCGCGCCAGCCTCGGTCAGCATCAGCTTCCACAACCGGGCCCCGCCCGCCAAGGAGCCCGTGCTCCAGTCCCACTGGCTACCGCTACCCCCAGGACCCGCTCCGCCACCCCAGCTTTATCTGCACGCTGCCCCACAGTACACCAGCCTTCCACCAGTCAGCCCTCTCCCTTCAGGCGTGGCGACACAGCACCTCCCGCCCT
>VXBZ01012362.1:810949-881918 GCA_013399135.1 Heliornis fulica
AAACTGTAACGTCTCTAGAACATTAACGAGGAGATTTAAAGCTATTTGGCGAGGGTTTGATGGATGTTCTGGGGCGAGGGAGGGAAGCGGAGCGGACCTGGCTGCGAGCTGGTGGCGCTGGGTGGAAGGAAGATGCGCTCGGTGGGCAACTCCTGCCCCCGGTTTTGTGTGCTCCAGTAGCCTCGCTGGCCCCGCTGTTGCGGGCTGAGCTGCTCTCCTTCGCCTTCCTCACCCGCCACCCCCTCCTCCAGCCCCGCCCCGAGGAATACTGGGTACGCTCGCATAGCCTGGCACTCGGTTTTAGCGAGTTAATTGCTAGAACGCTATCTCGCCTTACTACGCTGAGCAGCGAGAGGGTAGGAGCGTTTATTAGTTTTGCTGTAGTGGTCAGACGAAGCCTATCTACTTTCCTGTTCTCCAAACAGGCTCCATTGGTGTCAGATGATTTCCTACCGGAAGAGGATTGGGCCAGAGCTTCTCATATAGTGCCTCCTAAAGCTGGAGAGAGCCCCTCTTGATGGGCGCAAGTCCCCGCAGGCCGGAGAAAAGGCCGGGGGAAAGAAAGGGGGAGGGTGGGATTAAATGGATGCGTGATCTTGGCATAGGGGAATGTCTTTCCTCTAGAAAGCAGCGCCTAGTCTAGGTCTCTTTGTTAATAAGACTAACCGTTTACACCCTTTATTTTTACATTGCCGACACAAAAATAAACATGAATAAAAATTACTCTTTCTTATGTGCAGCCTGGGCTGGTTTGTCCTACAGGCCACTTAAATCAGAAAAGCACGCAGTGTTTGCTTTTGATTAAAAGAGCTCTTTCCTTCTTGTAGGATAACTGAGATTCTGTGGTTTCAATTTTGTAAACTTTATATGTAATAATATCGTTGCATTTGCAACTACAGAACTAATAACCAGACTTTTTAGATATCCTCAGTGTTTCTGGAGAGTGGAACTCAAGTGATGCTCCTTTCCCCAGTAACTGGGTTCAATATGTATTCCTGTGTTGGGAATCTTTCTGTAATAAGTCTTTTGTAAGAGGTATAATGCATAGTGTTGTTCTTAGTGTATTTTGATTATTTGAGCAAGAAGATAGTAGCTTTTTTTGCACACATAAATAAAAGTTTTTTTGTTGTTTTTTTTTAAGAGCCTGTTAAGTGTCTAAGTACAATACACATCATGTTAGCAGACTAGTATTTGAGGAGGTGTCTGAAAGATCTTGGGTTCTTTTTCTAACAAATCTTGAGATCATTTCTTAGAGATGGAAGTAATACAGGATTAAAAAAAAAAAACTGCTCATCACAGATACACTTGGATTATTTTTTTGTAGCAAATTGTGATGGACGCTCCATCATGCTTCTAGGTTCACGTATATGGACATAGGCGCTATCTCTAGTTAACTAATTTTAGTGCTGTTTTTTTCTTGAAATTGTGTTAATAACTTATTTGAGGATTTACCAGATACATTAGAACATGTGTTTATTTACATTACTTTGAGTGCTGATTTTAATGTCCCTAAAACAGGTGGAAGAAGGAAAAGGATGACAGATAAACTAGATAAAAGTCTAAGATACAAAGTACATACACAGGATACTAAAATGAGTATAATTAATACCAATCCTTTGGCCTCATTTACCCTTTGTTGAAAAATATTCATAAGCAATTCTCTATGCTAATTGATGAACAAGACATTAATGATTAAAGTTATGATGGTAGGAATCTTTTTTCTACCTCAAGTTTGTGTATAAGGAATTTTTTTAAGAAATATTGAATCAACTGTGTCAGTGTCACTTGGAAGACACTGTCCACTAAAGAAGACTAAATTCTTAATTAAGAATTTAGTTTAAACAGTCTTTCTTACCTGTTTCCCCACCCATCCCCATTTTACAAGCAAGCCTTCAGATAGAGCCATAAGATAAATGGCATTTTTAATTGTCACTGGGTAGGTACTACTGCAGTGAGATAAATTTTCTCACTGCAAGAAACAGGTTTAATAAACAATCTTAAATACCCATATCTAAGTTACTAAGTTAATAAACTATCTCCTACTGTCCAGATTTTTCTCCTGGTTTTACATATTACTGAAATGAAATTGTGCCTGCTTGTACTTTCTGACCCACCTATAGATATAACAGGGTGTTACGAAGTTGGTATCCTTGCCTTGTAGACTGTTTGCATTCTCCTGGCAAGTGTAGTGGAGAATACCATCACTGGAGAATATACCATGCTGGTGTGTCATCCACATGTGAGAGACCTGCTAGAGAAATTTTACTCAAATTTGGGATTCATAGAGGCTTTAGTATGAATTTTGCTTGCTTAACACAGAAATGCTTGTTTCCAATTTTCCCTTCTTAGAGGTAGGGATGGCAGTGCTGTCAAGAAAGTTTCATAGCTTTTAAGGTTACCTATGGCATCCATTTCTGCATATGTTCTTTGAACTTTTCTCCCATTGGTCTTCAGGTGAAAACAGGCTTTCTGAATTCAGAATTATTTGATGGTGTTGTAAAGTATATAAAATTTTCCATTCTTTCCATGTCATCTGCCATCACATTCCCAGGATTTTATTATTTTTTTAATATTTCAAGTATTTTACTTCAGAAATCTAGGTTTTCCTCCTGTTAGTTTCTGTTCCTACTCTGAAAGCCTAGTCTTAAGCAGATGATCTTACCTGTTTCTACTGGAACCCAATATACTTTTAAATTGCCGTGCTGCCCCACAGTGCGCTTACGAAGCCTTGTATGGGTCCAGATTTTCATTTCATTTTCAGTACTCGGAGTCACATACAGAAGAGCATCCTCCCTGTGTACTGGATTCATAATGCTAGGCTGAAGTTTAGAAAGTGTAACTTTGCTGCTACAGTTTCCCTGTTGTGGAAGCAGTGGAGAGTGCCCCTGCATCATCTTCTGTGAGCCCCGTTTTCAAAGCAGTCTCAGCAGAGGAGCCCAGCAGTACAGAAACCTCTTCCTAAATTCAAAGATACTTTGGGTGTGAGCAGGAGAAAAAAAAAAATCTATTTGAGATGTAGCCTGTGTTTTTTCTCTTCCATACTGGCTTAAAACTCTGCTTTTCTAAGGTGCTTTGGTTAACGTGTTGCCTGGTATTTCCAGCCTCTGTCCATAATAAGACTGGATCTGGCAGATAAAGATCGTGTTGCCCTTAAGGTGTAACATAGCCTTTTTTGGGGAGGAGTGCTGTTCCCTCGAACTCTAGGGGCAGAAAGGACAAGAAGCAGTTCTCATAAAGGTAGATTGTGGTCCTGCATAGGGAGATGAAGGGATCACTGTGCTGTAGCTATAGACACCCTGTGTTGAGGATAAGATGCCTGCCTTTGAGCTACCTGCATGCATAAGCGTCTTTTCTGTGTCATCCTTGCTTTCCTTTTGGTGGTGTGAAAATGCCACCTGAGTGGAAACAGTCATGTGATTCCTGCTGGAGAAGCTTCTCAGCTTCAGACAGGGGTGTTGTGGTGGGTGCTGCTTGCTAGTCACCTAAGGGTGGCACCTCAGGAGGGAAATGGCACTGCATACATGATCTCCTGTGGGTGCAAATGGTAGGACTCTTGACACCAATTTTTTCACTTTAGTGCTTGAATATTCAATACCTGGTAATATTCACTATATCCACTTGCCTGCAGGTGTCTGTCTGGTATTTTTTGGAAGGAAAAACGGAGGGTATCGTCATGTTAACATATAGACCTTTTTTTCCTCACAACCTGAAGTTCTGATGCCCTTCCTAGTGGTCTTGTTTTCTCATAATCTCATAGTTAGAGAGTGGAGTACAGGGCAGCAGTGATTTGCATGTGATAAGATCTGAGCAGACAAGAGAAATGTTGTGCTTGTAAAGTGTTTGCATTACTCTTCATGAAATAATGCATTCCTAATGACTAAAAAAGGCATAGTTTTGTGTTCTAAAGTACAAGGTACATAATAACAAATTGCTTAATATAACAGAAATCCACACACAGTTTAGTAGTGTTTATGCCTTGAAACTGGTGCTTCATGAATATATGTACATTTTAACTTGTTAGGGAGTTTATGGTGCATCTTACACATCTCATTTTTTAAGACACATGAGTTCTTTTTAGTTTTTCCAATTAACTGGTTTTCAAGTTCACAGTCATAATGGATCTAAAGATTGGAAAGACGATAGCAAATACGAAACACTGCCAAACTAGAGAGGGAAGAGCAGCAAAACATAGTTGTTCTGTTCCAAAGCACTGGTTTGTTTCCTTCAACAAGATGTAGAACCAGCTTGAAATGGAGTGAAAAGTTATTTGTTTCACTGAATAAAAAAAATAAATCCATACTTCTCCAAGAAGGGTGGAAAGAAAGTTCCTCTGGGGATGGTTCCTCAAGGAATTCATACTGACACAAGTTTAAATGTTCCAATTGTTGAGCGGTGTCTTAGCAAGATAAACTGTTGTAAATGGATTGTAAGAGACTTTATCTAGTGGCATATATTTGTAAAATATTAATGAAAAATAGTGATTGGGTAATGCATGTTGGGGAGTTTCCTTTTCTGTTACAGCATGTTTTTAAAAATCAAAGACTGCGATTTAGTGCTTTGTACAAAGTTGTATCAGTGTTGCAAAAATTGCTTTGATCCTCCTGATACATAAGGCAACTTGGACTACTTCTCTTGCTGCATTGAGGTGGAGGTAAAATACAAACGAGCAAAAAATAAAACCCAACAAAACAACCCCCCCAAAAAAACAAACCAAAAAAAAGATTATTTTTAAAACTACAGTCTGCGGCTATGCAATTTGGTTTGAAAATCAAAACTAAAGAGAGAGGTGAGCAAAATTGTTTCTGGTATAGTTTTTTTGTTGAAAGGATGAGGGATGGTTACTGTATTCTACCACTCAGCTAATTTTATGTTGTTGTTTCTTTAAAGAAGCCTAACTTAACACAGCACGTAGTGATAGGACTACTCCTTCACTCTGGGGATGATGTGGACCTGGCACAGGCTGCCCAGAGAAGCTGTGGCTGCTGTTCAAGCCAGCAGTGTTAAAGGAGTGAGCAGTGAGTCAAGCAGTGAGCCCTGGCAGTGTTCAAGGCCAGGTTGGAAGGCTTTTGGGCAGCCTGGACTAGTGGAGGGTGTCCTTGCCCATGGCAGGGAGTTGGAACTAGATGGTCTTTGAGGTCCCTTCCAAACCATTTTCTGATCCTGATACTCCTAGAGTCCTAATAGACAATAATAATTTCTGAAGGGGCTGTTCTAGCACTCTTAGACTTTGCATCCATATCAACTTTATCAGTAAGCTTTTATGCTCAAAGTGTGGTAACCAGGATCCTGTCTAATATCCAGTTATGACTGAAACTCCTAAAAGTAGTGTTAAAATTCAACCATTCAGTGTCTTCAGGAAATAATGTAGAATTAATGACTTCTTTTTTTTCTTTAGTAGCTGAACTTAATATAGTTGACTTTTACTTACTGTCTCATAAATAGTTGTTCTTTAGATCTTACTGTTAAATACTGAGGCTGACTTATTTTCTTACAGGTGCCACAAAATACACTGATAAAGATAATGGAGGGATGCTTGTATGGTCTCCATATCATAATATTCCAGATGCCAAGTGTAAGTCCTTACCTGCTTAGGAATTTGGATACTTAAGTATAGCAACGTAATTGTTTCTGGTGTGCATGTTCACTCTTTATTTTACACACAGGGAAATCGCAAAATCAGGAAAAATGGGCAATTTCTCCCTTCAAAAGTGACTTGAAATACAGGAGTCCTCTGAATAAACGTGATCAATTATCTGTTTAACTTAAACCTGCCTCCTATGCAAGAATTTCCCATATCTAACATGAAGGAGTAAACTTTGAGGATGCAGTCTTGAGAACCTGGTCCTCAGGGCACTTTCTACCTCTTACTAGTAGTTAAAGGTTTGTGTCCCTCTACATTTGAGGGAGTATACCTTCTACCCCTGTAGAACAGTTAGAAATAAAATACAACTATCGTTATTTAATACTTTCTTCATTCTTTTCAAGTACTTTCCTGCAGCAGTTCATGGCAAGGACATCTCTGGTCCATTTGAATAATGAGGATATAATTATTTCCTTTTCTCAATCATGCTTCCTTTCAACCACACTTAGTTGCCACTTAATTGTGAACTGTAAAAGTTTGAATAGGAAGAGTTTGTTTCTTTAAAAAATAAGAAAATGACCCACTGAAGACAAAACTAGCAAGGCATAACTGCCAAATGATGGAAAGTGTTAAACTCCACGCTGGCTCTAGTCTGGCCAAATATGATTTTTAAAATGTTATTGGTAAATTTTGTGACCTAATTATTGAATCTTTCTATTCTCTGTTGATAACTGACTTTATGCCATGGTCAAAATGAACGTTGCTCAGTGAAAACTATATTAATATCAAGGATATGCATAATCATTGATCTAGGATCCCTTTACATTAATTTTTAACTTGTTTGGGAATACAAACAGTAGAAGTCAATTTAAAACTAACCCTGGTGTCTGTACATCCCTCCAGTGTGTCTTTTTAGGAGTAGGTTCCAAGAAGACATAGGCTTTCAGTATCCAGCTAGTCTCTGATTTATTTAAGTAAATTAGATGAGCCTCTGTGGTTTTGTTGTAGTAACAATGTGAAAGCAAGCATCTTTTTCACTGAGAATTAGCTAGTGTAAAAAGTTTCTGAAATTAAATGTCAGATTAAAGACAGTGGGTTATATATTGTCAATAAAGCAACAGATATTTTCAACATTTTTCAGAATTAGTGTGTTTAAGTTTGGGAAGACTGTTTCATGTGTTAGTTGTGTCACTTTATAGCTGAACAGTGCTAAAGAATAACTCTGACATTGTTTTGTTACAGTGGATGAATACATAGCAATAGCAAAGGAAAAACATGGATACAACGTGGAACAGGTAAGCGTTATGAAATTAGAGTGCTCATTTAAAGGATTTTTTTTAATATAAAAGTATAACACAACTCTTTCTTTTTTCCCCCTTGGTTACCATTAATTAACGCTGTTTCTCTTCAGGCACGGCAGCAAACACTGCAGTTAAATGGATCTGCATACAGTTGTGGTCTGGATTCTCTGCAAAAGATTGAGCTCTTTGTTTTCATGACATGCTCAGCTTGTAATGTGCACTTTTGAAAGGTTTGGTATGTTTCTTGATACACTGGGCATGTCATGCAATTGTGTGTGTATATTCAACTAAAGAATTTCTTAGGAAAGCAGCTTACAAATTCAATGTTTTAGCATTAGAATTCAGATATGATACTATTTTTAACCATTAATTGTGATAGGGACAGTACTGGAAATCTTTCGTGTGTACTTGAAAGAAGCAAGCCAACTTTGAGGATTTTTTTTCTCAGAGGCAGGAAAACAGAATCAAATTTTAGGATTGAGAATAACAAACAAGTTCAGGGTTTTTTTTTTTTAAATAACCTTTAGTCACCACCCTGTTAGATGTACAGGATAAAACTTTGCTGGTCCACATTTAGTTCTCTTGCAATCTTAATCCTAAATTAACCAGTTTGTGTATAAGTGAGATTACCTGTAGCAAAAAGTTATTTGGTGTACAAGTAGAAACAAGTTGTTCTGCTCGAATTTTAGGGGATGGAAGCTCATAATAGCAAAGACTTGCTCTTCAACTGCTGGCTGAAAAAGTGGCTGTCAGTGTTATCATGTCCAGAATACCTGCAGTTTGATGATGTTTGTCTGTGGCTTGGCCATAAACATTATTGTTAGGGGAGAGAGGAAACTGAAGGATCTCAAAAGACTGTTTTTCAAAAAACTTCTGGTACAAAATTTGTAGGCTGTTCACAGTGGAATAGAAATTCTCTTTGCAAGAGGTGCATGTCACCATTTTAACAAGAAGAGGTTTGCTATGTTTAGGTTACTAGAGGATGTGAAATCAGGGGTCAGGAGAACTGAACAACTGGTGGGCATGTCTGCACTGTATGGTTGAAACTGAGTGTGTTACATTTCACAATTCCCATGCCTGGCTTAGCATTGAGTCCGTTACTGATTCTCTGGCAGAAACTCTATAATCAGCATAAAATTCTTTAGGAACATCAAGAAATTAAATTATGTAAGAAAGTATATTGAAATTCCCATTTCTTATTAAATGCACATGACATGAAAGTGGCCACACTGTTGTTTGTGGATTGGAGAATTGTAGAAAAACCTCTCTCTCACTGAACCAACCTTAGATTGTCTAGCTTTCATACCTTTAATAAGTACAGATGTACCCACTCTAATGTCTCAACCTATAGTACGTGGCAAATAAAACTTTAAATATGTTTTGAGAAAGTGTTCTGATAGTCACATTTTATTTTAAATAAATAAATAGCCTTTTTATTTTATTTTACTTGTGTCTCAATATTTTAGAAAGTTGACTAAATCCCAAAAGGGACTATTTCTTTCCAAAGGCTCTCGGCATGTTGTTCTGGCATAAACACAATATTGAGAAGTCCCTTGCGGATCTCCCCAACTTCACTCCTTTCCCTGATGAGTGGACAGTTGAAGATAAAGTCCTATTTGAACAAGCATTTAGCTTCCATGGAAAGAGCTTTCACAGGATCCAGCAAATGGTAAAGTAATATTTTAATCAGAAGCATTAAACAGTTCAGATGCACTAAGAACAAAGGCTTCCATTGAGCTAAAATTTCATGTTGATTTCTAAGTAAAAATTTCAGAAACAACCTTGCATGTAAGATCTAAGTTAATTTCACCATGTCCTTGTACCTATAGCTTTTTTCATGCTAATTAAAAAAAAAAGAAGCCTCTTATCCCTTTTTAAAAAATATATATTATATAACCCTCTTTACATCTCATACATGCATTTAAAATATTTGGGTAAAGGTGGCTGTAAATAGAGCAAAATTATAATCTTGTGTGGATTTTTTTAAAAAAGTATTAATATGTTAATAAATTCTTCTAGCTTCCAGACAAGACTATTGCAAGTCTTGTAAAATATTACTATTCTTGGAAAAAAACTCGCTCTAGGACAAGTTTGATGGATCGGCAGGCTCGAAAACTAGCTAATAGAAATAATCAAGGTGACAGGTAAGTTTTATATTCTTAGGTAGCCAGAGACTGAAGTCTTTCTAGGTAGAGATGTCAGAGTAATTTCCAGCCATTGTTTCAGTCTGAACTATGTTTTTAGGTTTGAGTATCTGTGGTGATCTCTGTTTTTAGCAAGGGGTTTGGTACCTGTGCATTAAGAACAATATTGCTCCAGTCAGTGTGAGCTGTAAGCACTCAAGAGTAATGCTTTTTTTGAGAAGTCTAACCCTGTTGTGAGGGGAGGAGAGTGGTTTCGGGGGTCTGTGGGGTTTCTGTTTTTTTTTTTTTGTTTGTTTGTTTGTTTGGGTGGTGGTTTGTTTTTGTTTTTTTTTTTTTAACTAGAATAGAATTAAAATGGAAAGATTAACCACTGTAAAGAGCTGTAGCAATTAGAACGCCCAACTACTGGTTTATAACAAAACTATATGTAAATCTTCTTTTAGGAGACTTAGAACAGCTGTCAGTCAGAAAGAACCAAAGCTCAAAATATTTGTAAACTGCCTTGGATAGAAGGGAATGATGTTTACTGTAGTTACTATGAAATTAAAATTACATTGCGCTTAGGATACTTGCATGTTAACTTGCACTTTTTTAAAAGTGATTTAATATGATGAATGTATAAGTAACATAATTGTGTTTATATTGGAAAGTGCAATTTGACATCTATGGAAAACTGCCTGAGCAAAAGGTTCTCATCTATATTACCGAAAAGAACTCCTGAAATGTAAAATTCATGTGCTTATTTAGTAACCCTATAGCTGAAAAAATTACAGAAAATTAGGTAACATGACCAGCTTCTTGCAATCTGTCCGTAGTGATGACGACGTGGAAGAAGCTCATCCAATGGATGGAAATGATAGTGATTATGATCCCAAAAAGGAAGCCAAAAAGGAGGTAACAGATAGCTTAACGGTGAATGTCTGTTGGTTTTCTCTGGATGTGTTACTGTGAAGAGTATGACTTATAGTAAGGAGGTTTAGCTTGCAGCCTGGTAAAATCACGGGCATTTTAGGTGATCAAGATCTTGACAACTTCTGATTGAAACAGAATTTTATAGTGTGTTTTTGCCAATCTGTAGACATAAATGCATCTCATTATCTTCAGTGTCCCCTGAGAGATCTTAAATTTTATAAGAGATGTATGCTATTGCTACCTGGTGAAATAACATTTCCCCTACCTCTGCCTTGTTAATATGTTTACAGCTTTACTGGTTGGGAATTACTGGAATCTAAATGTTTTCTTTGCATTTTAAAATTAAATGACAGTTTTCCAAGTATACTGGTTTTGCTTTTTGAAAGCCACAGCGAGGTTATGCATTTCAACTAACGTGACTTTATTGAGATGCTTTCTACTAATAAATGTAGAGCAAAAAATTTTTGTCTCCTCTAACAAACTCTTATAGCAATTGTCTGTAAAGCTAACAGTGTCTTTTGGGTTTCTTGGGAGTTCTTTTGGTAAACATTAAGTCATTTATGGACAAGACTAGGAAAAGAGAGTTAAGTTTGTAAGCATTGTTTCTTTGTTCAACTTAATACATTTTTTTATTTTCCTAAAATGGGACAGAGTTCATCCTTCTTGAGGAGAGGAGAGGTAGTGTAAAACCTCAGCAAATCAGTGAAGTGATATCTAGGATTATTAATAAAACTTGGCAGTTCTACCAAAAGCGATTGGTTCAGGTTCTGTTCTCAGCTTTGCAGTGGCATTCAGTGAATCACTGTAACTGCTGGGGGAGGAGAGGAAGGACAATTGCCCTTTTCTGTAAGATAGTTTAAGATTCTATATTTTTTAACATGCCAGGATATGTTTTTTAGAACTTGAAATGACACATGGTCTAATAATGAACCTTTGTATTTTCCATTCTGCTGTTGTAACAATGTTCTTGCAATCTGTTGATTTGAGTTGCTGCCTAAGCCACTTCTAAATAAGGGCTATTTTATTCCATTTACTTTCTTTGGTTATTGTTTGAATCCCTACGTGCAGTCCAGAATGAAAGTAGCATGTTCATAGATTTCTAGGAGCAAGACAAATAGGTTTACAGTTTCTGATGAAAAGTATCTGGATATACATAAGATAACTTTGTGATCTAATATTTCTGATAAGATTTGTGTGCTTTTGCTTCCTAAGGAAAGTATAAACTGAGTAGATGTTTGAGTGTGCAGAGCAATGGAAACTTTCTGTTACCAGAGAAAGCTAAAACACTATCTTGGCAAGAGAATATTTTAACTTTAAATCCAGATTGTACAGACAGGAGGAACTGCACCTTCATGCTGAAAGAGCAGTGCAGAATCGACAAACAAATGGGCCAGAAACAAATGTGATCTTGGGATTTTTAGATGTCAAAGATTTAAGGCTCTTGTATCAACTTCCCAAGAAAGAGCAAATATCTTAAATGTTTTTAAGATGGCCTCTTTGAAGTCTGTGGACTGGATTAAGATGTTACATTAGCTGGGAAGAGGATGTGGCAGAAGGTCAAGCACAGCAGAGTGAAATACTCTTTGCGGATCCATACTGATGCTACAGAACATTATAATAATGACTGCTGCAATTTGTTTTCACTGTGATCAGATGACCAACTCCTCTTAACCTGCCTGGGTGTCAGCAGGGAGGAGCAGTAGGGAGCTGCTTCAAGTAGCCAAAAGCCTGAATCCTATCCCTGTTCTGGTACTAAGCATTGCTTAGAATTGGAAAATCCTTGCAGGGAAAGTAATTTTTGTTTCTCTACTCCTGGTCTCTAGGGAATCTACTCAGTTGCTCATACTTGCAAACTAGCTGCTGTGCACCAATGCCTGTTGAACACAAAGCTGAAATTTTTAGGTGTCTAAACTTACCAAAACAGCAGTTTCAAAGACTTCATCTCCCCTTTGCTATACCTTTCCACTTCAAAAAAAGCAAACAACAAAGGCTTAGGTTTGCTAAATTACATTAAATTTTTGTAATGACTACAAAAGTACATCCACCCTCTCTCTCCCAAATCTCAAATTTCCCTCCCAAAGCAGATGGCAGTCATTTTCCACAGGATGCTTGCAGTAGGGAAAAGTATGGTCTTGCATTCTTGCCCATCCTGATTGACTTTCTCTCATTCTTTTCCCCTGATCTTCACCTGAACTTTTCATATCTGACCAGAAATAAGCATGTAAAACCACTGATTACTTGGTTTAAAACATGTAATTATATTTATTTTTCTTTAGCTTTTGCATACATAAGAGAGTCTGGATATTTGCCCTATTTCACAGTATTCAGACTTCAGTTTCTTTACAAGTTACCATATTTTCAGCCATGTTAAAAAGGTTTTCAGAGCTGACCTGAGACTAATTCAGCATATGGATGGCTTGCTCCATCAGCTCATCTGCAAGACTTTGTGTGGATACCACATGCAGAGGAGGATTTTAGCTTAGGTTTTCTTTGTCATAAATATGACATTACAATGCTATGTGATACTTCATAAAAAATAAAGTTGTATACAAGATGCTGTTATTCTTTAATGATTTATTTCTTGTAAATTAAAGGGCAATAATGAGCAGCCTGTTCAGACCAGCAAAATAGGTCTGGGTAGAAGAGAGTATCAGAGCTTGCAGCATCGACACCATTCTCAGCGTTCCAAATGCCGTCCACCAAAAGGCATGTACCTGACCCAGGAAGATGTGATAGCTGTTTCCTGTAGTCCCAATGCAGCCAACACAATTCTTAGACAGCTGGATATGGAACTAATCTCATTAAAGCGACAGGTACCATGGGTTATTGGTCTTGTTTTGTTTTCATCTCAGATTGTTCTGATTGTAATGATTTTGAAGATTATCTGTGAAGATTCTGAAACTTCTTTAATGTGAGTCTTCCTAATTTTGTTCCACAGTTATCACCAGAAATGCTGGACACTAGCTAACTAGCTATTCTTCAGTTTTGTTTTCTATGTTCATCTGCTCTTGTGGATAACATGAAACAAGATGACCTCCTTGAAAAGAAAAAAAAAAAAAAAGGGGTGGGGGATCAGAACGGGGAAGGAAATGTAGCATGAAAATGGTGTTACAGATTTGGGGACAGGAGAAAACCAAAGTCACATTTAGTTATTTTTCAACTTTTGTGACAAGTGAGAATAAGACCAATGAAGCAGAGGGGTTTATATTTGTTACATTTAAAATTCTAGCTTATTTTCTGGATGCTCTTCCCCACATGAAAGTGTAGCGACGTGGGAGGGAAACATGGGCCTAGTTACTTCTCTCTTTGAATTGATGAGCTTTCTATTCCTTATTAAATTTAGAAAAGCTTTGTAGTCTTCACCTTTTAAGAGGACAATTGTCTGCATCCTTTGCATGAAACAGTTAATTTTTGGCACTTGAAACACAGCTTTAAGGGTGCAGCAGTGTGTGCATGCTTGCTTTCTAGGAATGATGGGGCTACAGAGTCAAGGCTCCTGGAATTTCTGCATCCTTATAGACTGCTAAGCGCTGCCATGTTGCAAAATCATGGAGTGAAAAAAGTGTTTCATGGGATTTTTGCTCCCTTGTATTCTTTTACAGGAGAAATATGCTTCTTTCTGTCACAGCAGGACTCTGGGGCTAAATAGCATAGGTGGGTTTCACTCTTTAGCCTAAGTGTAGGTGAGTTACAGCCTTGAGGTTGTGTTTCTCTTTTTTTTCTTTTCTTGCAGTGATCTCAGAGATGCAGCCTTTGGAATCTCCCACTGAGTTGTCTGCTTTATGACTGTACTTAAGAACATTTGTAATAGCTGTGCACAATAGTATGCAAATCTATTTGCTTACACGTGTTACCTTATGTGCATCACTGCCAGTATTAAATGGTTAATGGATGTGGATATGTACACCTTGAAAACTCTCTCCTTTTTATAGACTAATATATTTTATTTAAATATTTTTTTAAGAATTTCAAGTATTAAGTGAAATCATGATGATCTATTGTCAATAAAAAGCAGCCTGTCAGAAGGAACTAACTGGAAATATCTCATAAATCTTGATTATTATTTTTTCAAAGTGCTTTTTGGCGAAGGAAGAAGTTAATATGTACAGTACATATCACTTGGGTTTCTAAGAACCAAGCTTTGTGTCTAGAATATTCTGCATTCTTCTTCAATAACATATACATCATTATCAAAACCTGTTTGTTATGTCCTACTTCTAATATTTCTGCAGACAAACTGTTCTTTTGAAGGACTGGCTTAAATATTTTTCTCTCCATAGTAAACTGTGCTGTATTTTTAAAATTTTTTTTTTAAACAGTTAAAACTAGTGAAGCCTTAAACCATAATATTTCTCTTTCTAACTTAGGAGGTACACTTGTGGCAATCCTAGTGAAGATATATGTGTAAAGTGACCAACTTTCTTTGTGGAGCTGATTAACTTTGTTGTTTTTGACCAAGGTTCAAAATGCTAAGCAAGTAAACAGTGCACTTAAACAGAAAATGGAAGGCGGGATTGAAGAATTCAAACCTCCTGAGGTAAATCAGAATAGATACTAGAGCTTGTGGCCTTTCACTTACATTAGGGGGAAGCTACAGAAATGTGTTCTGCTGCAGCACAGTGTTTGCATTTCAGCAGCAGCTTAAACAGGATCCATTGAATTACATTCAGGGGTGAGTGTGGCTTCTTTATGAGAAATAAGTGGTAGGCTTTTTTTGTGTCGAGTGGCTGAATAAAGAATTGGAAAAAGCTGAAATTCCATGTCTGCTCATGACAAAAGGTTGCTGAAATTAAGCCTTGATATGGGGAGTTCTTCTGATTAAAAGCAGATAACTTAGCTTGCTAGCATTAAATTCTGTGTTCTGTGTGAAACCATATATACATTTGGGTATACAGAGTGAATGACTGACTACAACTGAAGTTCTCTTTTTTCCCTTGTTTTAAAGACTTGGATATGAAACATAATGTGAATGCCAAATAATGCAGACACCATGACCTAGTAGTTTAGATGCATGTAACTAGAAATTAAAATTCTGTCTGCATAAAGGTCGTTACCTTGTGCATAAGTTAGAATATAGCTGATTTTAAGAACTGTAGTAAAACAGTGGATAAACTATTGGTGTAGTCCTAAGCTCAAATCCTTTAATGCTACTTCTTCATGAAAAATGTTAAAACTTAAATTTATGGCTTATTAAGCAAGAGATATTTAGATACATTACAAAATACAGTGCAAGTTAAACATATTCTGATGCTCAAATATTTTGTGGCTGTTGAAACACTTTAATGATCTTTGTGCCATTTTTCTAATTTTAATAGTCTAATCAGAAAATCAATGCCCGTTGGACCACAGAAGAGCAGCTTCTTGCAGTACAAGGTATGTTAGTAGCAACTTGAAATCTGATGCAAAGGATTTGAAGAGGTACTCAGGTTTATGTTTGTATTTTTCTCTAATGAAAAGCTAAGCCTTATCTGGTCTTGCAAGAAATTAACTGGGAAACCAGCAAAAGCAGTGAGAATATTTAGGGTATTAATGACCTCTGGGAGTCCCTTCCAACTCTAATGATTCTATGATTCTATGACACTAGACTCTCAGTTACCCATGTTAAGTCTTGAATAGAAAAGCTAAACTGAGTTTAACAACTGTAGTAGTACCTTCAGTCATCTTCTAAATCACCTCGCATGAATTTCTCTAAAGTGGAATACTGAAGGAATAGTTGCAGTAATAAAAGTGAAGAAAACATTAAGACATCTCTCTGCATCCTTAAAGTAGAAAAAGCAGAAGTTAAACTGCTTTACTGCTCATGCAGGAATAGAAGAGCAGATATCCACCCAGTGTAGACCTTTTAAGAGTGAAGCTGGATATGGATACTTGATTAACTTGATTAACAGTCTTAAGGGAGAAAAACCCAACATTTGCTAGTAGGCTGTTGATACAAGTAATTTGCTTTTATTTCATTTATATGAAGGAAAACTGACTCTTGTCTTGTTTTAATGTGCCCTGCCTAATCAAGGAACATGCAAGGGAAATGTCTGGAGAGCCTAATGCTGTCTCGGAGACACTACATATTGACTCGCTTCTGTGAATCATCTTTTCTAAGATACTATAATCAGCTTAGTTGCACACATCTACTTTATTTCTCCATATTCTTTACCTTTAAAATGAAAGACTGAATTTTAGTATAAAACCTTCAGTTGGATCCAGATATCAGTATAAAGTTGTCAGGTGTGCCATACCTTGCAGTTTTTTTTGAAGTGTGAATGGAAATGGTGAAGAACATGGTGTGTCTGACGTCATGCCTCTCCACTTATATGCCTCAGACTGGGATTTGCATCTTCAAACCATTTTCTGTCCTCAGTTTGTCCTCTCAGTGTTTCTAACAAGCTCACTTTTCAATTTTGTTCCCAAATGCAACTGAAGGAGATGCTTATCTTTAGTATGACAGGCTAGTAAGTATAATGCTTGTTGGAGAAGTGGGGAAAATCCCGGTTCATTTTGCCTGCTTAAGCATGAAATGATTCAGTCTTGCATTTTCATAGTTCAGTTAGCAGAACTCTCACTAAGCATCAGTTTGGGAACCAGTAAGAATGATTCAGCTGTGGCAGTATGTGACCAACAAAATAAATAATAAAACCGGAGTACAGGCAAAGGAGAAGGAGGGTTGGTGTAGAATTCCTGGAGTAGAGCTCTAGACCTGTGGTCTCTTCTCTAGGGAATGTTTCATGTTTTATAAAGGTTGCCAGCCTTGATAGTTAAGGGTGGGGTGGAAATCAGTCCTTCCAGAAGAAACCCATTTTCACTGAATTTACATGAGTTTCTTGTATGTAATGTTACCTTTTTAGTCCCTTTCTTTTGCCACTGTATAAAATGGAGATGGGAAGAGAACCTTAACACCAGGAAGAAAGTGTTTTTCTTAGTCCCTGCCTTACCTACCGCCCAGTAGTAGAGTATCCTTCCTTGAATTGAGAGTGTTGTAGGTATTAACCTCCTGTCCCTCATGGTAGGGACCCTGATCTCTTGCTTCAGAACAGTTGCTTCATCTGGTAGACTTACACATGAACGAGCACCCTGTCATTTACCCTGGCTCTGTTTTCAGGAAGGAGGTAGTCATGGTTGCTGTACTAAAAACCATGATGTATGTTAGGCTTGAACTCAGAAGTTGACTTGAGCATGGGGACGTTTAGTTTATACATTTAAAATAGGTTTATTTCATCAAATGTATCAATACATTTTGCATGTGCTTTTAATAATTTTACAGGCATCCATAAGCATTCAGCAGGTAGGTGGCACTTCTTTGTTTTGTTCACTTGAATTTACACATTAAATTCAACCATGGGCATAAAAATAATATGCAATAATGTAATTTTGGTATTGTTTTTCATAAACGCAAAAGAGCTCTTGTCATCTGTGGGCTACTCTAAAGAGACCAGCAGTAACTAGAGAGGAGGTAATGAAAAACCCACCTTAAAACAGAGCTGAGTGCGTAATCTTAAAAGCAATGTGGCTGCCTGCAGTGGGGTTGTGGGCTCAGACATACATCTCTGAGCCAGTCTTTTGCAGTCTTAATTTATCAGGTTACTGTTCAACTTTGTCTGAATAGTTATTGAATGTAATGGGCCACTTCATCACTTGAGGCGTTCTTTAGTTAAAAATTTTATATGTAGAAATGTATAAGCAGGATCATCTTCTCAAACTAAGATCTTGGCCATATGAAAATTGCAATTACAAAAGTTTTATGACTCGTTCCGGACAAAAGATTTTGAATTAAGCAGCGCATGATTTCCATAGCATTGCAGTGGAAACCATTTGTGGCAACTGGGATGTAGCTCTCCGTGAGGCATTTGCCAGGAGTGCTGTAGTCCAATCACAATTAAACTGCAGGTCTCATAACCCAGAGGTTGCTGTTAACTATTTGTGCCTCATTGTGGTGCTGTATTATGTTGCTTTGGACGCAGGGTAATGTTTTGTGTCCTTCGGTGTTTTCTGGGCTGCACAATGTTAGGCAGTGTA
Organism: Heliornis fulica; assembly: GCA_013399135.1. Taxonomy (NCBI): domain Eukaryota; kingdom Metazoa; phylum Chordata; class Aves; order Gruiformes; family Heliornithidae; genus Heliornis; species Heliornis fulica. Next base: position 828,895 of record VXBZ01012362.1, read on the forward strand.
GATGACATTACACTTGCATTTTTGAGATTCTGTGAGTTAAACGTTCAAGATTGAACGTCATAGTAGCAAGCACACGCATGTCAGAGTCCACCTTTGCAACTGGACAAAGTTTTGAATCCTGAAGGATTACCACGATCAGGGCTACTTTCAAATGAGCCGGCAGAAAGACATTTGTACAGGTGAAGCGAGACTATGCAGCTGTCTTTTTTTGAGCTTCATTTTCAACAGTCTAATAAAACTATTCTTATTGAGTAACTGATTAAACATTTTAGAAATAATATGGGTGGTGTACAGCGCAGAATTTGTATGAGGAGGTGTAAGTAACACACGCCAATTTGAAAGGGGTGATGGGTTGACATCAACTCTTACAGATGTGCCAGCACCTTATGCATAAAACTTTCATGAGCATGGATTGGCTTCCTCTGTTTCTGATGCAGCTTAAAAGGCTTTTACTTTTTTTTGTGTAGAAGTCATTGTGGTGATGCTAGGGCATTATTAAATAACAGTCTGAAAGGAATTGAAAATGAGTCGTGCTGTGTTTAGCTAAACTAAGGAAATTGTATTTTCTTTATAGAGATTTCTCATAGTGAAAGCAAGATACGCTGTTATCAGGCTGTTTGCTTGGAAATAGGCTTTAGGCCCTTATTTGTGACAAATTTGGTTGAAGCTAGCCAACAGGCTCAGGAGTTCTGCCGATGAAGGGGAAGGAAGAAGTGCAGACAGCATAGTAACAGAAAAGGCAGGAATCACTGCAAGTCTGAGTTAGGTTTCAACCAGAAACGTGCTTTGTTTTGCTTGGCGCTCTATTCACTTGATTATTTGTACAGGGCGTTAGATATGTTTTGGTGGACGTTGAATAATCACTATACGTTAGTAAGGGTTGTAATGATAGGTTAATCAAGGAATATTAAAGCACTTGAGGGAGTGCTCTGTCGACACACGCAACTTTTATGGAGAAAAGCTGGTACCACATAAAACTGATGAAGGGCAGAGCCAAATCCCTGTCTCTGCCTAGATACGTGCTCTCTATCCCATGTGGCACTGCTAGGTCCCTTTGTTTCCTTTCCAAGGTTCATGCAGTCAGGATGGTTGGATTCTTTCGTGTGCCCCAGAAGAGAGCTTAAATAATGTAGCTGGGCTCTTGACAGTTGAAACATCAGCTTCTACTACAGAAATTGCTACTGTCCTGGAGCTGAACTCTTAAATTGCAGTGAGTGTACATTACCACATCAGAAGTGCTTATTAACGAAGAAAGTAGAAAAGAGCAGAACAAGCTGAAGGTCACACTTTTCACAATTAAGTTGAAAAGGAACATAGCTTTCAGATTTGAAGCAACTCTCGCTTTCTGAATCTCTTGCTTTGCTTTCTGAAGTGAGGCGTGAAATCAGGCATAAATTTCTTTTTCCTGTAATGAGACAGAGTGTCTGTCCTCTAAGAACTGTCATGTTCCAAATGAGTTTAGTTATCAGGAGCTTCACAGAAGAAGTGAAATTGTAATTCACACATGCATAACTGAGAGGGGGGGGGAAAAAAATCACTCTCCTGTTTACTCAGTCTAGAATAAAATTCTGGTTTATTTCTCTTAGTCTTCAAACTTTTGGACACTGGTAATTAAAATATACTTTGTGCAGCTAAAAGCTGTATTCTGTGGTACTAGAGACTTTGAGGATTTTTTTCCAAAGCGGGAGAGAGAAGAAACTAGACACAAATCCAGAATACAACTGAAAGAGAATCACTAGGCTTGAGGTTATAATTATAATTTTAGGTTAAAAAAATGCAGAATATTGTACTCAATGGTTTTGTGTTGTAGAAAATGTAGTTTTAGAACTTTAAAAAGTATGTGTTGGGATTTTTCTTGTGAAGTGCTTATAAACAAAAACTGACCTACTAAAGTCAATACAAAAAATGAATGAAAAAGACACAAAGATCTATCATGCTGCTGCTTGCTTGAAGGGTTGGTCCTGGAGACTTGGGCTGATCTGTCTTATAAACAGACACAGAAGCTTATGTTTACTTACATTCTCCGAGGTGGTTATCCCAAACCCCCAGATTCTTCTACCCAGCTGAGTAATGAACAAAAGCTTTAAAAAGGCTTTGTCAAGTGAATGCTTGCGAGTTGCTCTTTGTGGCCTCAGTAGAGCATGTCACAAGTGCAGGAATGTGCAGTATACCCTGATTTATGGAACTCTGCTCCCTGTCCTGTGCTCGGTCCAGTAGCTACTGTCCTCTCTACCAGACCTTCCTCATGGGTTGTGAGCAAAGAAACATCCATATGCATCTGACCCGGCAGGAACTTGCTGAAGATGTCAAATGTTTGTCACTTGACATCTCTAGTGTTATACACCCTTTGCAGATACACACACATGCTCGGTCACCCTCCCTCTCCTGTCTTTGACATGTCTTGGGCTTCTGTCCTTACTGCAAGCACACTGAAGGCTTTTCTTCCTTTGTCAGAGGCCAGATCTCTGTGGTTTTAGGTTGGGAGGCTTGGTGAGTAAGCCAGGATCCTTAAGAAGAATGGGTAATGACCTTTTAATAAAGTACTTGATTTGTATGTTGATAGCTCTGCAATTAAAAATCATTTTGTTTTAATGGAAATTGGGGCTGCCTCCTAATTGAGAAGCCTTCCTAATTAGCAAGTCTTGGTTTGCAGGTCCCATAGGTTCTCTCTATAAATACATCACACGTAGCTGTGTCTGACTGATTCTTCACAGCTATGTTATTTACTTTGCCTTCCAGGTGTCCGAAAATATGGTAAAGATTTTCAAGCTATTGCAGATGTAATTGGCAACAAGACTGTTGGCCAAGTGAAGAACTTCTTTGTAAACTACAGGCGTCGGTTTAACTTAGAGGAGGTATTGCAGGAATGGGAAGCGGAACAAGGAACCCTGGCTTCTAATGGTGATGCTTCTGCTTTAGGGGAGGACACAAAAAATACTTCTAATGTGCCATCAGGAAAGAGCACTGATGAAGAAGATGAGGTGTGTTTTGTGTACCAGAAATAAGTAAGCATGGGTTGAGGAACAGCATTTTATTTAGTGATATAATGTAAGGTTAACTGGTGTGGAGTGGCAAACGGCATTCTAAAGAATGATGATGAGCTTGCATAGAGCTTCAGCCAATGTCGTTAACCAGCTGGGAGCAGGACTGCACCTTTCATAGTGACAATCATGTTACTGTTTTATTGTTAAAATACAGTTCTTGTTCTAGAAGAAGACTCTTGTTTCCTAAATATTTTAAGTTCTGCTGTCTATAATGTTTTGGTTGGTGATTTCTTTTCAGTAACTTCTCAGTTTTTTGGTTTAGTTTTTTTGTTGGTTGGTTGGTTTTATTTTTTAAAATGCTGTTTCCTGTGTAGTGGCCAGTGGCAGCCCAACTGCATCGCGTTCCGGCCAGGATGGCTGTTCACGCAGTCTTGTCTTTGTCCTTTGTGCAGGCACAAAGCACTCCGGCCACTCAGTGTTTAGGCCCTTCACCTCCAGCACAGGCATCTGCTCCAGCACCTACCGCTCCCATGGCAACTTTAAATCAGCCGCCCCCGTTACTTCGTCCAGCGCTTCCTGCTGCTCCTGCTCTCCATCGTCAGCCTCCGCCGCTTCAACAGCAGGCGCGATTTATTCAGCCAAGGCCGACTCTAAATCAGCCTCCCCCGCCACTCATCCGCCCAGCTAATTCCATGCCTCCTCGTCTAAACCCAAGGCCGGTGTTAACCACGGTTAGCGGCCAGCAGCCACCCTCGCTCATTGGAATTCAGACAGAATCTCAGTCCACTCTGCACTGAAGAAATAAAGCAGAAATATGCTAACTCCTACATTTGAAAAATTGTATCAATGTACTTTTTTCTTTTTTTTCTTTTTTTTTTTTCCAAGTGATGAAGGGGAGAAAAGAGCAAGCCTTCACAGGTATCAGACCAGTTTTACAGAGGAGCAACCAATAACTAGGAACAGAAACACATGAATGACCACCTGTATAAAAAATATTTTTATGTTGAAGACTTGTACAGCAGAACAAGATCTACGATACAGCCCTCCTCTATATGAATAACTGTTGAAGGAAGCTAACTTCTTAAATGAATAAATGTTCAACACACCAAGATTTTGTTTAACTGATTTTTACTCTATTTATTTTATTACAGTTCTTTGTAGTCAAGCATCTAACTACAGAAAAGTAGTCTGGCAAATCTAGGAGTAGATAATACTGTAGGAGACTTAAATGTAGCGTTCGGTTTATTGTGTGTGTGAATTAATATTATTTTTTACTTTTTAGTGCAAAAATCAATGGCCTTAGGTTCAGAATTTTTGGCCCCGTTTAGATAACAGTAGAAGCATTTCATGCACTTGTTAAATGTAGGTATTTCTTTTCATGTTCTTCCCAGAACACTTTTTCTCATTTAAAAAGGTACTGTCTTGTTAAATACTCCTCTAAAGGAGTATTCTGAAGACTCAAGGAGCGGTTGTACCAAACTTACTGAATCTCGCACGTTTTCTGTGCCTAGCTGTTACCTGAAAACCAGAGTCCAGTTCCCTGCTGCAGTATCCCTTGTGGGCTGGGGCGGAGAGAGAGGCAGCAACTTCCATCACCCTGGGAGATGACAGGAGAAAAAAAACCCAAAACTATAGAAAGAACTATAAATTTAATTTGTTATTCCACTAATTCTTCTAATTTAAGTACAGTAGAATTTTGTTCCTCTGAGAACGGCTGTGTGCTGTTTCCTGTATGGTAAATCATTGATATCTTGCATAAGAATAAATGAGGGAAGAGGCTAATTGTGGTGGCAGAATATTGTGGCAGTACCTGCTGCCAGCCCAAACTTACTGTTAATTTATTATCTCCTGGCAAAGTTGATGAGCAGGGTTGAGGCTGGGGAGGGTGGAGGTGGTGTTTTGTTTTATTGACTAAGTAAATCTGCACTTGGCTATTCATTATTGCTTCCAAATTTTAGGAGATTGAAAGGTTTTCCACTGCATTCTTGTCTGAAGACTTGACCCCCCACCATTGTTTTGGTGGGAGGTTTTTTGGTTTGTTTTAAAGTAGATGCCTCTACCGTCCACGTAAACCAGGCTGCAAATGTGAGTAGCACCGTTTAAAACTGTGATCTGAATCAAGGTATTGAAAAACACTGCATTCTTGGCTTTGTAATAATATTCGTGTTGACTGCCCAGCTACTTAGAAAATTAATTTTGCTTAAAGCTGAAATTTTAAAATATTTTAGAATCCATTCTGTTATTAACTAGGCTTGGCCTTGTCTAAAATGAGGCTTTATCTAAAAATGCAATGTGCTCTCTATAGGCTTTTCAAGGATAAATTGGATGGTCTAAGGATCAGTCTAAGGATGGTATAAGGATCAGTTTGGCAGCAGCTACGGCCTTTTTTATGTGCAAATGGAAGTTCTTACAGTATCAGATCTTCTTTCATTTGTAAATCTAGTATCAAAGTTTGGTGGTTGTGGCCTGAATTGCAGGTAAGATGTTGACCTTTATGGTTTAGTACTTCATTTTTTTAAATATTTTCAGACCAAACTGGAGAGACTTTCTGAACAGCTTTCACTGGTGTGCTGAGGTCTCATACAAAAGGTCCTTCATAGAAATTTTCTTTTGTTCCAGGGTAGATGCTTAGCCACTACGTTAGCATCAGGTGACCTCTCATCTCAGACAAGCAGCTTTGTAAAGCAGGCACTGTGGAGCTCCTGGACACTGAAACTTGTGTTCTGGGAATCCTAAGTGTCCCCTCACCAGCTACACGCAAATCTGGCTGCTCTCCAGACTTTAAAAGCTATACGAAACCAATCTGGCACACTCTGACATGCTAAGTATCTCATCTATCTTGCTAACAGTGATAAGACACATCTTCAGGATTTCTTTTTTTTTTCCTGTTTTGTTTGGGGGTGGTTTTTGTTCTGGTTTGGTTTTTTTTAGCACTGAGTCTCACAGGTGTGTGTATTGTACCTTTGCTAATTTTTGTCTTGTCTCTTGTCGATAGACTTCAGTATGCAGAATGTTGGGTGTTGCAGTACAGTTGGCCGCCACCAACTGCTGTAAAACTGTTCAGTACATTGTAATTCCGTTTAATCTTGTTTAAATATCCTATAACGGGGCGAAGGTGCTGTATTCGAAGGGGGGAGGGAGGGTCAGAGATAGGTAGAATTTCTTAATTTACATACACTGTAGCACACAGTAGGGAACTCCTAGCATTTGTAGTACTAAATAAGTATGTACATAGCAAAATGTCTTTATTGTGTGCTTTGCAGAATATGTGCATACAGTTTGCACGTCCTGTTTTGGGGGCTAGGGTTTGTTTTTAAGCAGTGTTTGCCTGGAGAGTGATATGCTTGCTGCTTAATCAAAGGATTAAAGTTTCAAAGAAATCCGTGTCTTCTATTTTTATGTACCTTGTAATGGTCTAATACGTTAGGGCCCTTATACTGTGACTCTCTTCTAAATTCATTTATATTTTTTTAAGAATTAGAAATAAAATTATACAATGGTGTTGATTTCAGTGGGGAATTTCTTTTTGCCATATCTAGTCTCCTGTTTTGTAATGTAGTAATGAACTCTGACTTCAAGGTTGGCTTAATTTTGTCACTTTAAAAAAAAAAAAAATGTAAAATGTTTGCACACTAAAGTTTGGCAGAGAACGTGTATCCTACATTGTTCAAAGCTAATGTAACTCTACAGCTTTTTGTACAGTTTATTTTAGTTAATAAAGCAAATTGGTACTAAAAAAAAAATGACAGGTTTTACAAATACGAGGCATAATCTGAATGACGTGTCTTCTAGGAACAACACTTTCAAAATCTGGATGTACAAGAACTATCAGATTTAATTGTTGCACTTTAACTTCATACCCATTCTGATTTAAGCAGATTATTTCTGCATCAATAAAACAATCACTAAACTTTGCACATCATAGTAAAGCAATTTAATTTGTCTTACAGTTGATCGTGAGCAAAAGGACTTAGTTACCTCTGTCCTCAGGTTTCTGTTGTTTATTCTGTAAGCTTTGCATTTTATAGAAAAGAGAACACACACAAGTAGCTCCTGTACGCAGGTGTTCATATGAATAGAGCAGAGCTCAGGGTGAAGGTTACTAGAACAAATTGTGCCTCTTGCTAGCAAAAAGAAGGATCAGACTGAAGTTACATCTGATGGGAGGCTGAAATGTGGTTGTCAGGCAAAAGCAAAGCCAGGGCCAAGACAAACATCTCAAAACTGCTTGGAGATGTGTTTCAAAAAGGGAAAGGAAGCTGTGTAGCAGTTAGCAGCTGTCACAGCAATGCTGCAAAATGGTGCACTGTCAATTGTGCTGAATGCAGCCCAGTAGTTCTAATAAATGTGGTGAACCTCCAGCTTTTCCTGAGGTTGAAATAGCAGCACCTTGGTGTTTGCCTTTCTCTGAGCGTATTAACAGCAGGCACTGTTGCGATAGGCATCTGCTTTAACATCACAGGAAGCTGTATGTGAGATACAAAAGGCAAACATCAACTCCCTAATACCACTTGTAGTCTGTTACTGATGAATTAGACATCAAAAACCTACAGTTAGGTAGGGAGGAGAGGCAAAATACCCACACAATGGTATCTAGTAAGCAAATGGTCCATTTTTTATAATATATCTTTAAAGGTGATGCTGAAGAACTTACTTTTCATTAGTGAAGGCTATGATTTGCAGTTGTTAACTATTCTTTAATCTTAAATGTCTTTTTCAGTGTAGTTTTTTGTGTAGAAATAGAGCAGTAAAATAAATTCTCATTGCTCTGCCTGACCTGGAAGCCTTTCCCTTGGACTGTCACAAAAGGAAGTGCCAGGGCTCAGGGATTGTGATGTCTACCACTCCTTCAGGGATAGGACTGATTTAGTACTAGCCAGGCCTCCTGCAATGCTCACTGAACATTGAGAGTCGTGATATTGGAAGTAATTCCTGCACCTTGATATCTGATGACCCCTTTGACGGAGCTTTGTGGTGGCAAAGATCTGTTCTGGGTAGTTGTAGTGTTCTGCAGTAGGAGGATCACAAGGACAGCAAATGTCCATCTTGGGAACCCGATCCCATCTCCAAAGAAACTATTAGATTACATTTATAAATATTTACTTACAGAAATATAATGCCTGTTGTTCTGATGGATGTTCCTGTGAACTTCCTGGACAAGCAATACCCAGACTAACTGGGATATTCCTGAAAGCTAAGGGGGAAAACAAAGTCCAAGGTTTTTGCAGGAGGGGAATGTTTAAGAGGTCCCTTGTGTAGTTAACAGCCTCTCTGCCTGTGCTGGGCTCCCAGAGTCGATGCAGCGTGTACTGGCACAGAGCCTGATTCATTTCATCAAAAGAAGAATCTTTCTGAAACCATTTGATTACTATTATTTTTAGAGCTCGGCTCTTGCCAACCTAGATAACCTGGCCCAATTGTTTCTTTTTCATCAGCAGACCGGTGCTGCCGTTCAGGTGCTAACATGGTGTTCTCCTTGGAGACTGGCTTTTCTAGGAGCGGTTTAACGCGAAAGACAGAACAAAGTGGAGGATGGCCACCTCACCTGCCTTAGTGAAAACTCTGGCCGTGCGCCTTTAGTAATTAGCAAATAGCGTTGGCATGCGGCAATGGCCAGTGTCTTTGGTGGGATTAGCAGGGTTTTGTTTTGCTGTTTTGCAGATGTAAATAGGAAGAAAGAGGAGCTGTGGTCCGGGCAGGCAGAGGTGAGAGGGGTGGACAAAGCCTGCCGACCCTCGTCAACGCGGCCCGACCACGGACACGCAACTCCTGGGCCTGGGGCAGGACCTCCGTCCTGCCTTCATCAAACCTCTCAGAGCGCTTAGGAGGCTGCGGAGACTCACGGGGCGCCCCGAGCGGGCGGCGGTGCGGAGGGGCTGCCGGCGGAGCCTCCCCGGCCGCCCGGAGCTAACGGCTTCGCTTCGGGCGAAGCGGCGCTGCCGTTCCCGAGAACGCGGGGGAACACCTCCCCTCCCCGCCCAACCCGGGACCACCGACGGCGGCCAGCGCGGCGTGGAACCGTCCCCACCCCGGCCCTGCGGGCGGGGCTGCGCCGCCGCCGGGGTCTCCCCGCCCGGGGGTTGCCATGAAACNGGCGGTGGGGAGCGGGGCCGGGGCTGCGCGGGGCGGCGGTCGGCCCCAGGCGGTGGGTGACACCTTCTCCGAAGGTGAGGGACACCCCCCCACCTCCATTCGGGGGCGGGAGGTCTGCGCGGCGATTTTCTTTCCGCGGCGCTTCTTCGCCCCAAAAGGATGCTCGGGAGTGAAACCCGAACTTGGCGCCCCGGGAGCCGACGTGACAGAGCCCCCTCTGTCGCTCATGGCGCTGGAGGTTTCCGCCGGTCTCCAGAGCTGAGGTCGGCCCCGGTGCGGGCTGGCGGCGGCAGCGCCGCTCCCCGCTCCGCGAAGGGATGCTCCGACGCCGCCTTCCCCCGGCGACGCTGCGGGAAGGGCAGGCCCGCTGCGGGTCTCCCAGGCTGGCAGGGCTGGCATTTTTGGAAGCTGAGAAGGAAACAAAGGCGGTGGGACCGCTTGGGTAAACGTCTTTGCGGCAGGGAACCGCACCGAGCATCCCCGCGGCTGTGAATTGAATTCTGCTGGGGGGGGGAAGGGGGGATTTCCCCTCCGTGCCAGCGTTGGGGGAGACGCTGCCCAGGCTGTCCTCCTCCGGCTTTCCCCTCCTTCCAGCGCCCCGGGGCAGGCAGTGGGCTTCCACCGAATACTTTCCACGGTCTCTAAGATTTAGAAGGGCAAATGGGGAGCTCCTGTCGTTACACTTCTGGAACTGCTTTGCCTTTTGTTAGCTTGGCTGTGCCTTCCCAGTGCCAGCCAAGAGCAACTTGCCTCATAACTTCCGTTTTATAAATATGGGATGGCTGAAAGGAGCATAACGATGAGCTAAAAATAGCTCGGTGTATTCAGGTCAGGCGTGTCTCCAGACTGGCAGCAGTAACACAGTCGTATTTTTAAACCACCCCAGCTGATTCTACACAGCTTTAACCATAAGGGATGCTGGGATGCTCCTGTGCAGGAGTATCAGCCTGGTTAGCATTGCACTTCATCCTGTTTTGTCTCAGGACTGCCCCACGTTGATGCTTTTGATCTTAGGGCCATGGTGGTTGATAGTTACACTCGGCCTAAACCCACCCAGAATAAAGCCCCTCGCCATTAGCCTTGATTATCTTTCCTGCTTCTGTCATGTGGAGAAGTGTTTGCCATGGTGAGGACCCTGGTGTGATGGGATCTATGTGAGTCAGGGGCAAAAGCACAGCCCTCTGCTGAAGAGAGATTTGAAGTAGAAGAGCCAGCTAATATTCCTCCAAAATAAATCTGCTCTCCTAGTACGCACTTGCTCATATATGTAACAAGGTGGTGGAACCCAGTATCGGCATCATGAGGTAAAACCAGCCCTTTTAAACCACCAGAGATGATGTAGAGTCAAGTGGAGGAAGGCTAGCACAGGCTTTGGAAGTCAAGAGGTTTTGGTACAGTGGGGAAGTGGAGGGACAGACAGAGGTGATGTGGTTATAGCTGTGGCTTGGAACAATGATCCCTATGGCAGCACCCTGGGTGGATACATAAGTAAAGGATTGCATTTTAAGAGAAAGGAGTGCTTGGAAAACCAGAGGAAGAGGATGATGGACAAAAATTTTATTTGTGTAAGTAGACAAGAAATAATGTATCATACAGAGAGATGAAGTTGGAGAAGTTGGTGAGACATTGTGAAGCTCTAATGCTTCAAGCCTGAGAGATGAAGGTTATGAACCTAAGTGGAATACGGGCTGGCTGTGTCAGGTCTGGACACGGAGGGGCCATGCAGAAGACTTGTTGGGCAAGGCTGGTGGCAGCAGCCTACCTCCTAGCTGGTAGTCATTCACAGCCTGATGCTGGAGAAGAGGCCAAGAGTTCAGCTTCTGCTGGAAGGTGGTCTGTGAGTAGCCTGTGAGTAGCCAGCAGGAAACTTTGGCTGAAGGCATGTAGTCTCCCGCAGGACAACATGCAGAGTAACATCAGGGATGGAGAAAGAAAAGTTCCTGGCACTCACAGAAGCTGTGGAAGGCATAGGAAGATACGCTGAAGGAGTACCTGCAGAGTTTAGAGAGGATGAGGAATGACATGCAGGAGGGGGGAAAGGTTTTAAAGCTGTAAAGCTCCTATTGGAGACTGACAAAAGGCTTTAAGTGAGTGCAAAGAGTGGGAACCAGATAGCTCTTTATTTCAACCCCCAGGCTCCCTACTCGGTCTCACTACGACAGGAGCATAGTACTTTTGTAGCTGTCAAGTGCAGCACTGTGGGTCAGCTCAGGAGCTCTTCATTCCGTGCTGCATATTATTTGGGTCACTTGGCCAAATCCCTTCAGTGGGATGCTTCAGACTTGCAGGGTGCTTGACCTTCCAGGCTTTATTTGTGTGCTGTCTTTACACTAACCTCTAGCCTTCTGTCATCTTCAATTCACCACCTGACCCTTTGATTTTACATAAATAGATGGTATTTGTCCTCAATAAATAGCTGTCTGTGGTGAGGTGTTCCTCTCTCTGGCCTTCCAGGGAGTCTGCAGGAGTTATGTTTCTTGGGCTCACGATCTTCTTGAACAGTTAGTGGTGGCTGCAGGTAGTTTGCTTCATCTTACAGACGTGCTGTTCTCAGTGTGGTTAGCAGCATGCCATCCCCAGGGCACGGCTGCAGGAGCCCAGTCAGCTGGCTGGGATACCTTACAGTCAGCGAGCCCTCGGGTCTGCTCCCCAAGTTGTGGCAGGGGTTTCAGAACCACTACATAGGCTTTCCAGTCCTTTTCTGCCCAGTTTCCTGGCGAATGACCGCAAAGAGTTAATACCCACACGGTGAGCCGCCCTTCCCTTATCGGCACCAGGGTCGCAGTGTGTGGCTGTTCACCCTCTTGGAGAGAAGCTAACCTCTACCCCCGTGCATGGTGAGGAAGCTTGAGTCATGCATATTGTTAATGAAAACGTTGCAAAAATTTTCCATGGTTTCCCCAGCTCGGTCTTGCAACAAATAAATAAGTGTGTGAGAAACTGTCTGCACCTTAAACCGCAGTGGTTATGATACGGGACTGCCCAGGGTGCTCTAACCGAGCGTGTGCCTCGGTGAGGGGGACTGATGGAGCAGGGCTTTGGATGAGCTACACTGACACTCACATACAGGGATTCTCTAAGGGCAAGTGGCTGTGTGTTTGTTTTGCAGGAGATAATGGTGAAATAGGAAAGTTACTTTTTCTTCATTGTTCCTGTTAGACAAAGCCACCCAGTGACTAACCAAACCCATGGAGAGGAGCCATCTGCTCAGCAGATTTTCTCAGAGTAGTTGCTGTGAGGCACACAGTGATTAGACCTGTGCTAAGTCATACGGATTTCTGGCTGGGCACTTGAAACTGGTGTGTGACCCTTACTAACTAGGAAAGAAACAAACCCCAAGGGTTTAATTTCTTACTGTTGCCTTAGAGACAGCAGGGACAAACAGTTATCGGATCATCTATTAAATGAAAGAACTGAAAGAGGTTACTGGGCACTATGTGTAAAGAAAAAAAGAACCCGAAACACTTTCCCATTTCTCTGTCTCACCATCATCAACATAAAACCTTGTGTGGTGACAGCCTTTTACTGAGGAATCACAAACCCAGACCTTAGTGATGCTCAAGATGTACCTTGAGGCCACTACAAACAGCATCATTGTTCACTGGTAGGAGCAATAAGGCTACAACTGATGCCAGCAGCAGAAGCAGGGTTGGCTGCCACCCACAGCATGTTGGTATCCTTCACAGAAGGTGTGGTCCTGCCCACCACAGGTCTCAGCACCTTTCTCCCGGTGCTCACCCAGGCCCGTGGCCATGGCGGGGCTTGCTGTGCCCGGCTGCGGCAGCGTGCATGAATGGGCAGCAGCACGGCTTCCAACTGCTGGTTGGATTTAGAGAAGGGACTGCGTGAAAGCACCACCCCAGTTGGTACTTCCATAAATCTCCAGCATGTTTGGTGTCACCTCATGGGAAGGACTTCTTAAGAACACATCCTTTCCCCTGTATTTTTTAGGACAATGAAATGGTGACAATCTCCTGTCACTGCTTTCCCGGCAGCAAGTTCATGAAGTTCCTGACAGCATTTGGGTTTTGACTTAGTAGTTACCTTTTCACGGTGGACTGTGACTCGAAAAAATGCATGTCCATATGTCATCAAATACATGTGGGCACTAGAGCAAAATCCACTGAGCTCATGAATTCCTGAGGCTGCAGTGGGGGGGAATCCCTGCAACTAAGGGAACAGGTCAGAAGAAGGGTGTGGCCTTAGCAAAGCCCATGAGTAACCATTGAGTAGATTCATAGGCTTCTGTACACAGGGTGATTACGTTCTTAATTAAGACTAAGTCAAAGAGTCGGGGGGCATGGAAAATTAAAACCAAGACATTCTCATGCCTTTGGTTGGCATTCATGGCCAAACCAACTGAATAGTCTAAGCAAGTGAAGCCCTGGATAGCGTGTCTGTCCCCTTGGGGCACGGATGGAGATGTAAACTTAAAGGCCCCAAAAATTTAGTTCTGCAAAATGTGTAAAGGCCTATTGTTTGTTAGGAAAAGTGAGGACTTGTCTTTGGCTCCAGCACACTGAAAAAAAACACAAAAAACCCCAAACAAAACCCCATTAGTTGTCTCGTTCTCTGTCCGTTATTGCAGCCTCTTCTCCTTAACTTCTGTTTCTGTATCTTGTTCTTGTTTCTCTCTTTCTTTTTTCTTCTTCATTCCGTTTCCTAAATGCAGTTGCTGTCTGTCTCCTCATTCACCTTCATTCACTTGAGCCTGCTTGAAACTTGGTTGGGCTTTCAGCCCCACAGTTGACACTGGCAGGGATCGAGGGCTGCCCATGAACAATAACACCAGCCTATTGCCCTCTACTCATCTGCAGAGTGAAATTGTTTTAAAATTAAGATCCTGCTCCTACTCAACTTTTCCATTTGGGGCTTTCCCCAAAGCTTCCCAGAAGCAGATGGTGTTTCCTGGAGCCACTCTCTCAGAGCACCACGCTTTCTGCAGTGCTGCTTCCTCCTGATGAAACCAGCCAGGTCCTCCTTCCACCAGAGTGGCCAGGTTCAAGGCAAGCCCACGTATGAGCCTGTTTGCTGTCCTGATGTTGACGTGTGCAGAGGCTGTATATAGCCAACACCTTGGCCAGGATGCATGCTGATGCCATGAGTTCCTGGCAAGGACACAAGGATATCTTCTGGTTTATGAAGCTGAATTGTAGAAGTGAGGTTAGGCTGTGTCTAGAAATACAACCTGGATCAATCTAATTGATTCCATAAAGAAGCAGCATGCCTTCAATCAATGCCTTTCCCTTCACCACTGACTTCAGCAATGACTTGTCTGTTCCAGACCTTCAGGGAAGGTTCAAGAAAACATGCAATAGGTTGTGATGCCTCCTGGGAGGGGAAATAGAAAGTGAACCAGGTCAGACATGTTCTGGGAGTGAGCTCAGTTGAAGGGAAAAGGCTAAAGAGAGCAGGGGATGTATTTACTGCAAGACAGTGTAGAAGCTTTATTTGGAAAAGTAGTATTTTAAATAACAGGAGACCTAAAAACTATTGCTTTTGTAGAAAATAAGTTACCTTACTTTGGGGGGGGGATGAGAGGCTAAAAAGCTGGTGGGAGGGGCAGAGGAGAAAAAGAAGAGGGGTTAGAGGTGGAGCCTGTGGCACTGCCATGGGAACAGCATGATTTGGTTGGGGAAGGAGGCTCACATGCACACACACAGTCTCTGCAGAGATGGAGACTGACAGGAATCCTGTCTGCACAGTTAATCTTTGGTGTTTATGACCACTTGAATTACTAAAACCCCAAATACAAGCATTTGTTTGCTTGAAATGGATTTGATCTCAGTTGGGGAGTTCTGCTTTGGCTGCGAAATGCCTGTGTAGGCTACGGTGTGAGTTGATGTAGTCGCTCTGTGACTGAGCATGTACCGTTTCTCCCTCAGAGACAGACCTTCATTTCCTGCAGCGAGCAGGTCCACCCGGGCTCGCCAGGGCTTCTGTGGACGGATTTGCAGGGTTGGACCTGGGTTTTCCTTACATCTCTATGCATTTCCTGCTGCCAGGGTATTTTTTCGTTCACATCACTCAACACTTTTATGAAAGGTGAAATTTCCTCTGTACCTGAGACAAAAAACAGTGAGAAAAGTTTTTTGTAAACTTGAGTTGCTCCAGCCGGTCAAACCTGCAACCCCTAAATCCACACAGCTAGGGAAAATACTCCTCAATGGCTTTGCTTTTTTATACTAATGCTTCTGAAACATTTTTAGACATGATATTTTCAAAGCTACGCTGGGGGATTTCCACTCCCTCGCTGTCTTAAAATGCTCATACTGTTGTTCTAACCACAAAGCTTACACTAGTGCGCGCTCTCTCTCTCTCTCTGTGTCTCATTTTCTCCCCATTGAGGACCAGCTACAGTTTGCAGGCACGGCTTTACCAAAACGTCTCTTGGTAATGCCTACAGGAACCAAACATTACTAGAATTGTTCCTCATCTCCAAAGGGCTTTTCGGGCATGAGCCGTGGCACATGGAGGTGTGAGCAGCACGGGGCTGTGTTGGGGGAAGGCTGGAGAACCCAAAACATCTCAGGAACCAAGTTCACTCCTTGAATCAGCAAAGCAGCGCCTGGATGCTGGAGTGTCGTAGAGGTGAGTGGCGGTGCCTTCTTACCAAAATCTCTACTGGAGGTAAAATTGTTACAAAAGCATCAGGCATAAAATTATTTTCCAGCTGTGAATGAGATTATTTCAAGACAAAAAAAATTCTGTATTACCATAATAGTACTGTGTGGATTAGATGTAAAGAGATTTCTGGATAATACAAAATTAATTAATGAATGGTTAGGAGATCCAGGGAAAGTAGCTGATGTAGCAAACAAGCAAGTCACCCATAAAATCAAACCTACTTTGGCACCAGACATGCATTGTTAGTTGTAAGAGTGTCTTTTTTTTAATTTAATTTTTAAATGATATCTATGTTATATTTATGCCTTAAAAAGAAACTTGAGGAAGTCTAGTCTTACAGAGAGTTATTGTAATGCTTGACTGTAACTCCATGCAAAGGAAGCTCTACCGTCTTAGCACTTTCTCTGCTCAGTGAAAATTTGCCTATGGAGATGAGCGAATCGATGCTTGCTCATTACGGTTTTACCATGATTCGAGAAGAAGATAATACTGGAATTTGAATTGGGTAATATTTGCTGTACAGAAAACAAATTTGTTCCACTGCCCTTTGCAGCAACATCCCCTGTGGGGCCTTCAGCACAAATCCAATAGGAAATTATTACTGTTAGAAATAATCTCTCTTGGGTACTAGCTGGTCACTGCACTGTGGGCTTTAACCGATGAGGACAAGAATGGCTCCTGAGGCTGCCTTGCTGCCAGGTGAAGTAGGAGCATCTCATTGGTGGGCCTGTGGTTGTGACATGGGGGATCCTTTTCATCTGTAACCTGCAGTCCAGGTGGGCTGCAGGTGATGCAGCCGGGGTCCTCCTCTACCATGTGCACTCTGCAAGTGCGTTTTATTGTTGGCAGTCAAAATGTTTCAACCATTCCTGGGTTAAAAGGGACGAGGATGATTCCACAGTGATGCCAGGTGTCATCACTTGCTGTTTCACATGACTCCATATAAACTGCTACATCTTAATTATGGTTTTTAAAGTGTTTAGGAATTTACAGTCATTCTTTATCAGACTTTGTTACCTGTTACACTCTGTATGTTAAAAGTTTGGGTCATACTTTTCACATCCCCAAAATGCAGAGCTTTTATGAAGGACCTTAGTTTAGTAGTTCACCAACTTTGTTATTTTAATTCAAAAATACTGGAGGCATCTAATCCACCTGTTTTATCTGGCAGCTTGGTCAGGGTCATTTTAATGCAAGACATGTTCCCCTCCATCTTATTTCTCCCTGTCAGCTCCCATGAAATGAATTGATCTTAGACCTCTAAGATATGTTGTTTGACAAAATGTGCTCCATCACACCTAAGACAGGCTTCCAGCTCTGCCCTGCCATAAAAGGTAGATCATTTTCAGAGGGAGGGATGGGGCATCTTTTAAGACTTGTCCTTACCCAGTCCCTTAAAGCAAAGGAATGGAGCTGAAATAGGACTAGAATTGTAGGAATACAGGTATGTAACTTAGTCTTTCCATGCCCTGTTGTATGTATTTCATGGACGCATGGTACATAAGGACGTAATCACGGTGCTTTTCACTGAGCAATCCTCCAATTCTGGAGGGGAGCTGAGCATTATGAACCTGACAGCAGCCATGCTCTCAGTCCCTGTCTTCTGGGTCCTGTCTTCTTGTCAATGCTTGACAACCCTGGCTGTGATAACGAGAGAAAACAAGAAAGTCATATTCTCTTACTAAAAGAACTGCCACATTGTGGGGATGTTTTTCCCCATAAGTGTTTTCATGGCTAAAAAGAGTTAACCTGTCCACAGTAGTGCAGTGATATCATTGCAGTAGTGATATCACCATAGTGTGGTGTGCTATTGGTGCTGCACACCACCTCTCTCCATTCTGATGGCTGGGGGTGCAGATAGCAGCAGCGCAGCTGGAGGGGAGCTGTCTGAACGTGGCTTTGGAAATTCTAACATAATGGCTATGTTATAGTAAGCCCATGCTGATTTTTCTCCTTATTATCATGTTCTGCTCGTCTCATAGTTTCTACAAAAGTTATACCCGCTGTGGCATGTTTTAATGGAAAACAGTTGGGCTCAGGTCGGGGTGATGGTAGTTACACCAGGATAGGCTGCGTTTAACAAAGTTTGTTTTGGTTACAAAAACTCTCCCCCCTTGGATTGTTTTGTTAGGATGTTAAAGCGTCTGCACACAATACAGTTACAGAAAGGGTTGTTCCAGAAGCGTGTTGTGTATGCTGCTGCCGGTGAAGGCAGGGCTGGGATGCTGAAGCGGCAGGAGGGTGCAGCTGGGAGCGCTTTGTGCTGTGCTCCCACTGAACTCCCACGCTTTGGGAGCTGTTTGTAGGGCTCAGGCTTAGCTACTAGTGATTCAGACCGCTTTGCTGTGCGCAGTCAGAATGGATTCTATTTATCTCAGTCTATGGAAATCCTTTTCAGTGCCCATAGATTGGGGTGGTTTTGTTGTGGAGCTGCGCTGAAAAATCCCTTCACCGCCTGCTTTGTGCATCTGCCACAAGAGCATCTTTATGCAGCATGAGTTCAATGCTCTCCAGTACTCTAAAACTGCATTACAGTGCACACATGTGCTGAAAAATCACTGAGTACACAAAGAAAGGATGCCTTCCTGTTGCTCTTAGCTGTGAACAGGCAGAAGTGAAAGCGCACCTCATCTCCTACACAGGCCAGACATTAGCGTAAGCAGGAAATTGATTCGGTTAGCCATCGGCGTGCTCTGCCTGTTGTAAAAAAGCACTTTTTTCCCTGATGGTTTCCCTTTGGTTTCAGTTCAGGGAGCATAGGTGTAGGAAGCCAGAAGTGGATGAGGAGCTTCTGTAATCTGCCCTGAGTCACTAGTGGGTGCTGGGGTGGGAATTACACGCCGCCTGCGATGGTTTGGATCACATCCTGCTGAGCACTGGCTGGCGTCAGGTTTGGCACAGGCCTGGTTTTTCTTGGCTTCTGTGAGCCTGTCTTCCCAGATGATTCACATGGGAACCTCTCCAGCCTTGGTGAAGCACCACCATCCACCGGCCCTCTCCTGAGGCAGCCCCATTCCTCCAGCAAAACAGCTGCAACCCCCGCCCCCAGCAAACCCCCTGCGAGGCTGGCAGCGGTGCCAACCAATCCCCAGTCTTCTAGACACCCCGAGGTTTCCGTTCTGCCTTTGAGCAGACTCACACGTTGCCCAAAGTGCTCTTTTCTGTGCCCTGAGGTATCCTCAGCTGTGCAATGCACTCCTGTGTGAGGCTGAGGTGGAGGAGACACTTTCCTGGAGATACTGAGTCTCCTTTATAAGGAGCGGGATCTGGGTTGGGGATTGTGCATTATTGTCCTGGTTCTGGCCAGGACAGAGCTGACTTTCCCAAGCAGCGAAGGTGTTTAAGGAGATAGAGGTTCTCATTACAGCAAGAGAGCTGGAGGGTGCTGTATCACAGCAGAGTGCTCCTTGCAGAAAGAGACGGGAATGACTGTGCTTGATTTAATTAGCAGTGAGAGCTCCGAAGGAGTTTCTGGATGGGATTTTGGTCTGGTGGCTGTGTTTCTTCCTAATGCATCCCTTAACTTTGTTGCCTAAAACATTTGTAATGTTGTTCACCCTGTATGGAAGTACTTCAGGAGTTAAGGTAGACCCTTAATGGCAAAAAATGGGTAAAACAAAGCTTTATATTTTTTAACATATTTTTACAACTTGCTAAACCAGGCCATCAGATGGTATAGCTCCTTGCATGTAATGGGACTCAGGAAATTGGATGCTGTGTAAATGGGAGAGAGCACTAGTGGGAGAGTGGATGTAAACATGTTTCAGGGTTCTCACCAGCCAATAGAATGAGTATGGAGGAACTTCATCCTGTAGGTAGTCTACGCTGTGGAAGTTAATGGTGGCAGCACTCCAACTGCTGCTGGCACCTGCTATGGAGGTAGCCCAGGCACGAGGCTAGTAAGGCATTTCAGAATCTCTGGGTGATGTGAGGAAAATGAAATAGCTCCTTATTAAGTGTCAGGGAACAAGGAACTCCATTTTCAGAGGAGAAGAGGTCAGATGTTAAAAAATGAAAGGGGTGATATGGACAATCATCTCTGGTTTGAAGCAGACAGCTGTTCATTTGGAGGGACTGGACAGGGTAATTTGCAGACCCCAATCGGAATAATAAGTCTTTATGCCTGGAATATGATTAGGGCTCATGTTCCCATGGGTTACCAGCATTAGATGATGGGTTGTGCTGGGATAAGCCTGACATTCAGCCTGGTGGAGGGCAGGGAGGCTCTCACAAGCTGGGCAGGTAAATACCATGTACAACCCAGAGCAAGGGTAATGAGTAAGAAGCACATGGTGAATAAGAAGCATGTAAATGTTTGTTGTGAAATACACTTTCACTGTTTCAGTGCTTTGGCTGTCGGCAGGTTTCCTTGCCTGGTATGGGATTTTAAAGTAGTTAGGTGGTTGTTAACTTTGTGAGGACCTGCAGGTCTGTGGTGGTGCTGATGTTCTGCATACCACTGTACTAACCTCTGCTTCCATGGGCCAGGAATCCACTGCAGCAGGGAGATAGGAGCAGTGTCCATAGTTGGCATACTCTTCAATGCCATCGTGAGGATATGAATGGTGAAGTGTTAGCTCTGCTTCCTTATTAAGTCAGCAGATACCCGCGGTGACCTTACAGGAGCTGAGTCAGAGTTCTTGGAGAGGGGCTGGTGCCAGTAAGAGTGACTTGAGTGACTGACAGGGAGGGTGATGCACACAGAGGAGTAATCACATCCCACAGCACAGCTGCATAATTGAGCGCCTCCCCCATGAAATGATCTGAGAGCTCAGGTGCGCTGTGCTTTTGTACACATCCAGCAAGGAACAAAGGTCTTCAGAATGCAAAGCCCCAAGAAATGAAAACCAGAGCGGCTCTAGGTCTTGAGCTACTTCCAAAAATGTACTGCAAGATTGAGGGACTGGTGGAAAATCTCAACGTTTCGGACTTTGGATTGGAAACAAATGTTGCTGAGTTTTCCTATTATAAAACTAGGATTGTATTCTGTGGTCTGTATGAGCTTTGGCAGGTTGAGAGAAAAATCTTAAGTTACTCTTCTGATTGCAATTCTGCTTTTTTTTATTTCCTAACACTGCCCCTGCCCCCCGTCCCCCNTATGTAAAACCTTGAAAAAAAATAGGATTAGAGTTTACTGGTATAAATGAGTGATCAATTGGGAAAAGAAAGATATCGTGTTAAGAAGCTTTGACTCCTGTAAGACCTAAACTGGAGGTAAAATCCCCTTGCTGCCTTATTTTTTTCTCTGCTCCTTGCTGTTAATCACAAACTATCTATCTCTTGCTTGAACCAGTGCAATGAACTCACAGTTGCATGTGTGGCAAAGTCTATACTACATTAAGTGTAGGCTTTCCTGGTGGACACTAGGGCCAAGATTTAGCTTTTGCTGTCCCCAGCCATGTATGTGACTCTTCTGCAACTAAGAGCTGCTGTGAGAACATGTTAAAAATCTTTATTCTGGGGACTAATTTTCAGACTGTGAAACTCGGTTCCAAAGAAGCATGCTTTGGTGCTTGTCGTGGAACTGTCACTTTGTGCTTGACTGGGCATTTTGCTGTTCTTCTGTAGTTGGCATCACATTTCTCTTCAAAATCTGTGGCACCTTGCTGCAGATGACAACCCTTCTGCAAGCAACAGCCTTCTATAAGGGGCAGCCAAGGGGTGTCACTGCTGACAAGTATTTGAAGGGATTTTCCTGTGTCTGCTTCCCAGTGCAGCGCCCATGGCCAGTGACGAATCCCCGGGGCTCTTGGGAATCTTCACGCGCCAGAACTCTTCCAGCACCGTCTCTCTGGACTTCGAGCCTGATGCTGAGTACAAGTTTGTCGAAACCTTAGAAGACCGGTACAAGTGCACCTACTGTCACCTCGTCCTTCGCAACCCCCACCAGACGGGATGCGGCCACCGATTTTGCCAGCAGTGCATTCTTTCTCTGAGGTCAGTGCAACCTCCTTTGCATGCACAAGCTCCCCTTCCTAAAACAGCGAATGCCATAATGATATTACCCATCTGATAAATGCTTAAGGACTCAATAAATAGACTCTGTTCAACTCGATGACTGTAAGCTCAATGTTTTAAAGGTGGCTTTAAAGACCTTACCCAGTGCTGGCAACTGCAGGCAAGTCAGCCTAAAGAAACGTTTCACTGCTGCATGAGCTGCCGTCTCAGCCTGTCTGTCTCGTGTTGTGCCGTTCAGGTGAATTTGTTCCATTAATGTCTCAAGGTGTCAGCTCTGGTGGTTAGATGAAACTGTTGCCATTTGCTTCTGTACTCTTTCTTCGATGTCAGTGGAGTTAGAAATTGATGTTAGCCAGTTACTACAGTGGGATCACAAGGCCACTGGCATCCATCTGCTTGGGATTTACCCACAGGTACAGAGTTCACCCCGCAGCACTGTCTGGAAATATATTGCGAGCTGTTCTTTCTACCCGAGGGCAGGATTTGGTCTGGGAAGTTGCAGAGAAGCCTGATTATGTGGATGGATGTCACCATTTACCTTTCATGAATATTGGATGCTTTGTGTTTGCTGCCTTCTCTCTCTGGGTTGCCTGCTTTTTTGTGCTGCCTCGATAAGTGTTTCATTGTCCTTTACTGCAGGACTTCTGGAAGCCTTTTAAGGCAGGAGCTGTTAGATCTTTTACTGGCGTAGGAAGGAGAGTGCTGCTTGTGCCAGGCAAAGGCTGGGTTTAACGTGCGTGATGGGATTTTTTCAGATATGAAATTTGTGAGCAGCAGATGGCCAGAGAGTGACAGTCTTTGTAATTATAAAACCATCTTATTAATGCTCGTAGGAAAAACTCAGTTTTCTGTTACATATTCATTGCCGCAGCTTAATACCCTCCTGGAACTGTGGGTAGAGGCTGGCTGTGTAGCTGCCAGATGAAAGTAGTCTTGAAGGACTTCTTTTGGTTTTTATGGTATCTAGTGCTGATTTCTGGCAGATTCACATCCTAGCATAGCCTCATTTCATAAAATACACAAAATTTTCTGTGGTTTGACATGACTCTTCTTTTGATCTAGAGAATTGAATGCAGTACCCACGTGTCCTGTCGACAAAGAGACAATAAAAATGCACGAGGTAAGTGGCTGTAGTTTTGCTTCCATGCTCAACATCTGCATGGAAAAGGGAAGGTGGCTGAGATCAAGGTGGCCCTTAGTCTGTTAGTCCTCAAGGGCAGAGCAATTTTGTCTCTGAAACGATGCTACGGAAAGAGGTGGTTGTTATCCTAGAAAGGAAGTACCAATGTACAGCTAAAGCTTTATTGTACACCTTATGTTCTGAAGTTATTTCATTTTAGTCCTCTCTACTCCGAGGAAAGTGTCAAAGACTTTCACAAAGTTTTAAATCTCCCCTAGCGGTCAGATGACTTTTTTAGTTTATCGACCTGCCTTTTTAATGCCCTGTCTTGCTGGGGGTTCTTCTTTACCTGATTGTCTTGGGTTTCACTTGGTTATAATTTGCTGCCTTAATTGTATCTCATTGATCCTGCAGACTTAATTTACTGTTTGGTAGCTTTTTCTGAGAAAAAGACAAGTTTGTGTTTCTTGTTTTGGAAGCTACTAATTTATTTTTTTTATTGGACCCATTTCCCCTTGTTTTTTTATATACCAAGGCGTGGAAGTGTGTTACATACTTAGTCTTGCCAGAATTAATTTTCCAGTGAAAATTAAATGTTTCTTTCCTCTTTCTCTCCTATTCCTCATAGGAAATGGTAATCTGTACATGTGATTTTTGTTTTTCTTTCACTTTCTTCTTTTTGTGCAAATTTTGATGGTAGTAGTGCAACATGAGCAGCTTTACAACACTCATTACACAAAGATCTCTAATTCTCTGGGGGCTTAATTTGCTTCTGCATGCACAATTGGGAAGGGTGCTGTTTCTCAGAGTCTATAGGAGGAGTATCCCAGCACCACCTCCATCCCAAAGTCTCAGACACTGGAGTTCTTTGGGACCTTTGGGGCCCATTAGCTCCACCTACTTTCTTCTTGATAGAGGCAGTCTCTGGCAGCATTTTTGTATCTCATGAGCTACTAATTCTCCTGGCTGTGGGATGGATCAGTTATACAGGCGATAAAACCCTATGCTATTATCAGAACACTCATATATGTTTTAATTTATATTTTTAGTATACTTATGCCATATGAGTTATTGAGAACCATACTTGTAATTATGGATTCTGAGCTTGTGTGCTTAAAGGATTTGTTGTGATGTTTTACTCTTTGATATTCTTCATAACATCGTATGTGTCTGGTTTGCTTCCTTTACAGGTGTTCAAAGACAACTGCTGTAAAAGAGAAGTTCTCAACTTGCATGTGTTCTGTAAAAACATTCCTGACTGCAATTCAAAAATAATTCTGGGACGATATCAGGTTAGAATGATCAAATTTTGACGCCTTTGATATTCATGCAAACTCTAGGTATTTATTATAAGCTAAATTCCAGCGATTGTCTCCTTCAGAGTTATTGTTGCAATGTGGTTCAAGTACAAAGATTATGACTCAGCTACACACTGTAGATGCACCTGCAGATGCAGTGAAACACTTCGGGGTGTAATTTGCTGTTGTGTGTTGCAGGAGCATCTTCAGCAGTGTTTGTTTGAAAGTGTGCAGTGCACTAATGATGGATGCTGTGACCAAATTCTTCGGAAAGACTTGAAAGAGCACTTGAGCCGGCACTGTAAATTTCGAGAAGAAATGTGTCAGTACTGTAATAAATATGTGGTGTTAATTAACATCAAGGTAAGATTATAAAGCATTCCCTGGGAATCCATAGCATGTGTTTCCTCTTAATGTTGCTGAGTGAAAAGTTTCCAGTGTTGCAACGGGGCTCAACAACACCTGAGACAAAATCTGGCTGAGTGGCTGAAGCATAATGAACACACTTTAAATAATACCAATTACTGTGACTTTCTTATGAACAACAGTGGCATACAGGGCTTGCATGTGTATGTTTGCGATTACTTTTTGTGTGCCAGAATGAATAGTTTCCTCTGTGTATACTACACTACACAAATGCAAACCATCATTCTACTTCTCTTTCCGCAGAATCATGAGGAAAATGACTGTCCTGACTATCCTGTGCCTTGTCTCCAAAACTGTTCACAAATCATTCTGAAAAAGGAGGTACTGTGATTTATTTTTTTTCACATACTGTAATTCAGTCGATCGCACACATTTATGAAATCTGAAAGTTACGTTGCAGATCACATCGGCCCATGCCAAGGAAACTTCATTGCTCTAAGTATTTTCTTTGTTTGGTCCTAGAAGTGATCTATGACCCATCTTATAATTGAGGTATTCAGCCCCTGGAAAACACTGGCATTTTGCAGTATCACGAAAATATCTGGCTGGCTTATTGACTCATAATACTAATTTTTCTCTTCAAATGATCAGCGGTGTCATGGCATTGGCCTTTATTTGATGCAGGCATTGAGATTTTTATCAGTGCGGTAAGTTCCTTAACACTTACTTCATGGCAAGTTTCTTTGTTAATACATGCAGATCGAGAAGCACCACACCGTGTGTCCGGAGACAGAAGTGGACTGCCCCTATAAGCAGTATGGCTGTCTTGTTAAGGTACAGTTTTACAGGTTTTCCTTGTACTGAGACTGGAATTAGTCTCCAAAATTAATCAAAATAACCAGTTATTGTTCTTTCTCAAACATTTCTAGTATTGGCACTAGGGAATCAGGACTGCCATTCCCTCACTTTCAAAGCACAGAGGAGACATTTGAAATGCTTGCTTCGAGGAAGTTTTCACTAACAGCTTCAAAAATCTGCATGTCTTATTATTTTATTCTTTCACTTCCCCCTCTACCTCATTCAGGTGAAAAGAGGGAAACTTGCCGACCATGAGAACGGCGCCCTGAGGGAACACATGCTGCAGATTTTAGACAAGAACTCCCAGCTGGAAGAACAGGTAAGTCCTATTTAATGAGCACTCTTTGGTGGTGCTTGGCTGTTTGGAGGATGACAGGTGATCCTGCATTTGTTGCCTGGTTTAGCTCAGCTACATCTTAAAAGACTGTTTTTATCATCTCTGCACATCTCAGATGTCAGAATAAACTCTTCGAGTGAAGTCAGTCAATTAGATGGAAACCTCACTGTGCTAAGGCACATGTAGTCTCCACCACATGCAGCTTGCTGCCATCGCTCACCTCATTCACCTTCCATCTCCGCTTACAGCAGATCTAAGGTTTGGAGATACAGCATTTTAAAGTTTCGGTGTCCAGTCAGACTGCTCCAAAAAGGAGCCTTCAGATGCCTGAGCCAGATGTAGTGCAGAGCCAGATGCAAGCACTTTTCCACTCACCATCATTTCTGCAACTCCCAGACACTGGGTGTAGTCCCATACGATTTAATTAAAACATGTGGTCACGTATGTTTTAATGTGGTCTTTGTATATTCTTGTGTGCCTTAGCATTTTTACTCTGTTGGGGTTTTTTTCTACCTGTAGATATCAGACCTATATAAGAACCTGGAATGCAAAGAGATTAAAATCCAGCAGCTAGCAGAGGCCATTAAAAAGTGTGAGAAAGAATTCAGACAGTTTACACAACTGTTTGGTAAAAATAGCAACTTGATGGTAAGCACACAGGTGAGACATTAACTTTTTTGTTTTGCTTTGGTTTTGGTTTTTGCTAATTGAGAAAAGACTGAGGGGGGATCTCATCAATGTTTATAAATATCTGAAGTGTGGGAGACAAAGGGAGATGCCCAACCTCTTCTCAGTGGCCTGTGGGGACAAGGGTCACAAGCTGGACCACAGGAGCTTCCGCACTGATGTGAGAAAGAACTTCACAGTGAGGGTGACGGAGCACTGGAACAGGCTGCTCAGGGGGCTTGTGGAATCTCCTTCTCTGGAGATATTCAAGACCCATCTGGACACCTACCTGTGTGACCTGCTCTAGGGAACCTGCTTTGGCAGAGGGGTTGGACTTGATGATCTCTGGAGGTCCCTTCCAAACCCAACAATTCTGTGATTCTGTTAATCTGTGATTCTGTTGATCTGTGAATTGCATTCTTGCACCCTTGAATGTGTGCATCCAGTTCTAGTTGTTATTAATAGTGGGGCAATGACAAATACTGTCTGCCATATACTTTGCAAGCCCTTCTTGCTTTTATTACAATACAGTATCGCCTTTTCATTTTAACTGATAGAGACATTTGATATCTGATCTAGACTAAAAGCACTGTATAAATCCTCTGGGCAAGGTCCCTGTGGCAAATATGCAGGTGCAGGTTTGAATACTCGGTTAAAGTGATGCAGTGCAGATGGGTCTGAGTAAGGGAAGGCCTCTCAGTCACTGAATGCAGAATTAGTTGTGAAAGATCATTTGGATACATTCCTAAGCCAGCAGAATAGAAGAATATTTTCAAATATACCACACGGTTGATACTGTCAACATGCTAAAGGGTTCTTTGTCTTATTTTAAATTAAATGGCTGCTTTTATGAACGTGTCTTGTCTCTGTTTCCACTCCCTTTCAATGACACGAACTGGGAAGGCTATGGCAAGTCACCTGGATAAGTCTGCGCGCCTGGAATCACAAGTGAAACAGCTGATACAGATGGCTAACCAGCAGCAAAGTAAATTGGATTTGCGACCCTTGTTTGAGACAATTGATAATATAAAACAGAAGATTGCCCTGATGGAGACATATGAGCAGCGCTTGGGTGTGTTGGGACCTCTGTTTCTTTTCTGTATGGGGTTTGGGGTTTCTGCCACGTACTGGTGGCAAAGTAGAGGGTAACTGGTGCTACAATCAGTCACTTGCAGCCATTAGCCAGACAGGGCTTTCTTCTTGCTCTCTGAGAGCAAGGTCTGGTGGTGTGTGCTGCATCCTCCTGCCTTTCCCTACTCCACAACGTCTCCTGAATTCCCGTGGTGCTGCAAGGCCAGCAAGCTGGGCTTGGTCAGGCTGGTGCACATGGTGGAGGCAGTGGTACCATCCATAGTCCAGCACTGAATCTGGCTTGTAGTCACTGGGTTTCCCTACTCACCCACTAGCTGCAATGACAG
This sequence comes from Heliornis fulica, assembly GCA_013399135.1. Lineage (NCBI taxonomy): Eukaryota > Metazoa > Chordata > Aves > Gruiformes > Heliornithidae > Heliornis > Heliornis fulica. Next base: position 856,620 of record VXBZ01012362.1, read on the forward strand.
TAAAAAGAAGTTAACAGGTATAGTAACACTAGTTAACAGTCTGTACTCAGGCTTGAGAAGTTCAGTCTTGCCAGCTTGGGTCTGTTTGCTCGTTGTATCCAGTCCTGTGGCAGTTTTGTTTTACCAGATGTTTTTCTCTTTCTCCCTCCCCCAACCCCTTCCCACCCCAAGTTGTTTTGGAAGATCAGTCCAACAAACATGATCTCCAGATCAATATTCACAAAGCACAGCTCAATAAAAACGAGGAACGATTTAAGCTTTTGGAAGGCACATGCTACAACGGGAAATTAATCTGGAAAATCACGGACTACAAGATGAAGAAAAAAGAAGCGGTGGAAGGCCGTGTCCTCTCCATATTCAGCCAGCCCTTTTATACCAGCCGCTGCGGGTACAGGTTATGTGCAAGAGCCTACCTGAACGGGGATGGCTCCGGAAAGGGAACACACATGTCTCTCTACTTCGTAGTGATGAGAGGGGAGTTTGACTCACTGCTACTGTGGCCTTTCAAGCAGAAAGTTACACTTATGCTTTTGGACCAAAGCGGGAAAAAAAATCACATCATGGAAGTCTTTAGAGCTGACCCAAATAGCAGCAGTTTCAAAAGGCCGGATGGAGAAATGAACATTGCCTCTGGATGTCCACGCTTCGTGCCACACACGGTCCTGGAAAACACAAAGAACACCTACATCAGAGATGACACTCTGTTTCTGAAAGTGGTTGTGGATTTAACCGATCTGGAGGAATTGTGAAAAACATGCCCAGTCAATGTGACTGCTTTAACTAGTAAGAAATGATTTCTTGGTGACCACCAGCCATGCAATAGCAAATTGACACCAGTCAAGCTACTGATAATGTTTTGAGGCTTTTGGACCGTATGAAATAGAACAAATAGCCAAAGCATCAGCCTTTCTTTTTATAACCTTTCTCTCAAGACTGCATGGGCAGCTAGAAGTCCGGTTTAATGGGAACATGCATTCAAGCCAGGCTTGGATGACTCCAGGCTGGGGAGAGTGCGTGGCTCCTGTCACCAGACTGGTGTTTGGAGATGAAACTCCTCCAGTAAGCTCCCTGGAGCCCAAGCAGGCCTGTGGGCTCCTGTCCCTCACACAGAACTGAAGCCATGCCCAAGTTCGCAAGTGCATTTCGCCTGCCTGAAATGGAAAGGTTTCAATACTGCACATTTGAATCACTGTATCTTGATCCCTCCATCTCCTGGATTTTTGAAGCAGGGAGAATGGCTTCAGTCAGGCAGGGAAAATGTTTGCCCGGGATCTTGCATCCTTGTTTTGGTTTAATTTATTTTTTTTTTCCCAGAAAGCCCAGAGGAATATGCCAATGCCTCTTACTTTTCTAGCCTGGTATTTCAGCTGTATAGAGTACCCCCATGTCACAATAGCTTTGTTATATCCTTTCTGTTCCTGCCTAGTGCCTTGGGACTGATCCCCATTGGTGGTGAACATCCACAGTCCCCATCTGAAATCGAAAGAAGCCACCGGCGCTTCTCACCTCTCAGGACATGGCCAGAAGCAGGGTACTCAGCAAGCCTGTTAGCTCTCGGCTGTGCTGCTGGAAGAAGGGGGCAAACCTCCAGTACTTTTGCTCCCACATCTGCACAAAGGAGGCATTTTCTGGCCTACCAGCTCTACAGAAGGCAGGAATCACTTTGGATACCTTCTTGGGAAAAAGCCTACGTAACATGCACTGTTCCCCTCTGCTAGAAACTTGGATGTTTGGGAAAGGAGGGAGAAAATGGTTTTGGGGAGTGAGGTTGCCGTAAGAACCCTAATTCTCCCAGCTCTGGTGTTAAAGAGCAAGACAGCTGCTGAGTAACAACTGGAACTATGAAGTACGACTGAAGATCTTTATTCCAAGTTCCTTCCAAGGGAATGTGCTCACTGTATGGGGTTTATTGGAGACACACTAAACCCACCAAGATCAGGCACTGAGGAGCAAACAACAAAGAATACACGTGCCTTTTTAAAAGCCTTTTGGGTGCCTGCAAGAGGGATGTAATTTTGCACACTCGGTCATTTTGTTAGTACAAGTGACAGAATTTTGTGTCTCTCATCTCTTGTGGTTCAGGTAGTGAAACACTGCAATGTTATCCATTGCTCCTGCAGTCAGTCCACTGGCTTGGCAAACCTTGACCTTGTAAAAGAGGCAGCAAGAAACCAAGCTGGGTTTAGAGTAAGGGGAAACTAGGTAGGATAAAAATCCAAAAAGGGCACAGACTGCAAGGTATAAGGTAGAAAATTCAAGAGAGCAAATGGGCAAAATCAAAAACACCCTGTCTGTGCAGGATGTTGCTATCAACTGAAGTGATATGATCAGGGGATTGATACTAAGAGAAGGGCAAAACACCCTGTTTCATATCTGCAATCTCACGGCTAGGCATTTACTTTCCCAGACGGTTTCCAGGACATAATTCAGACACAAAAGTTTTCAAATTCAGGGGTGGGAGGGAAAAGACCTTATTTATCTTCGCCTTCTGGTGAGTTACCACATCCAAAATCTTCATTTTGATCTGCAGGTCCTTTTTGTTGTATGATGTCAGGACATACCAGGTCACTGTAGGGGCTTTCTGCGTTACCAGGGACCGATTTTATTCTTTTGTACAGCCATGACTGACTTCAAAAGTCATTTTGGCTGCACAACAGAGATAATTAGGTCTTGTGGCCCTAATGCTTTGTTTCAGAAAGAGAAAGCTTGGTTTGTAAATGGTCTGGCATTCTAGGACGTCAATCCCAAGCCTCGGATGTGGACTTCATGTCAATTGTTACTTTAATATTTGTCATGGAACTCTCAAAGCAGCACAACTAGCATAATAACCACTACTAACTGACAGAAAAGTACCACCTGTGTTTCCTGGGACTCTCCCATATGTTGAGTGTAAAATACAGAAAGTGATGAAGAACCTGGAGAATTGAGAGAGGCGAGAGGAAAAGTGTTAGGATGCAGTTTCTATCCTGGCAAATTCCCAGCTCTCTCCACCTCCTACGCCCCAAGCGTAAAATGAGGATAATAATACTTGCAGAAGTGTTAGGACTATTTAAATGTTTGTGAAGAATTTTGAGCATGAAAAGAGCTAAGTATTATTAAAACTCCATTTCTAATTGTTAGAGTAGGTGATGGCATGGTGACGTGGATAAATGTTTAGTGTGTTCCTGGGCAGGTTTTGAAAGCATGTTCGGTTTTAAACAGTCCATTCTGCAATCTCTGCTCTACCTACAAGTTGGATTTAGGTTTTTGCTACGAATATTCCTTTTAAAGTTCTGAAGCACAAATGATTCATCTTGAGTGATGACAACATCCCTTTTGAAATACTGCCTGTTTTATAAAGAATTAGTTGAGAGAATTAATTTTTTTTAAAGACAAACTTCTTTAAATTAGTTCTTTTTATTACAGCAATTGAGAAATTTATGTTAAAATTTTCAGCAATTTTTACTACTTCTAAACAGGATTTTAAATTTCATCCCATCACTAATACAGGAGAAAAAAAAAAGTTGTATAGCATGAATTGTCAGGAGGAATTTTGATGTTGCATGAAAAACACCAAAAACCCCTTTTCAATAATACTGTATGGGGTAAGTAACCAAAACAGCATAGGGTATTTCTACATCAGCATACAGAATGTTTTTAATGTATTTATTGGCAGTTTGTAGTTGTTTAAAGTTCTCTTACTACAATACAGGCATTTTTCTAGCCAAATGTTAGCACTGTATACCTAAACTAATCTAAGAATAAAGAGTTTTACCACCCTTCTGGAGTGAGTGTGGCGTATATGCCGTTTGGATTTAGTCAGACTTTAGAAGGTTGTGGAGTACTGGCTATAAACAGAAAATCCAACACTGCTTTAAATGAAGAAGCAACGTGCTTCACAGGTATTTTGGTTTATACTTGAATATTGTAAAGCAGCTGCACATAGAAGCTCAGCAAATTCTAAGCTAAGCTAGATCAGACAACAAACCATGAAGTCTGAGAATCCATCAGGATCAGAACTGGCCATTATTTCTGTGTGAAGCAGGTTTGGGTTCAGCTGAGGTTGGGATGGTTCAGTTCAGGTGAGTAACAGGAATTGTTTCAGAATCCCAGGATTGCTTCATGCTTGAGAACATGGTATTTTAAAACAGGAATGGAAGATTTGGTGGGGTTAAGCCCTACAGGTGTTGGAAACGAGCTTGGGAAAAAGACTCCTGACTCGCATTTGTCCGCAAGAGCTCAATACTTGCCACTCAGTGCCAGGGGTTGCCCCAGTAAATAGGGCAGGCAGGGTGGAGATGGGTGGCTTTCACACCGTGAGAGGGAGTGAGATATGAGGACCCACGGCAGGGCTCAAGCTCCCGTAAGTTGATTTACCAGCCAACCCTGCTTGACTCACTCCTAAATGTCTGGAGGTGAAGCCGTGCTTAAGGGCTCTGTCTGTAGGTGCACAGCACCAGGGCGTGGAAGCCTGGGTTGGGGGGATCTCCATTGCGGGGGCCACAGCTGGACATGGCTCAGTCGCAGTGGTTCCTTGGGAGCTGCGGGAAGTCTATACACTGTATATACAGTATATACAACCTGTTCGGGCTAACTGCGGAGCTGAACAGCGGGGCAGCACCAAGCGAAGGCACCGGTCCTCGGGGGCCTGGCAGGGCGGGTGGTGTGGCGAGGAGCACAGGGAGGGGAGGACGCCCTGTGGCCCTGGGCACACGGCTGGTGTGGCAGGAGCCGTTGGTTCTCCGAACAGGTACGCGGGCCAAGGACGTTCTGCTTCAGGCAGGCAGGGAAGGCTCGGCACGGGGGCGGCAGGGGATTGATACGTGCGGGCTCCCGGTCCGGCCGGCAACACGACGCAGGGACCCGGCGGCTTCGGTGGCTGGCCGAGCCCCTCACCCGGCGCCTCACACCCTTGCACCCTGCGGCCCGAGCGCAGCCGCCCGCCGAGCAGTTCCCTCCCACCGCCACCTGGTGCCGGAAGGGGCGGCTAGCGGAAGCCCTGCCGGGTCGCCAGCCGTGGTGCGGCGCGGCCTGCGGCGCTCCTAGAGAAAGAAGAGGGTAAGGGCGGCCGGTGGGGGTTGGACCCGTTCTCGGGGCTGGCCGGCGCAGGGTGGTCCTCCGAGCCGCCGTGGGCAGGGGCGCGGGAGTCAGCCTTCTCCCGGGAAACGGCGGCGCGGCTTGTCCGCACTGTGTGCTGGTTAGCGGCTCGGCCCAGCGCGGCGAAGCTATACCGGGCCGCGGGCGGGCGGTGGGTGAGCCGGGCGGCGGCTGCAGTTGCGGTGCGGGTCTCCGGCCCCAAGGCTCGGTGCACTCCGGCGGCTGCGGCAGAAAGAGGGGCTTCGGCCCGAGATCCGGGTGCAGGGGGCGAGGGGCTAAGCTTGGGCTTTGCGGCAGCGCGATGGAGTTTGGTAGGGGCGGCGGTGCCGCTGGGGTGTTCTGGCTCTGCGCTGTTTTGGCTTTTTACTCTCCCGGAGCGTTTTGGAAGTACCGAATTTCGTGTTGTCTCTCGCTAGATATGGACGATAAGAAGGATGAAAAAAGTAGGACGCTCTGTGCAACTTCACAGGAAGAGCTGAAAATCCAAGGTGGGCGTTGGGTCCAGAGCTTACGGTGTTGGCTGTGTTTTCCTTTATCGAAGCCATCATGTTTGACCCTGATGTTGAGCATTGTCACTTGAGAACAGTAGTTAATCCTGGGATGCTGGAAGAGGGAAAAGAAATGTAACCCTAAACTCCACAAAGCAGGAGTTCATTGCATTTAAGTTTTGCGAAGAGGCATTTTTGTAGTCCACAGTTACTAGAATGCTTGTCACTGTTGCCTTCTTTCCCTAAGGAAAAGTAAAAAGGAAACGAAAACGCAGTAGAAGCAGATCATCATCCATTTCATCCACATCGTCTTCTAGTGCTACATCCACTTCTTCCTCCTCGTCGCGTTCATCATCAAGGTCATCATCTTCGAGTGGCAGAGGTAAGCTAAATCAGTGTGTACACATTATGTCTGCCAGGTTTGGTAGCACTCTGAGAAACATTTAAAGCTTATTGCCAATGTGGCTAAACCACCACGAAGTGAGAATTTAGAACATACCAGTACCGCTCGTCCAGGGTGTTTCATTCATAGCACTTTCCTGTTGGTGTGCTAAGAGGGCTTCACACACAGCCTGGGTGGTTCCTGTGTTAATACAAATAACCCCAAAGTTGCCAAAGAAACGTTACTTTGTAACAATATGTTGTATGTATTTAAAAATCTGTGTTTTGAAACTAAATGGAACGCAGTTTTTTTTCCACTCCATCTACTTAGGCCAGGGTTGGGGTTTTTGATTTAGTGTCTTTGGTCTTGGAAGTTCCAGGTGTTTGAGGACCCCCATGAAGTTTATTGGTACTGATGGGCACATGTATGCAAGCATTGCAGGACTAAGACTTTCCATACTAGGCTGCTGCTTAGATGACTTGAAGTAGTTGGGTTTGTTTAAAAGGTACTGTCAGGAAGCACAGACTTTTTTTTTCCGATGGGTATAACTTGTGACCTCAAGGGGAATTTATTGCTGATTATGTCAAGACTGTATCTGTTTGATACTTTGTATTAAAATATTTTGTATTCAGGTAAAATGACAAAATTGCCATTCCAGTTTCAATAGAATGTGTTAGGCTAATACTGAAGTGTATTTTATTTTTATTTCTTACTATGATTGGGAAGACCTGCCATGTGAGCTAGAACTCTAGAAGAAAGAGTTTTTCTCCGTAGGAAAACTCCATAACTTCACACTGAGGTGAAGTTTTACCATGTGCCGCAGGACCTCATATTTGTGACAGTGTATTCCACAGTTTAACAGAGACTTAGTTCTGCTTCTCTTGAAATGGGTTTACATTTGTATGGAAATATTACTTGTTCTCACATTGAATCAAGCCACTGAAGTATATCTGACCCAAATATTCTGAAAATGTCCGAATCTATGAACATGTACATTTGTGGGGCTGTGGGGTGTTTGCTTTCCTCTTGGATGAATTTTATCCTGTGTGATAAACTCTAGCAATTCTAAAAAGAGTTAAAATGTTATGCCGGACACTGGCTGTGTGAACACACTTGGCATGTTTTCTGGCTCGTCTTTTGGAGGGATGTCAAGAAACATGTATCTGAGGGAAACAAAAGATCATTCTGAATTAGGCCCCAGTTATCAATCTGTATGCTTAGAAGTGCTCTAAAACTTTACAGCTACAAATTCTGTAAGTTTTCCCATTCACAGGAGAGAGCAGAAGATCTAGCAAAGATGTCCTACAAGGGCATGTTTAACAGCTTGATTTACTCCATCAAGAGAACAGATTTGAGGTAATGAAGGCAGATATATAGATTTTGGTAGCAGCTGCTATGGAGAGGGAGTTAAAAATCTTTCTGTGACTGTAGGAGCAAAGGAGAATAATTTTAAATTGCAACAGGAGGGATTTGAAGTACATCTGGTAAAAATACATCCAGGGCGCAGAGTAGCTTGCCAACCTGCAGTTAAAGACCTTGAATGACGAAGGTTGCCCCCAGCTGATGGGCCAGCTGCTGTAGTGGGAGTGGAGTTCAAATTCCTTGGGGGTAGCAAAGTGGAGCTTTTTTTCCTGGAATTTCATTATTAGTGTTTCTCTTGTTTAGCAAGTGCAGCTTAACTCAGGTTGTTAGGCAGTGGGTAGTGGATGGAAAAACCAAGAGGAGAGTTGGGGAAACTCTTCTGCTTCCTGAGTTGTATCCCCTACCCACCTTCAGCCTTGCTGGTAACATAGATTCATGGAAAATGAAGCTAACTTGAATGCAGAAAGCACACACTTTGCTGTGGAAGAAGAAAGTGGGATGTGGAAGAAGAAAGTGGGATGTAGAAACTGGGACTGCAACTTGTTAGGTGGAGCTGGGAAGGGGGTTCCCAGCGGACCAAAATTAAGCAGGCAAGTTGGTGCTCAAACTAGGGAGATAGAATGGCTGAGTATGGGAACGGATTGAGCCAGTGAGGAGGCCAGATGGTGAGGGATGGCAACTCAGGAAGAGTGAACAGGAGGAAAAGATGGCCTGGCTTAGCCAGGAGGTTAGCACTTGAAATGCAGAAGTCTAGAGAAGTTCTTCTAGGGTTTGTCATCATGAGAACCATGGTTGGGGTGGTGGGGGATAAAAACTGAGCCTGGAAGAGATGTGTGAAGAGGGATAAAACCAGGCAAGTTTCTGTTCACCATAGTGTACTGATTTTCAGAATCTGGAGGCAAACGTGGTCATCTTGAACATACCCCTTTCCTCATGTTGGCAAGGATTTGTAAAACACTTCTCTCCAGGTGTTCCATCCCCTATGGGCTTTTAGCCCAATCTCTTGTTACTAAGAGACTGCATGTGGTGTTAGATGTGCCATTTTCAGTGTTAGTTTCTGACGTGCTTGTGCTGCATTTGTCATGAAGAGACCAAAGGAAAATTGCTTGGGCAGTCTTACCGTGGACTTTCCTAACTTTTAAGCCTGGTTGTGCTCTGCTATATTCCTGTATTCCTGTTGGCTTTCGCTTGGAATTGATTGTAAAGACCTGGAGACCCAATAGGTTGAAGACAGTGGAAGACCAGCAAGATGTTTCGCTATCTGTCTAGATTTATGGTCCCCTAGTCAAAGTTGGTGCTTCAGAATCAGCTTACTCACATACTAGTCCCAATATTTTATTTGACATCTATGATCGGTTTATAGAAGTTAAGAGTTTCTGCTTTAGAAAACTTGGTAAAAACCTTGAAGTTGGAAGGTGAGTAAGTATGAAAAGTTTTTAATTTCCCTTGACCAGTGACAGTGTTTTCAGTGGTTGTCAGCCCCAATTGTACTTCTTGTACTGTGCCTTGTTAGTCAGGATCTCTGGCTATAAAAGATATGTGCAATCTGTTGAGCACAGCTTCAGAAAGAAGAAAAAAATACTGTCTCTGTTAATAAAATACAATGGTATAAGTAAAGTATTTTCTGTTCCTGCGTTAGACCAGTAAGTGGCAGTAGGTTAATGTGTTGCTTTTATCACAAGTAGTTTCAACCGGTGCTTTTTTCTTTTTTAATGCATATATATATACATACATATAATCACAGAACGGTTCGGTCTGGAAGGGACCATAAAGGTCATAAAGTTCCACTCCCCTGCCATGGGCAGGGACACCCTCCACTAGCCCAGGTTGCCCAGAGCCCCATCCAACCTGGCCTTGAACACTGCCAAGGATGGGGCAGTCACAGCTTCTCTGGGCAGCTGGTGCCAGGGCCTCACCACTCTCACAGGGAAGAATTTCTTCCTAGTATCCAATCTAAATCTATCCCCTTCCAATTTAAAACCATTCCCCCTCTCTCTATCACTACAATACATATCATATATATATATGTATATGTATATAAAAACATTTTCTTGGGTTTTACATTTCTGTATGCCTTATCTGCAAAACCAATTGCCTTTTTTCAGAATGCTATACTTACAAAGTTTTGTTCTTTTTCATGGTTTATATTTTTAGATTCTCCCAAGTCCAAATCAAAGAAAAAGAAAAAAGAAAAACACAACAAAAAGGTAAATATTTACGAAGAGAAATAAGTAGTTAACAGGAAATAGATGTTGGTATTTTGATAACCTTTGCCATCATGTAAGGTGTTAATGCTTTGTCTGTGGCTATGTAAACCTGAATCACACTTTTAGGGTTACAGTAGTTGAGCTGACAGGTTGGTGTGTGCTCAGCTCTGCGCTAAAGGAGAAGTAATTTAAAGGTTCTTTTTGCTAGTCATTGCTGGTCCAGCTGGAATTTGGAGTAGTCTGAAGTAGAAAGAAGTGGGGAATCTGGATGACTCTAGAATCTGTTAGAAGATGCTATTTATAGTCAGTGAGTGTAGTAGATTCTTGCTTTTGTTGTTTTTCTGTTCCGTGATGGTTTTTTTATGCGTTGGGTTACATGAAAAGTGCGAGAGTCTGGGATCAGGTCATTTCTGTCTCTCAAGACACCAAGGATTGCTAACCCTACTGCATTACTTCTGGTGTGCTTCAGATAGTGCATATTCAGCAGTGGTAAGAACAAGCAGTAGTGGCTGTCTTGGTTAGCCAGGGTGTTAAGGGCTACTCTTTTTTGTCTTTTATTTACCTTTGTGAATCTAAGCATAAGAGTGCATGCCTTATACTTTTAGAGAAGGAAAAAAGAGAATAAAATGAAGAAAAAGAAAGAAAAGAAGAAAAAGAGAGAGAGAACAGGCCCCATCCAGCTTTCCAAGGTAGGCTTGTGTGAGTCTGAATTCCTATTATACTTCTCATCAAAATATATAATCTGTTCTGCCATAAAGTTTCTGGCACCACCAGTTTTGTCGTCAGCAAATAGAAGCTTATCTCTGTTGTTTTGGACAGTTAAGAAATACAAAAGATTATTGTCTGCAATTTTAGTTGAGATTTCTAATGTTGCAAAATAAAGTTTGTTTTTAATGTGTGATATCTCAGTTCTTTAAAAACAAAAAGAAGAATGAAAACTACAGCATGATAACTGGAAAGAAAATTAAGATGAAAATAAAGAAGACCAAGAAGGATAAAGAGGTGAGAGTTAAAATAGTCAGTCCCTAAGGGAAGGTACTGTATCTTTTCATATTTTTTCTAATACTTTTTGCAGAGGAGTAGATCTTACAGTTAGGATTTGTAAATTTTTTGTAGCTTTTAATGTGGCTATGATGCCATCTGTGAAATTTTAATTCCTCCTTTTGGCAGGTTTCGTGTTATGAGTGGACTTGGGATACTCAGGCATGTGTAGATGAAGAGTGAGGGATACATATGCAGGTTCTTAGAATTTCAGTCTGCAATACTTAGCTGATTCATGGGTTCCATTTGTATTGATTTAATTTGCAGTGGTTTTAATTGTCTTCATCTTCTTCCAGTCTCTTGTGACCAATTGTGGTAATTGCTGATTTACTGTGTTTTTTCTAACACATATGAGACTATTATTTAGAGAGGTGTTTTTTTTTTAAAAGATAGTATCAGGAGCAGGTGCTCATGCATTCTTTCAAAGCAGTCAACTGTTTTTCTGAGAAAACCCAGGGAAATAGGTATCATGAGGACTATTTTGTGCTGTTGCTATGGGTGTTTGGACTCAGTGCTTAAACAGTATGTTCACTCTTTTCAGTAGTTTCCACACCTCAGATCTGCAGAGGACTAGTCAGTATGTGTTAAAAGCCTTACTTTGCTGAGGTATCCAGTTTGGTGGATCCTGATTCAGGTCCAACAGTTCATTCTGTAGCTACCAAAGCAGACCCGAGCATTCCAAGTTAAATTTGGTGAAAAAGACATTTTCTTTTTTTTTCCTGTATCACTGAAGGTTGTGTTGAATTATGCTGACTGCTTGTTAGCCTTATCCCAGTAGTCTGCTTGTTATAATATCTGATGTTTGTCCTTTTGTGATTGGTGTCATGAACATGCTGAACTGAACAACATCCATGCTTCATAAAATTTTAAGATTCAACGATTGTTTTAGAAATTGTGAAATTTAGAATTTTTTTAAACCACTGGAAACCACTATTTTGACTCTTTAGGCCACCTCTTTATATAATATAAAGAACCTAAAGGAAACTTGTGGTTTCCTTTCCATTAAGCTGCAAGCGGCTGCTTATGTATATAAAAAATGGTATTTCCCAAAGCACAAGGCTTGTCCTGTGTACAGTGAAAGTTGACTGAGATGCCAGAGAGCTGCATCTGTTCTGCTACTGAGTTCCCTCCTGAGCAGGCTGTGAGCTACATGATGACATTCTGGTGGAGCTTCCACAGTGACAGCTTGTCTCCTATAGCATCGTTCCCAAGTGCCTGTTGCCTTGCGCTTCTTCCAGGCAGTCATGCCTAACCAGTAGCTACTCATATCCAGCTGTTTGAGTGTGGTAGCATTTGTTGCCCAGAGTGCTGAGATGTGAAAGCCCAGCAGAAAGCAGGGTTGTGCAGCACAGGTCCACTGAGTTGAACTGTTGCTTCTGGATTTCTGCTCTACAGAGAGACCGGAACCGTGCGGAACTCCTTGAATTTCTGAACTCTGCCTTGTAATGAGAAGAGTGTTGACCAAGGACTTGTAAATACACCAAGCCAATGACCATCATGCCTAGCAAAACACTAAAAGGAAACTCAGGGAAAAGGATGTCAAGTTTTACAAGACCAGACTCTCCTGCTGAGAAGACAATCAGGATGTCTTCTTTTCACGGCAAAACTAAGGGTAACTGAGAACTTGTTAATAAAGATCCATGTCCTTTTGAGATCCTAAGGTAATAGCCAGGCTGTGGTGTTTTAGAAGAGCCTAAGAGTGTATTGTCGACAATGAGATGACACAGTAAAGTCCAATAATGTAACTTCTATCCTAACTGCATGCAGAATGCACTCTTAATTTCAAATGTCTTAATGTTTCTAGTAGTTTTAAGCAAAGCAGAATATTTGTAAATGTCTATTTGAAAGATGAGGTGTTTCTATATGTATATTTTTCCAGTAGTGATTTTACTTGTTCCAAAGAGCGAGTAAATAGACCTTTGTCAATAGAACATACTTTTACATAAATGATTTTTTGACAGTTCATTCACTAATACAATATTTTCTTCCAGAGTTTGAGGTATGATCTTTCTCTGGGCAGTTTATTGCTCTCTGTCACTAGAAATGGTAAAATACTCCAGAGCAATAATGGTAGCTGAATGATTTGTACTCAAAATAGAGGCAGGGAAGTTACTCTCTGGTTTTGTTTATCTGGGTCAGCCATTTAAAGGCAGCTCACAGTAGTTTACCCCTACACACACATCTGGAATTGCAGTTCCTAGACCTAAAAACTCTGGAGTTCTGCCCTGCCTTTCTGATCCCATGAGTTATGTATCTAAACTTGCTCTGTCTGAAGAACAGCAAGTTACATACCATGTATTTTAGTGTAATGGAAAAAGAAAGAGCTGTAGGCATTATGTGAAGGAGGACAGCGACAGTGACACTCTGGGTGTGTTGACAGTCTGCAGTGAGATGACAGGCAGCTGGACCCCAGCATAACGTGTGCGTGTATGTGAGTGTTGGCTGTGGTAGTTTGCTGCTCCCTTCCTTCCGAAGCCTTGACTTTTGATTGCTCAGCAGGCCTCTCTGTAAATAACCCTGATGTGAGGATTCCACATGAATGCCTTCTGTAGCAAGTGCTCCTTGGGAACTGCAATTTAGGAATGCCTGAAGAAAGTAGTGGACTTTGACAAGAGTATCAAGTGTATAGTGGTTGGAGTTGGGGAGTTCATTAAAGAGCAAACAAATGGAAAAGTCTTTGCATCTGTGTCTGCTGTGGTGTTTTAATTAAATCTGAAGATTTATACCATTGCTCAAGGGGTAATTGTAAAATTATTTTGATGTGTGAAGCCGTCTGAAGATGCTAGAATCCTGCCTGCTTTTTTTTTTTTTTTGGTGAAGTAGTTTGCAATTGCTACAGAGATTAAAATCTTTAGAGGCTAAAGCCCTGGTCCACACGAGCAAGTCCTTATATCCTTCTTAACATAAAACACACAGGTGAGGACTGGTGTTCCTTTGACTTTTAACCTGGTGATGGAACCTTTATTTGGAAGCACTGTTCTGAAATGTCAGTGGGGGGAAAAAACCTTAAACAAATACCTCCCCCTCTGTTTCATGGGGGGTTGATTTATTTTACTTTGGTATCTTCTAGCTGGAGACATCAAAACATCTTGCCCAGGTAAGCGGATTTTATCTCTGGACTTTTGTTAACAAAGTTAATCCCAAACATATTCTGAAGACCCTAACATCCTCACTATCCCCTAGTTTTTATTATTATAAGTAAACAGTATCATTTCCTGAAAGTTATGGGGAGGGCATAGAAATTGGGAAGATGGAGAGCAATTAAGTCTGAACCTTTCAATCAGCACAGTTTTCACAAGTGAGATTTCTTGGGTTTCCCATTCCTATTTGAAGTAATCTGCTTTCTGCTGCCTTATTCAATATTGAAGAAGGTAGTAAAATTCCTTAGCCATTCCATTCTAGTACGGAAAAGGCCTTTTAGTAATACGATTTCTTCTGTTCCACTTTTAGGGTTTGGGTATTTGCCAACAATGACTGTACAAAAAATGAGTCAGACCACTCTTTCTTTAAAAAACAAACAAACCAAAACCCAAACAACCACACAACTAACAAAAAATTTTTTTTTTTTTTGCTGTTTAAGAACAGATGATTTTTTTCTTTTCAGTTTAGACATGCTGGAGATGTTTTGGTGATGCTTTAAAGTACTTCTGTGCCACCAGTTACTTCTAAGCTGTCATCTTTTAGATAAACCAAGCTGCTTAAGTTCTGCATCAGTGATTTAGTTGTATTCTCTCCTGCCCAGTCAGTTATGAGTGCTGCCTGAAACTTCCCAGCAGTTGCTGGTCTTAGAAGCCTCCTTTCCTACCCATCTGCACATAAAATTCTCAGGTTTCTGGAGAGGTTTGAGTTCATGTTGCATCCTTCCCTCCTGTTTTTTCCCGCAAGCACTGAGGTCACATGCATATTCTTGGAACCAAGTATCAGATTGCAATCTCTGTAGAGAGCACAAACTTATACAGTCAGAATAATTGTCTGTGCCTTGCTGCCTCAGGAGAGAAATTAATGTTACTGACCTTTTCACTGAAGCATAGCTGCTTAATACTGCTTCAGGTTACTGTCATGGCAGCTGAACCGAAGACTGAACCAGATGTGAAGGGTACAATAGCAAGGTGTAGAGGGATGTGATGAAATAACTCTGAGAAATACGGATGAGGAAATGTCAAGCAGTGTGGGATGGTGACCTGATATGCAAATGGATGATAGAGAGCCTTGCTGCTAGGTCTCAGAAAAGTGTGTTGTGGGGGAAGATGAAGGCTGGAACAATAGGAATGGTATGAAGTAGGGGTAGAGGGAGACTGCTGCTGTCAGAAGTTACGGAGTGAGGCCAGGTGAGAAGCAAGGGGCTGCAGAAGCTCACCTGCCTGGACAAGCTGAGATTCTTGCTAAAATGCTGAATAATCAAAGTCTTTGGGAAGTGAAACCAAGGGTGTTTTTGTGTCTCTCTGACACAGGGATCACACCCACTTTCTGCGTTCCTCCACTGCATCATGCAGAACTCAACTGGGTTTTTTTGTTAACACGGAAATTCCAGAAACAGAGGACACTGGGGTGAGGAGGAGGCAAAGGATATATTCTCTGAGCTGCTGCCACCATGTCCTCCTTGGCACCATCCTAAGGATTCTATCCCTTTTACAAGAAGTTGTGCTGCAGGCAGCAGAGTTGGTAAGACTTGGTCCCCTGGGATTTGTGCTTGATGCTCTTTAAGGCCTTGCTCCCATGCTAGTCCTACCTCCTGGGTGCAGTGCAGTTAGGTGGGCAGAAATGTAAAAAAGCTGTGTGGTTTTCCAAGGGTGCTCGTTTGGACCTCTTGGATCAAGAGACTAATTGTCATGAAGCAGGGAAGGAACCGGGGATTTCTAAAGATCTCTCTGCAAATGAATACAACTGGTGGTAGTCTCAAATCTCAGTACATGAAGGGGGTGTAGCAGTTACATAAGTTGATTTTCTTATACAACGGAAGCAGGCAAAATCCCAAACATGAAATCATAGTTTCTACGATAGTTGATGCAGGTAATTAAGTGATTCAAACCGATCCTTGTGGGCAATGTAATTCTTTTATTCTTGTTTCCTTTATGATTTGCCAGAACTTGACTCCTTTGCCCATACAAAAATGTACATGAGATTGAGATGAGAAAGTACTTATAAATACCACTTAGCCTTGGAAGTATTTGCCTGCACTGAACTGAGATGTATCACCCTGTGGTGTTGAGCTGGGCTGGCAATTTTGATACTTGTTCAGTATTTAGTGAGGTTAAATTTAGGCACATTGTGCTGTTTTGATGTACTTGGATGTTTCATGCTGCAGGAATATGTGAGCTTCCCAGTCCTCCTTTGCAGCAGGGAAAACCGAGTGAGCTCTGTGTGAAGGGGAAAAGCAGAGGTCAGAGAGGCTGAAGTAACTAGCCTTGGGGTTGCCTGCTGAACCTGGCCTGATGAGGTGCTGGTGGGGACCGTGACCACTGGATGGAGCTCTGACATGCTTTGTTGCCGATGTTACTCGTACTCCTGGTCTTTGCTATGTGTCTCTAGAAACAAGATTCCAGTGTTCCTGCTCACCTCTCGAGGTTGGGAGGTCCACTCTCATTTGGGCACTCCATGAGATGTATGGGTTGTAAGTGGTAGTTGGTCCTCCTGAAGGATGTGAGGTCTTAGGCGCACCTGACAATCCTCCAGTTTGCTACTTGGTTATATTTGAAGCTGTAGGGTGAAAAGCTTTCGAGCTTTTCTTGAAATTATTGGTAAGCACCCAGTCTTCTGTTTCCACCTCTGGACAAAATGAATCATCGAACTTACTGTCCAGTGCAGAGATTAAGACTTATTTGCCTGCTGACAGCAGGGAATTTTTTTCCTGCCTGTTCAGTTTCAGCCTTGTGATTCACAGGGAGTATGGAATATCTGGTGTTTTCCGAGGGGAGAGCAGGATGTGGTGCTGAGGGCCCAAAGGAAGTATGTTTTGAAGCCCATTGTTAATATTCAGCTCAACAAACGTACATGGGTCACAGGGGCACAGCATTCAGGATGACAACTGTTCCGATACCGGCATGCTGGCCACTGGTGCTGTCTGCCAGTAAGGCACTAAACACCACAGCGCCTCAACATCAGCACTGCAACGTCGGCTGTGTTTCTTGTGCTCTCCGCGAGCGGTTCTCTGGGCAGCAGTGGGATGAGAGGAAGGTAGTCTAAGAGAGGCATTTACTGGGAGAGCCCTGGTGTGGAAGTGTGTGTCCTGGTTAAGCCCTGGTGGGAAAACTGCCGGCAGATGGCATTGCTGTTCAGCTGGACTGTCATAGAAACTTGCTGAATTTTTCTTTCTATACCTTTGGATATCGGCTTTGCGCTTCCTTGTTGTGAAACCCTATAATTAGCCCGCAAACAACTAATTATGTGTTGTTTATTGGGAAGGTTTCTTACTGCTGTCCTGTGAATTTAACGCAGTCTTTGTTGCTTGCTCTGGGCTGTGCTGCGGACAGACAGCAGTCTCCTGCTGGTGCCTGTGTGCCGAAGGCAGAAGGAAGCCTTTGACTTCCAAGAGGTTGAGTGCAACAGGAGCAAGTTGTTGAGAGCCAGAGTGCTTGGAAAGACCAGGTGTTCTTGCACCGTCCCTGCGTGGGGTTCCTGAGTTCTTTAGAAACGGCTCCCTGCTCTTCTCCATCTCTTAAATAATTTCAGATCTCCTGTGCCATAATCTAGGGGGAAAAAATAACTACCTGAGCAGTATTTCACTGTCACTGCTACCTACTGTGTCTGTTTATTTAAATAGTCTTCAGACTAAGTCGGGTGCAATTTTGTTGATTTTGTTGATGCTACCGAGAATAAGGTTGTAAAATGTACTGCACATGGACTGTGACCTGAGAGACACCTCTGAGAGTATGGTGTTATGATCACAAAACAGGTGTAACAGTAACTGCATTCTCAGAGTTGATGATCTGATGTAGAAAATAACATGTGTGCTTTCCCACACTTTTGCAGTTTCAGGCCAGACTTACTTACTAGAGGCAAAATGTAATTGTGATTAAAATATAGAGATGAGGTGCTATAATCTGGTTATTTAGCCAGGACCCAAGGAATTCATATTTTTATGACATGTGCAGTAGAATACACACATGGCCACAAATCACCATATGATTTACTGAGTTTCTTGTAACCCTTTCCGCTCTTTTTCTGTCATTTTTACTAAGAGCTAATCCTGCAAAGTTTATTTTTTTCCCTCAGTTTGAGGATGTTTTGTGCACTAGTTGCACAGAAAATAAATGGCAGGCAGTGGGAGACAGAGGCACTGAGCCCCGTCTTGCAGGCCCAACAGTGTTTTCCTGATGTAAGCCAGCTTGAGACGTGGCTTGGCTGACCGTACAAAAGGAACAAGAGGGTCCCTTGTGCTGACAGCCCACAGCACGGATGGCAATACCAGGGAGAGGCAGGCGCTGTGATTACGATGTCTCTGCCTGGCACAGGTGGGTGAAACTGAGGGAGACTCCATAGCCCTTCCTCTGTTGCAGTGTGCAACCAGAAAGGCTTAGACTCATCAGTCCAGTGCTTCTCTGAATGCTTTTTGGGCTAAACTACGGTGCAGTGTCCTGCACCTCGGCGATGCGTAGCAGAACACAGGAATATCAAAGTAATGACCATCCAGTCAAAATGTAGCGATCTGTGTGCCTATAGCAATGTTTTGGTGAAGTAGTGGAGGTAACCACACAGAGACATTTGCTCTGTCCACAGCTTCTGGACAGGAGTGCAGTAGGCTGCATCCTGGGTGCTGTGTTTTATTGGTCCCCTGTACTGGTGTAGTCCCTTTTTAGAAGCAGTCATCTGTCTGATGTCCAGAATGAGCTGAGCAATGCAATCCAATCCATACTTCAGCAACAGTGGGGGATGAGGGAATTACTTTTAAGGTGTGTGTGCTTTGTAGGTAGGATGCTTCAGGGAGCCCTGAGTCACCTGGGGCCATCTGCTGATACAAAGCTGTTCTAGTACCCAGAATTGGTATGGAATCAACAGGAGTGACTCTAAAGTATCTGTAGACAACACACCCGCTTTGTCACTTGGATCTTCTCATTTCATTGGTTACTGTAACACACGTTTGGAAGCGTGTTGATGAAGGCTTCAAGTTTATATCTGTAAACCACTGAAATTCTCTGAACCTGACCTTTGCAGTTGCTTAATCCTGGTTATTTATCACCCTACATCTTGGGATCTGTTGTAAAGGTATAAAGATCAAAGTTAGGTGGCTGCAATTGTAGCCTGTAGAGAAAGAGGAATGGGTTGTTTTTTCTGTTTGGATCAAGTGCCTTTACCATTCTTGCCTGCCTTTAATACATACACAGTGCATAGTATGGCAGTGGAACAACTCTTGTGTTTGTTTGGCTAGATGTGGACAGTTAATATTTCAGGAGATCTTTAATCAAAGACAAGTACAAAAATTGGCATGTATTTCACAGCTTTGCTTTAATTCTCTGAGGTTTTGTGATGAAATGTATAAACAGTGTGATCTAAGCAGACAGGTATTTCCTGTGAAGTTTATTCCAATTCCCTATGGCCTGAACTACATGGCCGAGGAACCTCAACTCCTGCACACCTTGGCTAGCTACCACAGCCTGGGGGGCAGGCTCATCTGTAGAAGCCACAGAAGCAGCACTGTGCTGTCTCTCTCGCGGGAGCAGTGTTGCTGAGGACTGTTAGCCCCCTGAAGCTGAGCTGCTAAGGAAGTGTTGCCATTACTTGTGAAAATGTGTATGGGGTCTAGGACTGACTGCTCGTTCCTGGGTCTTACAATGATCTTTGAACAGCGTAACACTATTAGCAGTAATGCTCTGGGCTGATACCAAAAATCATTGCTGAGTTTTGAGAGAATGATTAAGGATTTAGAATGATTCTTCCTTGGGCCACTTGTTTGTCTGTGATGATGTGCTTCTGTTTCACTTTTCATTCTTAATTTTTCAAGACATTGGACTAGCTGTCATGTGGGACTAAGAACAGATCTGAGAATCTCATTAGTGCTATGTAGAAATGTTTGGGTGTTGAGGTTTTTTTTTCCTCTGTACCAGCAAGCTGAGGAGCCCAGAGGGAGCAGAGCTGTACTGTCACATAAGTGTCACTGGGGACCCAATGTTCACACCATGTAAGTTTTGTGGGGCTTTGATTTAGACCTGCATTAGTCCAGGTTTGCAGTCTGTGACCCAGCTGGTGTGGATCATTCCAGTTAGCATCCAGTTTGCCCACTGTGCCTGCCAGGGGCCACAGACCATAGCACAGTTGGGGACATTTTCTATGTTGCATGTTGCAATTGCATGTCCCTGATTTTAACTAAAATGCAAGTGAAGCCACACAACATGTGGAATTATGACAAAGCAAACATGAGTGGGTAGTTGTTGCATGCTGTCACCATGTGGTAAGTCTATAGCAGTCTTAAGAAAAATGAGCACTACAAGCACAGTGACGCAGTACATCCTAACCACCTCCCCGGTTCTGCTTCAGTACCTCCTGCCATGCACACCGTATAGAAGGTTGGTCAATCCTCAAGCAGCTGCCAACATCATACAACTTCTATACCATTAAGAGTATGAGATAGCATATAGTAAAAATAGAAGTCTCATAGCTTGGTATCTGAAGATCCCCTTAGGGGGTTCAACTGTGAGCCAAGTGTAACTTCCAGAAGAGGTAGGGGGAGAATGATACTATGTAAACGTTTTTACATTTTATGGGGAAGTAGAATTTTTAGGCAAGCTGAGACACAGCAGCTGTTGCAGGTACTGCCACAGCCTGGCCTCCATGGCTTTGACCAAAGGTCAGATTTGTCTCCCTCTCCCAGCTGTTAAATGAGAGTGATAGCTGTGAGCTGCAGGTGTTAATGATGGCCACAGCATGATCAGAGAATGCTGTGGTAGCGTGAGCATCCTTCAAGTGAATTCCTTGGCTTTGTACACTGAAAAGTTAGTTACTCCGGCTTCCCCCAAAGAGCAGACACATTCAAACATCGTACTGTAACAAAGAGCTTTATGTCAGTATGTCAGAATGTCTCATCTCTCCCAGCAGTCCATCAAATAGCACATCAATAAATACAGTCAATACTGAAGGTGTCAAAATAGAACATGAGTGCAAATAAAATGACTGCAGAGCTGTAGCATGAAATCATGAACTCATCACAGCCTCCAGTACCATACAGTGTCTTGCAAATATATATTTAAAAATTTTCCAAACTATTTTTCTGCAAATTGTAGTGATCCCTTGCTAGAGATCTCACATCTGCTAGACAGCTAAGGCTATGCTAAGCATGTCAAGCCATTGTTTTTACTTCATATACACAATCACAGTACTTCACAAGGACTGAAAAACACCAAGTTTATTGTCAGAAGGCTTTAAACTCTTCCCTCATCAACCTAGATTTGAAATCGGGCTTTAGCATCCAGTTTGGGATGGGCTGAGTTTTTAAATAAAATAAATTGAGCTTCTGCTTTCCGTCCCCAGGAGGGTTGCTGGCAGCAGAGTTTACCAAGGGCCTAGAAATTACAGCCTATTGGTCACAAGAATGCCTGGTGTTCGATCTTAGATAGCCCAGAGGGGAGAGAGGAAGAGCCAGAATCCCAGTCTCAGGGAGCTTTTACAGGTTTGATCATGATCTGTTTTATGCTGCCCTCATCCATCACTGGAAGAAACTGCACATTTCTACTGCAGGATAGCTTTCACGTGCTGGAATTCTTCCCAGCATTGGCACAGCTTCAAAGGATTTTATCTTGGCTATAGTACCCACATGCTGCTACAAAGCTCCACAGGGAAAAAGAGTTGGAAGCAGGCAAAAGAACAACAAAGCTACAGGGTCCTTCAGGAGATGTACCCCACTGGGATGATTCCCCAAATTCATAGAGGGAGATCCCTCTCTTCCTTCCCCATCTCCTGTTAGTCACCACACAGCCTCCTAGCCCTTGGCTTCTGTACAGGACCCAGAGCATGCTCTTCTTTACTGGCGAGAGCTCTCCCTATGGATGCTGAGTTAGAGCCCCACTAGCTTCTTTTCCTGTTTGTTCGGGGTCTCAGCAGAACCACACTGGCCTAACAAGCTGGTCAGTTTGCATTCAAGATTCTTTTGCAATAGTATCAACTCACTGGCCAGCAGCCTGTGATACTGGAAAGCTCTTGTGAGCACTCTTCAGAGAAGACTGAGGACACAAACCTTCATTGAGCCCTTCAGTCACTTGTGGCAGCAGCTTGTTAAAGTTACCTCCGCTCTTGGAGCTGTACAAAGAGTGCTGCAGCAGACCGCTGATTCCTTTCGCCCTTCTCCATACACTGATACAATACTTCAGTATTCTTTCAGGCTTAGCCATAAATATTAATTTCAGCCCATGGAATTACTACTAGGATGCAGGGTGGAGTACTTACCTCAGCAGCACAGAACGCTGAGGACCAAGACCAGCAGCTGATATATATGCCTGCGTATCTACACAGCAGGTTGTTTAATGTCTATCTACTCTGCAGGCGCAAGGGTCAGGGGGTTCTGCCTGCACAAAAGATAAAACACCTCAAAAACCTGAGCATGCATAAACAGGTTGCTGTAGAATAATATTGCTCTTTCATCTCAAAAAGCTTGGGCCACTTTCCGTTTAGGTTGGATGGCTAATTGTCAGGAAAAAAAACATGATCGTGAGCAGGGCTGAGGTTACCTGTGAAGTTGCTTCAAGCATTGAGGAAGGTTATTAGTTGGAAGTTAAGTTCCAAATCAGATAGCTTTAACACACAGGCCTGATCCTGCAAGCCTTAGTCACGTAAGTGAGTTGCTCTCAGCAAGATCGGTTCAGACAGCAGCTCTCTCTAGCTTGGGCCAAGAACTACATCCAGGCTGGGGGGGGGAAAGAGGAAAAACAGACATCACAAAACTAACTGATTTTCCACAAGAAAGCAGTAATAAAAATGGAGATAGTAAGTGGGCCTTGCTCTTAAGGTTACTGAATAACTACTAAATTAAAGGAAAGGCATGTTTGGTAATAAATTGTGTCACACACCGTGGGCATCAGCAGCAGTTACTATGGACACAGCTTCCAAGAGAGAGACAGGCAGGAAGAGAGCTGGAACAAAGAAGAAACTAGAGCTAAAAAAGGGGTTAACTGGGATTTTGAAAGATCACTGTCTAAAAACCTTGTTCAGTATAGAGTCAGTAATCTTTGGTACTCCGAAATTCTGGCATGCTCCAAACTCTTCTGGTGGGCTGGGTGCCCCGTTCCACATCCTCAGAGATGGTCTTGATGTCACTGATGAATGGGGAAATCCTGGACCGGGATTTAAACGTTGTTAAGGAGAGGCTGGTTTTGTTCTTTGTGTTCCATTGCCTGGCAAGCTTCTTGGCCTCTTCCTCCTCTTTGATCTTCTCAGCAGCTTCCTGCAGGACAGAGCGGAAGAGCCGGGATACTTCCTGCACCTCTGGTTCATATTCAGTGACGAGTTGCCGGAATCTGAAAGCATAGTCAAGGTACAGCTTTGATTAAAAACATCAAATTAGGGATTGTTGCCAAGTCACTGTAGGCTTGGAACTTGTACTCTCTGGCAAAATGGGACTCCCTGGACTGAAGGGAACAACAGCAGGGAGGAGCCACGAAGATATGCTCAAGGTCTCTAAAATCACAAGCAAGCCAGAGAATGTAAGGAAGCGATGAATCACCGTTTCTCATAAGCACAAGAAATAATAGGGAGCATCAAACAAAGCTGGAAGGGGGCAAGTTTGAAACTGAAGGAAGTGCTCTTTTCACACACGACCTATTAAACGGGAACTAAATGCTATCAATAGATTAAGAAACAAAATGATTATATAAGTTTATGGAAAATGTTCCCATCGCTACTGATTAAACATGACTGTCCAATTACAAATCCTTGCTTAAGTAGTCCCTGAACTGCTGCTTACCAGAAGCTGAGTATAAATGGTTTCCATTCTCATTACCCATAGAACAACCCAATAGCCACTAGAAAATAAAAAAATCCTGTAAAATTCTTTGTTGTTATCTGTTTGATAGTCTCTTCATATTTAGATTTCAGTGAAGTGGTATTTCATCCTCCTGTGACGCTCTGTGAGATAATAGGCAGGCTCAGCTTATAACACCTTGATTGGTAGCATGATGCTGTATCTAACGAGACAAATGCGAATGACTCCAGCAGGCTCTCAGGAAAGAGCTCAAAATGGGGTTTTTTACATATATTAAGGTAATTTAATATGAGGAAAGTAAAGAATCACTGCTGTTTATTTTGCCAGTGAGGAAGATGAGATGCAGAGCAGCATAGCTCTTCTGAAGTCCTGAATGGGTCTCTGGCTGGGCCAAGAAGATAACATGCCGTTCTTGACACTTTGTTGGGTGATTTGGTCCCCAGCCTGGAGAATGTGGGATTCGTTCCCAACGTTCGCTCACTGGTCACACAGATATTCTAGTTATTCTGTAAGAGAATGCATTTCTGACAGATGGTAACGTGGCTACGCTTCTAATAAACGCCACATAAAAAAAATATATCTACAAGCAGACAGAGCACTAGCCTAGTACTTCACTACACTCCAGGTATTTATACTTAATGGAAACTAGAGTGTCTGCAAGCGTTTTAATATTTTCCTCCCAACAGTACTGAACCAGGAAGGAAAACAGTAGGATCACATTTAAACAAGCCTAATACAGCAGAAGTTGATAGAATAAGATCCTGCCTCTTGTTTTGTTGATAAGCCCTGGGACTGTAACAAGGGGTTTAACACACTATGGAACTGCACTGCTTAATGGCATGCCAAGGGGTACCCAAGACAAAGACTGAAAGAAAACCAGAGATAAACCAAAAAGACTTTGCATATTTATGCCTTTTGACTCACTGTGGAGCCCTTGTCTGGACATACATCTTGATATTATGCAGTGTTCCACATCTTTCAGTGTGCTTCTCCCACAGCAAGTGCTTGCAGCTATGTGTACGCCCATGGAGACACCAGTACCTATGCTGAGGGAACTCAGTATCAGCAGAAGTGCCAGTCCCTGCAGGGTCAAGCTAGAGGAGTCTGGCACAAAACCCTGCGAAGCCACCAGGATACTCCTTAACCATTTCTGTTGCCTCAGATGAATTCCTATTCACCTTCCTCCATGTCACACCCCCGTCCCTCACCCCAAAACAACCCTCTAAGCTTTGAACACTTGGGTGCAAAAGCCTCTGAAGCACATCACATTGTCCTGGTATGTAAGTACTTACACAATGATGCTAAACTGAATTGCGCAGAGCCTGTAGGAGACGAGGTCTTCCTGAGGGTTAGCACATAACAGTGGTAACAGATTTGCTTCATATTGTAAATATCCTTTCTGCTCTCTGAGGGGAGGCCTTCAGTTGCGTTATCAAAGAGCCAAAAATACAGTGTTCACAATAAATACACTTTCCCTTTATTCCTAGTCAGAAGAATAGACAGATGAATCCATCGAAACTCAAGTCTTTGCAGCTTTATTACTTACTATACCGGGGNTCTGCTCTCTGAGGGGAGGCCTTCAGTTGCGTTATCAAAGAGCCAAAAATACAGTGTTCACAATAAATACACTTTCCCTTTATTCCTAGTCAGAAGAATAGACAGATGAATCCATCGAAACTCAAGTCTTTGCAGCTTTATTACTTACTATACCGGGGTAGGCACCTTCAAAGAACTTCTGTTGCAGAGGTGAACTGAATGAGTCATTCTGTTCTTTTATCTCCACATGTATTTGAGAGATGTAGGCATTGAGAGATGCAGACGCACATATATATATATATA
>VXBZ01012362.1:884477-899228 GCA_013399135.1 Heliornis fulica
ATCATGGAATCACAGAATGGTTTGGGTTGGAAAGGACCTCAAAGCTCACCTAGTTCCTCCACCCTGCCATGGGCAGGGACACCCTCCACTAGCCCAGGCTGCCCAAAACCCCATCCAACCTGGCCTTGAACACTTCCAGGGAGGGGGCAGCCACAGCTCTGGGCAGCCTGTGCCAGGGCCTCACCACCTTCACAGGGAAGAATTTCTTCCTAATGCCTAATCTAAAGTTCCCCTCTTATAGTTTAAACCCATTACCCCTTGTCCTATCACTACATGCAATCATAAACAGTCTCTCTCCAGCTTTCTTGTAGGCCCGCTTCTATATGTGCTGGATGATCCGGCAGTCTGCTCTGAACAAAACACACAACATATAAAAACAGTAAGACAACAGGAATCGAGGAATATGCATCCTGGTAAACAAACTAGACGCAAGGCTGCTCAGGGGAATTCAGCACACAAAATTGCACAAGGCTCACCTATCTTTTGGCACGGGTGAACACCCTTACAGTTTTGCATGGAACCATTTCAAATGAAGCAACTGCCCAACCATATCTAGAAATCCATCATCAGGGTTTCCTTACTCATCATAAAAGTATACTTATCTATCTTAGTTGTGAAACAAGCTATGATACTACAGGTAGCACAATATATTGCAAGTTAGCAAGTCATGCAGCCTTGGTCATGACGGTAAATAAAACTTGCCTTGAGCCTGGGGACCACATTCACACACATATAGGCACGAGCACATTCCACAATCCAAGCTGTATTTTAGACACAGTCAAACAAATTTGTTCTTTAAATTGTGACTCCCTGTTTCCGATTTTAAGAAGCTCGCTGCGCTTGGTTCATGCTGGCACTGCTTTTTTTAAAGCACTGTCACCTGCCTATGTTACTCTGTAGGTTCCCGGTTCAGTAGGTTTCCCAAGTACACTGTGAACTTTAAAGTCCTGTTAAATCCAATGGAAGCCCCTGGACTTAAACAATATACTTATAGTTCAGTGTATTCCTGAGTGCCCGTCTGAACTGGGAGCTCTTAAGCAGATTTAGTCATTTGAAGAAAACGTGGGGTGCTTAGTGTTAGTAATTAGTTGTTGACTCCTGAATCTGCTTTGAGGAGGAGTTCTGGTTATGTTATAAAGCCATGAACAGCTTTGCTCAAGAAGGCTACTTGACCCCCAAGCGACCATAGCATTTACACTAACTGCAACGTTCATGTCACATCGCCTCATAATTAAACTCATGAATCATAAGCCCATTTCTGATGTCAGTAATTTATCTTACATTCAAGCTATACTAGGAAGTCCGCTTCAGCTATAAACAATCCTTAGAAAAAAAACCCAAAACCACTCCTTAGCCTGTGGTATTACATCTCAGATCACTAAAATGCAGCTTTACATTTCAGTATTTGGGGTTTTTGCTTGTTTCTCTCAAGGCAGAGGAGGACAAAAACCCATTGTTTCACTTTCGGTGAAACTGAAAGAAATTAAACAGACCATAACTAGCTCTGATACTAAGGGCCTCGCTGAAATCCCTGCCCTTTCCCTCAAATGGCTCCAGGTTTTAATTCTAAATAGAGTCGGCCATCCTCAACCCAGTAACCTAAACTTAAGTTACACCTGAATCGGAGCCTCCAGATATTTGATGGTATTTGCAGTTTACTTGAATCCTTCCAGAGATTCAAGACACTCAAAAGTTTTATTGACTCAAAAAAACAAATCAGGCAAACTGACTCTGAAAAGACACCTCCCATTTAAGAAGTGCTCCTTCCCAGCTTCCTTTACATCTAAAGGAACACATGCATAGAAACTCCACCTCTCAGTATATGTGACTGCAGCCACAGAAAAAGGACAATTTGGATAATCATTTTGACCTCTGGAGACTGAAGTGGCATCTCTGACAACCCTTACAAAAATGTTTTGTTCTGGTTTCAACTCTCAGGTTAGAGTCTCACAAAGGAAGAGACCTTGCATGACACACGCGAAACAAACCCTGCAGCCATGCAAGATGCATGCTACTTGTGTTATTTAAGCATTACATGCTTGCCAAGTACATCAAAAAGGACTTCAGCTTTTCCAACGTCTAAGATGGAAGGGGAAGGATCAAGCTTAATATTTCAGATGGAACCAAGGGCTTCAGTAAGGTACATGCTCTGCAACTGAATTTCCAAACACATGCTCCTAGGGCCTTTTTGTGGGGGAAAGTTTTTTCTGAAAGTTACTATGTATTAGAAAGTCACAGGCTATTCAAAAGAAAATGTCAGGAGTGCAATGTGATTACAATAATTCACTGGAAGTATGAGCTTCCCTTCAATTCCTATTCTACTCATCCTGTGCAATTTTGGGGACTTTTCCATTTTACCTAACTTCCCAAGAGGAAAAGTTACACCATTTTGACTGCCCTCTAGCTAGATTGAATTTTCCTTCTTTCTCCTGTATATTTTCAGGTCCTAGCATGTCAGGCCCCATTCCTTCTCATTGTTTCCATGCCAGCAATGAAGACAATGAAGATTTCTGAACCACAGGGCTCTCAGAAGGCCGAAGAGGGGTCAACTGTTCACATTTCCAGCACAAGAAGGGATTACTGAATACAACTGCTATGCATTAGTTTGAGACAAGCAAAATACAGTTTTATACAGCAGAGTTGTAGTTCAGATGTAGAACTCTCTACAGGGTGCCACAAATGCTAAAAGTTTACATGTATCAAAGGAGAAAGGCAAAACCCCACAACCTACTGAAATAAAAGGTCATGCAGAGCAATTATGGACAGAAGGACTACTTCTGGCTACAAAAGTCTCCACGTTACAAGCCACTGTAAGTTGGAGGCTATATACAAGATCGTGTAATTGTCTGTACTGTCATACTTGCTTGCCTTTTCTCTTTTCCTGACACTGATGCCACAGCCCACTCTCTCACATACAGATTGCTCATCAGATCAAACAGACCTCTGACCCCATCCAACTGTGCCATTTGTTGCGGCTATGCCATTCCCTTCTCAATCACAGAACTGAGCCAACAAAGGTTATGCAAGCCTCAATTTTTTTAATGTGGCTCTGCTAACCATGCAAGCTGCATAGTATGGAATAAACAAAAATATCGCAATTCTTGAATCCCATGGTAATACCATTTATGATTGCCTGTAATCACAATTTAAGAGAGGATTTTTAAGAGGATAGTTTTATCCTTTTCCAATTATGCCCACACAGAGCCCACCAATGTTGCTGAGTATGTTTATCTACTGTCTACAGTATGCTGAATCCTCAACAACAGCAAAAAACTACTATGAGCTGCACTGAAACCCCACATCTTGCCTGACCTCAGGTTGGCGGAGGGCAGGGGGAGCAAACACACACCTAAGCAGCAGCAGCACCAAGCCACACTTGGCTCAGC
Source organism: Heliornis fulica (assembly GCA_013399135.1). Classification (NCBI taxonomy): domain Eukaryota; kingdom Metazoa; phylum Chordata; class Aves; order Gruiformes; family Heliornithidae; genus Heliornis; species Heliornis fulica. Next base: position 887,864 of record VXBZ01012362.1, read on the forward strand.
TTAATACTGTTTTCTGAAGGAGATGGTGAACCTTGGGGCTCCTCCCAACTGCAGGGCCTGAAACCTGGTCTCATGGAAATAACCTGTTTGCCAGACAGACCTTGTGCAGTGGGCCTTGGGATGGTGAAAATAACTCTGAACCCCAAGGGGTTTGCAGGGCCTTGTTTACAGCATAGCTCAGAGTTATACAAATACAAAGGCAGGTGCTGTTCCCAGCAAACCTTCACGAGAGAGAACTCAAGACACTGAATGATCGCAAATCTCAGGTTCTCCCACCACGGCAACCTTTGCAAAAGCCGAAGAAGCCCTGTGCCAGCTTGCTTCCAAGGCTTGTTTGATCACAGCAAACAGGTGCTGGGTTTGCAGTGAAGGGCTGCAGGGTGCTGAGCACCCTGTTGCATGTGGCCTGCCAGAACTGTACTTCAGATGGGATAAGAAACAGGGGAAGTGGATTATAAAGGCCACCTCACAACTTTGCTTTGGCTGAGGTGGATTTCAGAGTCACTACTCCTCACTTACACTGTACTAAGCAAGAGGATTTAACTTAGAAAAGCCCATCTATGACTCACCCCCCTCAGAAAAAACAAAACACAAAAAAACCCAGGCCCTCCTTCCACCTTCTGGTTTGGGTGCTACAGCAGGCTTTGGTGTATTTCTAAGGCATTCACACAGAAAGTTACTCAGCTGGCAAGCAGCAATCCTGTATCTTAACATTCGGAAGGCTCAACAGCAAGTCCAAAAGGTTGTGTCTACATCTGCACAGCATAAGGCAGAATCAAAACCGAGGTGTTTCAGCCAACCACATATCCTATCTGCATCCCACCCTATGTCAAGGGTATGGATTGAGGGCAGGGGAGGGAGAGGCATGCGGTCCCTCCTTTCTCCGGGAATACCTGGCACTCAGGCTGAAAAATACAATAGCATTTGTTGGCTAGTCCGGACACTGGGGACAAAGGGCTCGACTGACCTGCTGAAGAGCTTAACTCAAGGAAGGAAGGCTCCAACAAGAGTGGATAAACATGAAGCAGGTTGTTCAAAGGCTGTGCAATCACCACCCTCAGAGTTATTCAACAATAGAATAAAAGAAAAAGCACAAAGCCCTGAGCAACCTGATCTAATTTGGCAGTACTCCAAGTAGGAGGTTAAAGCACATACCTCCAGAGGTCCCCTTTAAGCCTGAATTATTCTAAAATTCTAAAGATTGAACTAAAAGCCATCACAATACTGAAGTGGTAACTGTTCATCAGGCTTCATATCTGTTGTTCATCAACTGTTCATCAACTGTTCATCAACTGTTCATAAAGCTTCTCTTGCTGCCCAGGAGCATAAAACATTGAAGCCAGTCTCAGAGGGAAACCAGCATTTGGTGACATTTTGGAGGTTGTGACACCATGTTAAACTGACTCAAAACTTCAGATTTCCCTTCTCCCACAAGGTCCCAACACAACTTACGATGCAGGGTGCCAAGTTCTGGTTCTGTTGATCCTAACAACTCTCACTCCTTCCTCGCAGATCATAGAGAGGGGAAAGAAAAGGTCTATACTAGCAGATCTTTTACTGTACCTGAGTATGACAGGCCCACAGTAGGAAGGATGTATTTTGGTACACATATCCTCCAGCTGCAGCCGTTCTCCCGGGCTGATATCATAGCTCTGCTTTGGATAGCTGACCAGCCAGCCGTAGTCCACCCCAGTCTTGATCTTGCGATACTCATTCTCCCGCTCTCGCTGCTGCTTCTCTGCCTGCTTGGTCTGCCAGCTCAGCTCCATCATTAGCGTCTCAACGACCATTTCTGTGGGGTTCCTCTGGGAAATGCGGTTTGGGGGCTCATTCCACCTGAACCAGGATGCCAGTGACATAGTGCTCTATGGGTCTTCATTGAGAGTGGGTTGAGGGTAGGGAGGGAGAAAAAAAGAACAGTGCCATCAACACACCTTGCCTCAGAACATTCTCCCCCACACACACCCCTTAAGTCTGTTCACCTGAAAGTGCTACTGGATTAGCCACCAAGAACTAACCAGTGCTCAGCACCTTGAGAAATCTCACCCATAGCAGCCAACACGTGCAGAGGGTGAAGAGGCACAGTTTCCCTTGAACTTCCAATCACTACATAATTAAAATGACAGTCACAGGTCTTATGACTTAAGTTACAAGGACACCTTGGTCCCCCCAGGTCAGGCTCTGGAGGCATTTTCTTGCCCACACAGGAGAGCTGGGCTAGGGCTCACTTGTCTGAACCCTCACAGGATGGCACATCCCTGCAGCAGTGCTACATGCAAAAACTCAACACACGGACGCCAGCTGTTGATGGGAGCTGCATTCCAGCCAGCAGGAGATCCTCAGGGATGAGGGCAGGATAAGTGACCTTGTGTGCTGGGGTGACCCTGGCTGGAGGCCAGGTGCCCCCCAAAGTCACTCCATCACTCCCCTCCTCAGCTGGGCAGAGAAGAGAAAGGCTCACGGGTTGAGATAAGAGCAGGGAGAGATCACTTGCCAATTATTTTCACAAGCAAAACAGACTCGTATTAGGGAAAATTAATTTGCTACTAATCAAAATCAAGAGTAGGATAATAAGAAAGCCAAATCTTAAGACACCTCCCCTCCAACCCTCCCTCCCTACCAGGCTTAACCAGGGTCTCTACCTCCTTTTGCTGAGTGTCACAGAAGGATGGGGAATGGGGGTTGCAGTCAGTTCATCACACATTTTCTCTGCTGCTCCTTCTTCCTCACAAGGAAGACTCCTCACACTCCTCCCCTGCTCCAGTGTGGAGTCCCTCCCATAGGAGACAGTCTACCACCAACTTCTCCACCATGACTCCTTCCTATAGCCTGCAGTTCATGAACTGCTCCAGCACGTGTCCCTTACATGGGGCGTAGTCCTTCCCTTCAGGACCAGACTGCTCCAGTGTGGTTCCCCCACTGGGTCACAAATGCTGCTAAGAAACCTGCTTCATGGAGCCGCAGGTCCTGCCAGGAGCCTGCTCCAGCCCAGACTTCCCACAGAGTAACAGCCTCCTTCATGCTCCAGCTCCAGTGTGGGGTCCTGCCCTGGACCGTAGGTGGATATCGACACCATCAACCTCCACGGGCTGCAGGGGGACAGCCTGTCTCATCATGGTCTTCTCCACAGGCTGCAGGGGAATCTCTACTCCAGTGTCTGGAGTGCTTCTTCCCCTCCTTCTTTACTGACCTTGGTGTCTGCAGAGACGTTCCTCTCATCTCACTCCTCTCTCTGCTGCTGTTTTCCATAGCAGGGTCTGGTTCCCCCCTGCCAGCATCACTGATTAATTTGGCCTTGGCCAGCAACAGCTTCATCTTGGAGCCAGCTAGCATTGGCTCTGTCAGACACGGGGGAAGCTTCTAGTGGCTTCTCACTGAAGCTGCCCCTGTAGCCCCTTCTGCTACAAAAGCCTGGCTGTGCAAACCCAGTACACCTGGGTAGATTTGCTGCTGCTGTAGCAGGTGCCAGAGCTCACCCATAGGCAGGTACTACTGGCAGGAGCAATAGCTGCAATAACTACAGGGCCAGGCAGAGCTTTGACCATTATTTAACAAAGATGGTGCTGCCTGGAAGAAGGGAGGCTATGCCATCTATAAGCTGAAGTTCAACTGTCGTCTGTGTGGGAAGAGTACACCTTGGGTGCTACCAGCAGCACCCAGGAAACTGAGGCTGGTCTGAGCGTGAAGCGGAAGTAATAACAGTTCAAAGCTTGGTATGCTGCTAAGAGAAAGGTTTCTGCTGCTGGGGAGTACCCAGCACTTAGAAGGCAGGAGAAACCGTGCCAAGCAGCTCAGCAAAAGCTGGAATTAACTCCCTACTGAGCCAATCCCTTCACTTCAAGAGGACAATGCATGGAACAAAGCAATTAACTACTGTATTTGGATTTAAACACAATGGAGTCCAAAGCAGGCACTAGGGACCTGAAGAGGAGCAAAGCAGCATCTGTTTCTTCACACAGCACACTTATGTACCTTGTTGCTCCCTCCCATCAGCCCTCAGGGAGAAGGGGCAGCACAAATAATCGTTGCAGCTGGGATTACTAAAAGGCTACTCCTGGCAGCTGCCCAATCAGGATATGGCATCAAAAGTTATGCGAGGGCAGTGGATTAAAGAGCCTGATTCTGCAGGGCCTGAGCAAATCCTCACTACTGAGACACGGACATGAGGACAGACAGAAAAGTGAGAAAAATATGAGTTTGATTTAAGCTAACTTATTGGGGTCTAGAGCCTCTGGTGGCAATGCAAATCACAAGAGCCTCATTCTACCCAGTACTCCACTAGAGCAGAGATGATGCTCCCAGATGCCCTAGAAGAGCAATAGTTACAGAATCACATAAGTTTAGGAGTTGGAAGGGACCTCAAAAGATCACTTAGTCCAACCCCCCCAATAGGATTAATGATCAATAGGATTCCTTCAGTGCCTGGAAAACTATCACAATCTGCATGAGGTGAGAAGAGTTCTTCAGTTGCCTTCATGCCTTTATCACTTGCCATAGTGTCGCCTTATTCTCTTACATGACAGGAACACTTCTGAAAATCTGTCACACCATTAAAGGAAAACACTCTGAAACCCTGGACAGTCTGTACAGTGCCACAGGTTTGAAACAAGTTCAGGGTCAAACATGCAGACTTTTCTAGAAATTTCACCTAGTCCTATATCCTACCTCTCCCAATAAGACACACCAGTTTCTTCAGAAGCAAGACTTAAAAGGGCTGAAAACTTCCACAGGACACAGATCTAGCTGCTAGATACAGGTGCTAGTACAAAGACACTCTTCTGAGATTGTATGAACATGAACACCTTTGCTAGTTTAAAATGCTTATATGTGAAGGATCACTGTAGTGACTGTTTTCACCATGGAATATCAGCTGTGATTATCCTTATGATAGCAGCCATAGTCAGCAGCTGCTGGATGCAGTCCTGCTCCTATCTGCTTTCTGTGCTCTGTAGGAGGAAGGAGCAGCAGTGATTCCTTTCATTTGCTTTCATCACCAGAGTGACTCCAGCTAACAGCTCTCAAATCACCACATCGTGCTCTGGCTGTCTTGAATCGACTGAGGCTGGAATTGATGTGCTGAGAGCTTCAACCCTGTACTTCCTCCATTCTGACATGTACCTGGATCTTGCTACATGGTGACACATCATTAAGGATGAAGATCCTTAAAACTTCAGACCTCATCACCCGTTACATATCATATAGGTGAACACTGCTAGCAAAAGCGAGCAGCAGAGCAGATCACAGGCTGTCATAAAAGATGGAGAAGCCTCCTGTTTATTTTCAATTTTAGAGACAAAACCCACTTTTCATCAGCTTTTACAGGTGCCTCACCAATGAAAGTATCATTATTATTTCCATTTGTTCCTTCACCTGATGAAGGTGACCATGCCCTTCCGTACTGCACCAGCAAAGGGTTAGCTTACTTCAGCTTTCTTCTGGCTAAGACCTGTTGGATCGTTTAACGCCGCTGACTTCAGTGGCGTTAGGATAAATCAGTGTAAAGCAGTCTAGCTGTGAAGCTGACGGATGTCCATTATTCCAACTATTCCTTGCCCACCAGCTGTTTCATTAGAAGAGGAGCCAGAAGGGAATTTAGTGGTCAGAACAGGCAGAGACACCATGGGCTCTCATTTGACCTGCCCTGGCTTTTACATGGGCCTGGGCTGTTCCTACTGCCTTTCTGTTCTCATCTCGCAGGTATCCCTCAAAGCAAATAGCTCTGCATGAGAAGAAACACTTTGCATAGCACTAGTATTGCTGAAACCAGGCTTTGTACTATGTTGGAGCTTTCATAAAACCCTGGTAATGGCCGATTTGCTTTTGATCTGGGAATATGGATACCACTGATTCTGAACAAGACTTCATTTATCTTAAGGTACTGGAAAAAATCTACTTCCACATGAGAAGAGTATAAAGTAAGAAAAGTGCCTCATCTGCAGTTTAAATGGCTTGTTCGCAAACGAAGGAAAACCCTTCCCCAGCATTTCATGTGCAGTGGCAGCTTGTGCAGCCTGTTCCTAAGGGAGCCTTGTCTGTATGAGATCGCTTCCTTTCCCATCTCTCATCCATCATCTCCTGCTTTCGAGAGCTGGAAATGGGCCATCTCTATTTAGCAGGCTTGACAAGCCACCACTCTTCCCACTACTGGTCTCTGCAGCTTGCAGAAGATACTGTGGGCTCCATTAATTGTTACTGCTGGTTTTAATTTAAAATACAGGCTAATCATTAAATAACTCAAAGTGGCTTTTGGGCTCAGAAAGATTCGAAGGACTGTTGGCAGGATGTGGGCAACCAAAGAAAGGCAAAAGTTTTGGTCTGACCTTCTTATTGGGGAAAGGACAAATTTACACTTTGCAAGCATTCATATTAAAATTAAGGAAAGGAAGAGAAAAATATCTGTATTGAGATCTTCATGTTGTGCAAGCAGTCCGTTTTCTGGTTTGTTTCTGGTTTAGTTGTGGTGGTTTTTTTCTCACTTTCCTGAAAGAGGATTTCAGCCTTTCCTCCCTCTTATACTAACAAGGGGAATATGTTTCCATAGCTTGCACTCTGGCTGTTCTTTGGCCAACTAGAGACTGAGTAACCTGGCAGATATCAGTCTTCTTGCTACTGCAGACTAGATCACCACTTGCTAAGGCTTGTTGAAGCCAGGCTGCTTTCTGATAAGCCACGAGTCAATCAGCAGGACCCACTCGTCTTCTGCAAGACAAACTTATGAGAATAAAACATTCCCTTTCACAGAATCACTAGGTTGGAAAAGACCTTTGAGATCAAGTCCAACCATACCTGTCCTCTCCTAAACCATATCCCTAAACACTTCATCTATTTGTCTTTTAAATATATCCAGGGATGGTGACTCAACCACCTCCCTGGGCAGCCTGTTCCAGTGACTGATAACCCTTCCAGTGAAGAAGTTTTTCCATTGACCTTCTTCCTGGTTCCCAGCCTATGCCCTCCAGGACAGCAAAGAAGTAGGCAGAAGGTGGGAAACATACATTTGTGTGTGTGAATGACCAAATCCACCAGAAAAACACCCCCAAAACACAAAAAAAAAAAAACCCAACTCTCCAAGCCTAAGGGTACAGCTGGCCTCTCTGTAAAGGGATGTCCTCAATTTTACAAGACTCCTGTGGTTTGCCCTTGCCTTCCCAGTCTGTCAGTCCAGAAGTACTGACAATCCTTAGTGACTCTCAGCAGCTCTAGGGGTATGGTAGTGTCAGAGCAGGAGGAGAGAAGTCTTAAGGGGCTGGATGAGTAGGAAGCTAACCCAAAATCCAGCGATGCCAATGGAAATGTTGTCACTGGCTACAGTGTTCCAGGAAATCCACTATCATCCAGGCAAAGCTTACTGACAAGCTGGGCTGAGGAGCTCAGAGATGCCTTCCCTCCCTTCCTGTGGGTGGTAGCTTCTTACTACTACAGTCAGAGAGCAGAGACAGAATCAGATCGTGCAAGATAACCACTCAACCTTTTTCCACACATGCCAGTTCAGAGGGTAACAAACAAAGAAAATTGTTTCTAAAAATAAGTGGGACAAGCACCATACCCAAATTGTGCTTATAATTGAACTTGAGAGACATGCAGTCACAGGGGAAACTGATGATGTGAAAGCGCAGAGTATATTAATTTATTTTTTAATTTTATTTGCTTCTTTAGTAAACTTTGGATTACATTATCCAGAAAAGTCCAGTGTTCTTTGCATAGCAAAGAGTATCCGGTATCTCCCTGGACTGCAACCTGTAGGTAGATTAAAGCTGGTCCGTCTAGGCCCAGCTCTGAAGTTTGCATGTGCTAAATGATGCAACAATTAACTAGCTTCTCAGGCAGAATTTGTGGTCATGACTGTGCTGTTAGCTATACCCACACAAAGCAGCATTAAGTAATAACAGCATCATACACGACCCCAAATTCTATTTCTCCCATGATAAAGATATCTTAATTTTGTTCCAAATAAAGGATCCTATAAAGCCCTAATTAATTAAAAAAATGCTGCTAACACTTTCTCTATTTTTTATACAGCCCATCATAGCTTTGTAAAAGCATCCTTGTCCTCTGTTCATGGCTTTTCTGCAGTTACTTACCGTTATCCTCTCCATACAGACTCTGACCTAACCAGGGACCAGAGAGCTCCCATTCCCTGTCTGCCTGGAATCTCCCTTCCCATTCAGTGACAGGGCAGGCTATGGCTTCTTCCCATGCAGCTGTAATCTCAATGGAAATTAACAGAACCTCAGCCCAAGAACTCCCATCTATAAAAACAAACAAACCAACCCCAAATAATAATCACAGTGGTTAAAATGTATCCCAGGACATGACCCTGTTAGGAATAGCATGGAGTTTTGAATAACAGAAGTATAGGGGTTCAAGCCAACACTTTAAGTGAATTATTATTTATTGCCAAGCCCACTTGACTTTTGCAGTGGCTGCTCCTTCACTGAGGAGAGCAAAGAGCCTCACAGCTGTGTCTAAGGCTACACTGTCCCTGACTGTGACCCCCAGCAGACCCCAAGTAGTGCCTTTGCAGGGCAGTACTCATGGCCTGACCAGCCTGCTGCAGGCTGACAGCTCCTGCTGCTGCCCTGGTCTGCTTCCGAACTGTGGGTGCTGTCAAAAACAAAAGCCAGGCTGCTGTTTGGCACACAGGCTCATTTCTGTACTAGTTTTCCTAGACTTTGCTAGTCTCAGTGTCACAGAAATGGGATGGCTCTTTGGTCTAACTGCCACAGAGAGTTACAAGTCACTTAAGCTGTTTGTGAACGTGCACAGCTGTAAAAATCACTGCTATGTAGCATAGCAAGGACAGTCAGAGCACATCACACAGTGCTGCAAGACAAGAGCGAAACAAAATTGGTGCCACTTCTACCAAATGAAAGCTTGAGTGGCCTCAATATATATATATATATACACGCACACCTGGGTAGGTCACATTTTCTACAGCTAGTAGCTGTAGCTACTAAAGTAGCCCCAAAAAGATTTTCTGTAACAAAACTCAGTAAGATTGAGGACACACAAAGAAATACTGGTCTCACCTCCCCAACATTTGTGCACTTTGTAATACATTCTTAGAGTTTCGACCTTTTAGATAATAAGTCCATGTGATGCATTTTACATCTGCATTTTGATCACAAGAGGGGTAAAGAAACAAGAATTCAGCACGAACTGGGCTCCAAGCTCAGGTATAAATGAGAAACGTATTTTTCAATCCCTAGCCAAAACATGATAAGAAAAGGTAGATTATCTAACTGGGGCAGCTTCATGAGCTGCAGTGGAGCTGCACTAACGTAAAACAGATTTGCCTCACTGAAATAAATAAAAGAGATGATTTGATTAAGTCCATATGAAAATCCAGTCTACAGCTCCTTAAGAAAAAGTGAAGGAAAGGCCCAATAGCCCAGAGGTCTCCTAATGGCTCTACAGGAGATAATCTTTGTGCTATCTGCAGAAGCAAAAGGGTGGGTGTTACTCAAATCTGCTTATGAAGCAGAGTAGCATTTTACAGTTTGTCTACTTATCAGAGCAAATGAGTTCCATCTGCTGAGAAACAGGACTATTTTCATGCCAAATTCCCACTCATGCTTTAAACGGTGTTTTCTAATAGCAACCATAAAACCACTCCAGCATACATAGTTTGTGCTGGTCTGTTACCTAATCCTTCTGAAGCCAGAAGGTTAAGCAAATGCAAACAAGCAGGTGTGTCTTAACTTGGTATTAAAACTCCTATATTTTTCTAGGATACAGCTATCTTTCTGTGCTGGATCAAACACACCTTCAATTCCACATCTTTGATCTCTGCAGACTACAAAATCAGGTTTCCAGTCAGGGACCTAAAGTACTCTTTCCCATTCATTCAGCTTTGTAACCGAGAGTTCGGAAGGTGACGCGGACACATATCTTTCCTGTTACTGAAACTACTCACACCACGAGTATTGCTGCAATAAAGCATCTGATGGAAGGCTCCAGCACACAAGGCTTCAAAATTAAAACCCAGAGAGATCCCCAGCTCATGTCTTGTCTACCATCACTGTAACTACATAATGTTATTAAAGAGGCAGTAATGTCACAATCGTTTAATATTCCCATTCACAGCAGATATCTTATATAATTCTGTAGATATAAGTAAGAACTTGAAACTCAGACACAAAAATAATATTTCATCTGTTTTCAGGTCTACTGAAGGTGGGTTTTTTTTTTTTTTTTTGACTCATATGTTGTGGCTTAGACCAGACAAAGTACTGTGAAAACGGGTAGGTGAGATGTGTTTTCTCCATCCAGATGGAGTAATTCATTGCATAGTAAGGTGAGACTGCACTTTAACAGACACTGGTACATTTCTGTTTAGTACTGAACCTTGGTTAGAGTGTCTATCAGAAAGAATATTTACTGGAGGTCCCCAAGTCTCAATCCATTGCAAAAACACTAACCTATGTGGGAGTTTTTCCAGTACTGGAAAATACTGAGACCAGTTGTTAAAGTTTGGACCTTGTGACAGGAGTTCCTTAAGGACACACATTGGTTTAAAATCGGCAGCCAGAAGAGTGCCAAGCTTACAGCTTGAAAACTGAAGCCTCTCCATGTAGAGATCGCACACAGCACAGGGAGCGACCAGCACAGCTCTAAGAAAGCCGCCGCTTTCCTTCCCGCAGTGGCTCTGCGACCCACTTGAGCCCCCCACCCCACCCCCAGGCAGCGGCCACACGGGCAGCTTAGAGAGAGGGCAGCGGAGAACGCTGTCCTGAGGCAGACTTTAATTAGTGTGCCAGCATTAAGAGACGTGCCATGCAGCCGGTCCCAGTCACTCCGCCGTAACTCCAAAGCTGACTGACCTTAGCGGTACCACCCTGCGGTTACTCCACATCGGCCTTCCACGCGTAAAACACTCAGCAGGGCAGGTCTCTAATCTGGGAGATCTTACACAGGAGCGCCATAAACACAGAGCAGCGTAAGTCACGCTTCGCTCCTCGACCACCTGTTCTTCACGTAACCAGCCCGCGGTGCTGTGCCGGGAGAGCCTGGGAGAGCTGTCCGAGCGCACCAACCACCTTCCCTGCCCACCCATCCCACCTCACCTGCGGCAGCCGCTCTCCCGTCGCTCGCACGGCCAGACGGCCCCAGAGCGAGCAAAGAGGGTACCGGAGAGAGGACGTGCCTCACAGTCAAGCCCTCTAAGCCGGCACAGCTGGTTTAAACCCGCGCTGGGTTGCGGATTAGCTCTTGTGACGAGGGATAACAGCTGGGCTTACAGCAGCGCTTTGGAGCTGCCGGGGCTCGGTCCGGTACCTCTTGGAGGGGCAGCTGCCGCCAAGAAGCCGACACCTCTCGACTTAGACTTCAGCACCTGTTCAAAAATCCGCCCCCCCCCCCCGCC
>VXBZ01012362.1:899351-957256 GCA_013399135.1 Heliornis fulica
CCCCCCGCGTCCCCCTCCTCCACCCCGCAGCACAGCCCCTCGGGCCGGCGGGCGGCCGCTGGCTCCGACGGCGCTGCCCCGGCTGAAGGCGGGCAGCCCCATCGCCGCCGCTCCCTCGCCGGAGCCTCTCGGGCCGGGCGGCGATAAACCACACCGGCGGCAAAGGCAGAAACCGCCCGGAGAGCCGCCCCACCCCGGCCCTTCGCGGAAAACGCAGCGGTCCTCTCCGCTCGGCACCGCCTCCGTCCCGCCGACGGCAGCGTCCGTACCCCGCCCTTACCGCGGCCACCAGCTCCCGTCCCGCCGCCGACGCTCAGGCAGGCAGGCAGGCAGGCAGGCGGCCGTACCGCCCCTTCGGCGAAGTTAAGTGGAGCCGCCGGAGCCGCGGGTTTCAGGCGGGAGGAGGCGGGCCCGCCGCTCCCCCGCCGCCAGCCGCTGTTGCCATAGCGACTACGCTAAGCCGNCCCCCAAGTCCCGAGAACTTCGGGGGGTTTCTAACCTGCAGCGGAGCCGGCGCTCGGAGGAGAGGAGCGCGTCTCACGCAGCTCTCCAGAGCCGTTAAAGCAGGGCTGCCGTCCTACACCCGCGTCCCACTCCTCCACCCCGCAGCACAGCCCCTCGGGCCGGCGGGCGGCCGCTGGTTCCGACGGCGCTGCCCCGGCTGAAGGCGGGCAGCCCCATCGCCGCCGCTCCCTCGCCGGAACCTCTCGGGCCGGGCGGCGATAAACCACACCGGCGGCAAAGGCAGAAACCGCCCGGAGAGCCGCCCCACCCCGGCCCTTCGCGGAAAACGCAGCGGTCCTCTCCGCTCGGCACCGCCTCCGTCCCGNAAGCGCAGCGGCCCCCCCCGCTCGCCACCGCCTCCGTCCCGCCGACGGCAGCGTCCGTACCCCGCCCTTACCGCGGCCACCAGCTCCCGTCCCGCCGCCGACGCTCAGGCAGGCAGGCAGGCAGGCAGGCGGCCGTACCGCCCCTTCGGCGAAGTTAAGTGGAGCCGCCGGAGCCGCGGGTTTCAGGCGGGAGGAGGCGCGCCCGCCGCTCCCCCGCCGCCAGCCGCTGTTGCCATAGCGACTACGCTAAGCCGCTTTGGCCGGAGGAGGGGCGCTCTGCCGGGCCCCGGGACGGCGCCGCTCCCCCGCAGGGCCTGAGCGCTGCAGACTGAATTTGCACTGACAAATAGCGGCACCTTAAGTGGGTCTGTTTGGCTGGTTTCTCGCCAGGGCCTTCGGTAGCAGCTCCAGCTGCCCGAGGGGCTTCAGTCACAGAGTTTCCCCGGGTTTGGAGGGACGAGAGGGCTCGCCGTGGGAGCTGGAAGGGCTCCGAGGAAGGACGAAGAGAGAGGGACGAGGGATGACGAGGCGGAGAGGAAGAGGAGGAGGGAGAGCGGTGCTTCTGGGAAAGCGAAGGACAGGCCGTGCTGGAGGGTAGCACTTCGCCCGGGAAATGAGCATGGAACAAGCAGCTCCGGGAGGTGCAGGGTGTGCGTGGATTTGGGAAATTCTGAGAAGTGGCTGCAATCCGTGGGGAGAGCTGTACTGAGGATGATGTCAGCAAGATGGCAGAGGAGTCAAACTGACCTGGGCACCGCCTGAGAGACACGGGGCAATTACACGGGGCTGTGGGCGGTGAAGGAGCAGGCCCGTGCACCTCACAGAGCACCTCGTGTCAGGGGACAGGCCACACTCGCGGTCCCAGCCACGTGTGCTCGATGGCTGCTCACCCTGCTTCTCCCCGCAGTGCAGAGATGCGCAGACACATCCCCAGTGCCACTGAGCAAACCCCCACTGGGTCCAAGGGGAGTCGGGCTGCACCTGAGGGTTCTGAGAGCCACAGCCCAACTGGTGACACCACCCAAGCACATGTGAAACCAGAGCAGTGTGTATGTGTAAAGTCCACCAAGTCCCTGCTGAAAAGCTTTCAGCAGTTAGGGCTCACACTGGCACCCTGGTATCGAAGAAGTATGCAGATGGCCAGAGGACAGTGGTGTTTCAGGCCACGTACATCTGTACAGTGCATGCATGAAGCAAAACAGAGGGAAGGAACAACCTCAGTTTCAAAACAGACCAGCTAAACAATCACAGGTTAAAAGATGCCCACTGCAATCTAAATTAAAATGTATGAGGAGGGTTTTTTTTTTCATGTATAGTTTATTATTAGATCAAATGACACAACCAGACTATCAAAGAGATTAGAAGCATTTTCTGCTCTAATTATTTGTGGAGGATTATGTGTCTGTCCTGAGCTCCAGCTCCAGCCCAGTATACTGCCCAGTTTGCAGGGGTTTATAACATCGTGGGCATACTCTGCTCAACATGAGATTGTTGGGTTTTAATTAGAAGTCATCTTACATGGCTAAAGACCATTTCGAAAATCATCAAGTCTGACTAACGCAGAACAGATCGCATCCTGAAAATACTCAGGTACTAGGTAACTGAGTTGTATTTTCAGTGCAGTGAATTTCTGGGAAAATTCTGCTATGAATCAGAGACACCAATGACTGGGGAATATATTCAGGAGCATTTATTTGCAGATATATAAGCAAAATCATTCACCTCTCCTATGCCTTATTTAGCAGTTGAAACCAAGGGTTCTCATACAGTTGTACTGATAGGACTTACTGATCAGTCAGCAGGCAAATCATCAGTTGCTTGGTAGCAGCACTCTGGTCACATAGATGGAGTAAAGCTTTATTCAGCAGTACATTTTTCAGGACACACCATGACAATCAAGCTTCACCATATTTTCATTTGTAGCGCTGTCCCTTTGGGACTGCTGTTTCTCATGATTTCTCATCAAATGCTGCCCTGACTCACAAGAGCACATTACTAACACCCCTGAGGTTGACAACTGCCTTCGTAGTTCAGTGTCACAAAGTCACAGAGCTCTGACACTGGTACTAAAGGTGGACTTCTTCAAACAGTAGCAATCATGCTGCTCCTGACTTCCACACAGGTCCAACTACAAGCAAACTATCTCAATCACTGCCAAAAAGCAATAATGATGTAGTAGGGTTATATTGGGTCTGCTGGTTTTTGGTTAAGTTTCTGAAGTGTGTCAATGAATATAACAAGGCTCACAGAGGGAATGCTGCCTTTTTCATAGGCTTAAAATCTTGCTTGGGAAAGTGACGCTTCCAGAGCTTTTTGTCATATTTTTGTAGCACTTGTTTTCCCTCAGCAAAGCAGTTTTCATTCACTGGGAAGTTCTTCTTCCTGCTGTTTACTTCAAATTCAGTCAGCCCACTCACACAGAAATGCACTCTGAGCAAAAAAGGGAAAGTTCATTCAGTCTTTAGCAGCAGTCCCCAGCTTTTTCATAGCTGAGACTCATTCGAGCAAAAGCAGCAGTGTTATCATATATCTTCTGATCTATCTATCTATCTATCTATCTATCTATCTATCTATCTATCTATCTCCACCTCCTCACTGTGAAACTTCCCCTTTCCACGTGCTATTGCTGGGTCACAGTGGCAAGGCTGTGCCCAGCAAGGCTTAAATGCTTGGATCTGATACCTCAGGTGCTACAGGGTGTGACCTCACCTGAGAGGTAAGCTATCAGGTGAGGACATGTCCAGAAGGTTAAAAAAAATCAACTCAGAAAAATAGTCTCCTGGGTCAATGGGAAAGGTAGATACTTGGATATTGTGTTCCAGGGCACAGCTGGATGAAGAATGTGGTGTACAGGTCCTTCTTGGGAAAACCTGTCAGGTAAGTCTATTACAGTGGGTTGTGTGTCATGGAGGACTTTTGTCTTCATATAAACATACCATAATGTTCTTGCAAGGATAGCTCTTGCTAAAGTGAACAAGCTCTCAAGTGATAGGCTTGTTACTGGTTTTTGCTCTCCTTCCCTTTTTCAGGAGACAACAGTTGCTACAGTTTGCTAAAACCTAGCCATCCTGAAACTGTACAAAACAGAATCATGGGCTGCTACAATGCCAGGAGTAGGAAAAGCTTGTTAAAATGGGTATTAACTAGAGTAAAAGAGGAAATTCAAGGGAAGAAAATTAGGCAGAAGCAGTGACTTCAGATGAAAGATTTGTGCCATGGCCAAATATTTATCATGGATGAGCCCCCGAGCTAAACATTTCAAAGGACTCTGGGAAAGCAATAGAAATTGTTTGCTTTGCTGTAAGGAGGTGAAATGAGTTACCTACTAGGAGCCCCATACTCCTAATCTCAATGGCACTGGGAAGTAAAAACCTACAGATCTTGCTTCTTTGCTGCAGGCATCGTCCACCCAGTGCAGCCAGCTTCAACTCCTTATTCCTTCTGATACGCTGCAGTCAGCGGAGAGAGGCTGGATGTACACTGATCTTTGTGTACTTTGGAGCATCCTCAGCCCTTACTATGGCCCTCAGAAACAGACTTGTGGCGATTATCCACAGCACACTAACCAAAAACCTTCCAGCCCTGACATACCCTCCTCTCTCTGAAACGTCCTGTAAGCTGGGGATTCAGGGCGTGCACCCCGGGAGCTGGCAGAACCACAGCTGGTGTTACCTCTGTGCATCAGAGGGTAAGTGGCACCAGGAAACCACATACACAGATTTAAAAACGTTGGTGCTTCCTTCTGTTCATCATTGCTGTTTGTCATTGTAAAGAGTCGTTTAGCAGAAGTGCAGTGGTCTGTTTAATTGCTGATTAACCTTAACCGAGCAACTTAACTGAGCAAATATTAGTTCTGTATTTGTAACACTAGGAGTGAAAATGATGGAGTGTCATGAAATATTCAGCCAAAAAACAGATGTAGAAAGGCAAGCTGAGCAACAAAATTTACAACACAGATGGTCATGATAAATTAATTGGAGACACTAGGCTGAAGGGGGGGGAGATGCAAAAAAATGCCATGAAGGCTTATAGTAGACATGTCAAAAATATCTATGATTATGCGCTTAATTGCACTCTCTCTAATTGCTTGATCCCTAATGTACACTATCAACAAACGATGATCTCCGAAGGACATTATCAAGGTTGCTGGCTTTTAAAATGGCCACGTCTGAAAGGTTGACACAGTCCATAATGTCACTTTCACAGGAATCATACTTTTTTAAGCTTCAATTTTCATTATGTGATGAAAATTCCTCCGGGATTAGAAAGGTAACTGCTTTCACACCATATTTGCAGGAGGCTTGCCTGTCTTACCCAAATTGTATTATTTTTTCTTATACTGTTTGATGCAAATCTGACAGTGATTGTCAGATTTTCATTAGTCTCAAGGGACTTTGAATTATTTGTTCTCTTTCATCCAGAAGTTAATTTCTTACTGTCCAAAACTCAGAAAAACAGGAATTTTGCCATTAAATTTAACAGGATAAAGATTTTGTCCATACTCTTAGCTTGTTCCAGAGTCTACTGAAATCAATTGAGAGATTTGAGCTGATTTGGGAGGGAATTAAAAAAAAAGGGGGGGGGGAAGAGAAAGAGGGTAATTCTGTAGTTTCTTTTAATGCTCTGTAGAGCATATAGGGAACCTAACTGTTACTCTGTATGGTGTGACCTAATTGTATCTCTGCAAATTTATTGCATGCATTATAGAATAAATACTTTATCAAGATATGGGAGAGATCAATGGGAAGAAAGAAAACAAGGATACCCATGAAACTGCTCTGGGGATTTGAGGCTGGAGGACACAACAGTGGGAGGGTCTTCTGAAGGCAAGTACTGAAAGCCTAAACAAGTCCTGGTGGGATCACACTGTTTGTGTAACGCTTCCCAAAGAAAGCTGTGCCAGGTCTTCCCACTCCAAGGCAGAGTGAGCTCTGAAGGTTGCCCATATCCTCAGTAGCTCTAACAGATACTTCTTTTAAGCACTTAACAAAAGATGCAGGGTACAAAACATCTCTGTCACTATAGGACCATAAATCCTACATCCACAGGTAGGAAGCAGGGTCATCCCTTTTCCATTGCCAACAACCACTTATGAAGAAAGGTTTATGAAATGGCAGTGTTTCAGAGGGGAGCACCCTGTGGGCCTTTGAATTAAGCCCCCATTCCCAGGGATGCCACATCCATGGATTTTTTTTCCTAGGTCACTCACACAGTGCATGGAAAACACTGGTATCTAAGTAGGTTTTAACCTGGTATTTGGGGTGCCCCTTGCACTGCTCCACCACCCTGCTGAGCACTCAAACACTGGCCATAAGCCCCAAATGCCTTTTGGAACAGCTGGGAATAAAAGCCAACATACTGCAACCCTTGTTCCTGGGAAGGTCTTTGCCTTCAAGGAGGCAGCTTCCGCTTCTCCTCATGCTTTCTCCACTTGCGCCTGCAGACAGAGGGGTCCATTGCCACAGGAGCCACAAGAGCCACTCTGGTTCAGCTGGGCTGGGAAAAGTGGGGAGCTGTCACAACAATTTACCATTCCTTTACACAAGGTTTTGACAGGGTGAGTAAGCATGTTGCTTCTACTGCCTCCTGACTGTGGACTTAAGTCTGGAGAGCCTGAGTGTTGCAGGAGCGAGAGGAAAACTCACTGCCTATGGGTCATGATCAAGGCATCCTAAGGGGAGGGTCACACACTGGGGAACCACAGAACTTGTTCTCTTTAAAATGTGAATTCTTAAGGTAAATCTTAAGATAAATACCTTGAAAATAAAATCTTCAGTAGATTTCTATAAGATATGTAGCATTACCCACCCACAGACCTGCATTTCTTTCAGCGTGGGAGGTCAACATTTAAAACTCCTATCCCACAAATGCTGAGATTTATCCTAAATCTAGAGCCTGTGATTTTTTATTATTATTTTTTCATTTCATTTAAATTCAACCTAACAATTGCTCTTTCCTTACAGCCAGCCCCAGGTCACCTCATTCATCCATTGCCCAGAACTACGCCAGACTATCAGCAGCCAAAGTCAGTATGGCCCACAGGGAAGCTTCACCGGGTAAGGTGTTAAACACAGTGATTTAGCAATAGCACGTTTTCAGTCTCTTAAGCAGATGGTGATCTATGGAAGCAGATGCATCTAGTAAATTGTATTCACAACAGAATAGAGTACAGAGTCCGCTCAATCGGTCCCAAGCCTCTGTGCCCACAAGTGAGTTGTAGTACCTCATTGTGTCACAGTTCTGGCAGGTAAAACTCCATACCTGCGGCATGAGGCAGCAAATGCAACAGAACATCCAGAGACTGTTGGACAGCAGCTATCAAGATATATTTGAAATAACCCAGGTTCAGCCTAGATGAGATCTTGTAATTTCATGCTTATCTGCCACCCCACCCATCTGCATGATAGAAATCCATTTGAGCCAGTAAAATGCTCCACATCATAACTCAAAATACTAATTATTTGACAAGCTAGTGCCCATTTTCTTATCGTTGCAGCTGTTTTCTGTTTTGTTTCTAAATGATTAAGCAAGCTGTATATTAGGAGGAGTAATCTGCTGTAATACGGTGTGGTCTGATGCACGCACCTAGATTGGAGTGTTACTTAAGCTTTAATCCCTGAGAAATCAGTGATTACCCACAGGAGACAAATGGAGGGTTGTTTATAGTATAGTTGCTAGACAACAGCGCATCATTTAAAGTCTATTTGTCCAAAGATTAACTGCGTTTTGGAGGCCAACAACTTTTCGAACAATCTGTTTATGAAAAGCAGTGTTTAAAATGCCTATATTTATCAAAGGAGAAGAAAGTGTCCCAATTGTTGCTGGGCATTAGCAGTGAGTGTGGCGCAGAATGTAGAGAAAGGGGGTCCTCAGGCTTACTCTGCAGGGAAGAAATGAAGGAGCACGGTGGCGACTATGCAGAGGTCCCTGCACACGAGAGATGCATTTCCCCAGCATTGATATAGTAGTGCAAGGAAGCTACTTTAAAACCTTTCATTCACTGGCTCTCTGAGAGAGTAGAACCAAAAATAGTAAAAANGTGCACCATTAAATCCATCTATTTTCCTCTCCTGTGAGAATTGGAGCAGCTACCTTTGTTCCTTGAGAAAGGGGTCTATGTCAACGGTGCAGAGCTGGGCTGCGTTTATCAGTATCTAGTTGGAAATGCTCAAATACAAACTGCATTGCTAATGTCAAACTTAACTGGTGTTTCCTTATTTACTGCAGTCACACTTAGTCTGGCCCTTCTTACAGTTTTTTGTTGTCTCTTTGACCATATTGTTTCTTCCTTCTTTACAATACAGAAAATGAAGCAAGGAAGAATTATATGGGGCAGGGGAGGGGCTCCTGGGAGCAGGGGGACATGAAACCCAGCAGAAGCTCAGAAAAGCAAGATTTTCCTGATGTGTCCTTCAGATCCTGTTTCCATTTTTTAAGAACAAGTGTCTGGATTATACAGTCTTTACAATGTATGGCCTCTGCGTTGCTTGGCAACTTTCTGAAATAATCTTGGGTTTTAGCAGAGAAGGAGCTGTTCAAAGTGTACATAAGTGCTTCAAAATCCAATCTTCTTAAATTATTTTCTCAAAGCCTGGTCAGTGCTCATTTGTCTCTTCTTAACATATGGCAACAATACTGTCACTTTCCCTTTTCTTTCTGTAACGTTCATGTCAGACCTTACAGACACATGGTGTCTGAAATGTTCTCTTATGACCTCTTTCTCCACATGGAGAAATCCAGCAAGTTGGCGCAATTGTCCCACAGTTTGCACAGAATATAAATCCTACCCCTCCAGGCTGTGTTTCTTGGTGCCCATTGACATTCAGGGACTTTGCCCATCCCCATGCTGTCGAAGCCCAGGTGTTGGTGGTAGACACCACTGCTGGCAAAGTCCTTCCCAGCAGCAGCATGAGCCGTCACCTTCCCCAGCATTGCCCCTTTCAGAACTCCCAATCTTCAATCTTCAGCACAGGGAAGGACTTTGCTGGAGAAGCCACAAGGCCTGACTGGTGTTGCACAGGCTTGAGTATGCACAGTGCTGCAGGGACCAGAGAGGTCACCTCACACACCGCTGGTGCTAGGGCATCATGAAGCACATGACCGCCATCCCTGACAGGTCCTCATCTAATCTATGCTTAAACCTGCAATGGGGTTCCCGCGGCCTGCCTTGGATACTGGCTGTGCTTCACAGGTTTCACAGTGACAACGTTTTTCTTCATGTCTGGCAGAAGTTCTCCTTCACACAAATTCACCTGATTTGTCCTCATACCAAGGAGTGGGGGAGAACAGCAGCCATGGTAGCATCCCTGTGACTCATGACTTGGTGTGACCTGGCATGACCCTGGGTCTTACTTTGCAGTACTTCTGCCACTCCTGTAGTGGTACATTCCTGAATAGATCATTTCACCTTCATCATTACTGAATTTCATTCTGGGCCATTTTCCCTGTTAGTCCAGATCTCAGGCCCTCACTCCAGGTGCTTTCAGTCTTTCCTGGCAAGAAGGTCACTGAAAAATGATACAAATATACTCTCCAGTCAGTCCCACTGGACACTAATAAAAATATCCAGTAGAGCCAGGCTCATGGCACATCCCTGTGAGACCTTATTTGAAATTGCCTCCTATGCTAAGATAAAGGAACCAGAGAGTGGTTTTTCAACCAGCACTTCTTTGTTACGGTACTTCATCTACACCACATTGTCCCTCGTGCATCGTTAGCTTTTAAATTGTTGCACAGGAATCTGTGCAGCCGAGAGCAGGATTTGGCCTGCACAGTACTAAGATTTGCTACTCTGGTCCATGCTGTTTCAACAGCCATCAAGATGAAGCCTATATATTCTTAGTTTGGGGAATGACAGAATGGACAGCACTGCAAGGAAAGCAGAGAAATATGTGCCCCAAAGCACTGCCATTTTGTGAGACAAAGGTAGTCGGGGCCAACTGGGGTTCCAGGGCCACCTACTTAGACATAAATATACGCAAAGCCTCCGAAGTACGTGGCAGGTGTCCTCCCAGGGTGAAGCTGTACCTTGTTTTCTAATTGAGAGGAAGATTTGATTCTGATCTGCATGAACTTGAAAGGATAAATGGGAATGAATATGGACTCTACTGAAGATTTCCTCCTCATAGATGAGACAGGCAAATCACAGCCACTGTACCACAGAATTTTGTTTCTTTTCTATGATTAGTGTCCTAGCAAGAAAATCAGGAAGCTGCAGGACCTGATTTTGTGAGGCACTGAGCGCCGTGTCCCTTAACTACCAGGAAATCCCAGGACATGAGGGATATCAGTACCTTAAGCTCATTGTGGAAAGTAACAGTTTAGTAGGTGGTATCATTTGTTGAACTATAGGGACTGGAGCTGCTGCAAAGCTGAGGGCTGGTTGATCAGGCAGCTGTGCAAGCAAGAGCAGAGGCAGACTGGAAAGAAAATGTAGAAGCAAGAAGTTCTTTTCATACGCAAAAGCTGTCCACCCCCTTATATCAAGAAAAGACAAGCCATTCCCTCATGGAAGTTAGCAAAAAAATACTGAACATCTCCGTTCAAAGTTGCCTTCAGTTAATTCTGTACAAAGGCAGTCTCTGTCCCACTATACAGACTCAAGG
Source organism: Heliornis fulica (assembly GCA_013399135.1). NCBI lineage: Eukaryota > Metazoa > Chordata > Aves > Gruiformes > Heliornithidae > Heliornis > Heliornis fulica. The sequence continues at coordinate 909,787 of VXBZ01012362.1, forward strand.
AAGAGAAAGAGGTTTGAAATGCAGTAGTGGGTACCATTCCCAGACCAGTCTCTGTATGCCCTGTTCCCAGTGCTTGCATTTCCAGGTCTGGAGAGAAAGGCCAAATGTGGACCTGGACATTGAGATGGAGCTGCGCTGCTATGCTGGGGACCAGCCCCTTAGGTAGGATGGAGCTCCTTGGTGTTAGTGGGCACACAAACCTGCACAGCTTCTCCCACAGCTATGCCCATTTGGAGCTGGATACCACAGCTCTGCTTACCAAAGGCTGGTTGGCGTGCAAGTGGTACCAGCGCTAAATTCACTCCAGTCGCTTTCTCAACTCACGGCTGACCTGGAAAGTAATGGTTTAAAGATGAAAGCCCCCTTTCTTTCTTGAGTACTGATATTACTGTGAAATGGTCGCACGCTCAGACCTTGCCTACCAGGAGGAAGAGTCTGTCTCATTGATAGGACAAGGGGAAATGGTTCCAAACTGGAACATAGAAAGTTCCATCTCAATATAAGGAGGAACTTTTTCACCGTGAGGGTGACATAACACTGGAACAGGCTCCTCAGAGAGACTGTGGAGTCTCCTTCTCTGGAGACATTCAAGACCAATCTGGACACGTTCCTGTGTGATCTAATCTAGGTGATCCTGCTCAGGCAGGGGGGTTGGACTAGATGATATTTTGAGGTCCCCTCCAACTTGTGACATTCTGTGATTCTGTGATTTGAGAGCAGCTACTGCAAGGACACTCATACTCTGCTGTAAGACTGCTTTTTCCTAATTCTCCCAAATAATTTATTCTGTAATATTCAACGCTGTCTTATTTTTATCCTGAAGACATGCCTTGAGTGCAAGCAGAAACCTGAATGACCAGGTATGGACCTTGAAGAGGGAAGGCTAGGTGCTGCTGCCTCCGAGGACCTCAGCGGCTGGCAGCCTGCCTCTTTGTACAGTGGTATGTCTTCCTTGCTGCTCTCAAATGTGCACACCACAGCTTGTGGCACTAGAACCCCTCTGCAACCCAGGGACATGAGTGCATCATCCTGCCCAGGTTCCCAGCCAGTCCCCGCATCTACTGGGACAGCTGAGCCCGAGAAACAAGCCTTGGTGATGCCTACTTTGCCTTCATTTTCTGATCTGCTTATGTATATATTGCCATCACAAAGTAACAGTCTTGATGTATAGAAATGCCAGCGCCAACCTCACCAGTGCCTGCATGGGTACACTTCTCCGTTGCTCTGTCTTACTCCATCTTGGATCTTTCATAACCTGACTCATTAAAGACCTTCCAGTAACCTGGAGACAGACCATGGCGACCTTGGGATCTGTGCTACGTTACAATACAGATATCTCTGACTCCTCCTCAGAACTCAGCCCTACATCCTCATATGAAACGTGGCATGGAGAGGCTGTGAGGTCAGAGCCTGGTGCCCACACTGATAGTCACCTCACAGGAATTATGGGTCCTGCACAGCTCTGAAGCTGCTCCATTTCACAAAGGGCTGCACTGCCCTGTGCAGAAGGAGCAGGTGGAGAAAAGGTCTTATTAGCATCTTGTTTGTGATCGAGTGATTATGGAGGAGCAGATAGGTGAAAATAAACAGTGCAACAGCAATTGGTGCTCTATTGTGAAACAGAGCACACGTACACATGAGGGAAACTGAGTCCTACTCTGGAAAGTCAAACAGCAGACCTGCTGACTTAATGTCTTTGGTTCTTTTTCCTTTTGATGAGGTACATTTCTGATGGGTAAAATTCAGTATCTGTTATCCCATCTTAATTTATACCACCACGTGTGTGACTTCACGTTGTTCGTACCAGCACGGAATCTAACCCATGCATACATCAGAGTGGTCTCTGGCTTGGGATTCCTTCACCCTCTCTCTACTCTCATCTCGGCCCTGCTCTGAACAAATCATTTGTGCCTGTCACACTTAAGCTTTTGACTGACGATGGGCTTCAAGCAGAAGGTCAGATTTAAACTCATCTCAGCCACAGGGATTTGAGGTCTCTTTTTTGCTGCAAATATTTATTCATCTCATTCCTGATGCTTTGGGAGATAATGATAGAAAATGACAGTGATTATCATGTCTGAAAGGAGTGGCTTGCCATGATTCATAAAACACAGCTCAGCCAGAACGAACCCAGTCCCATAACATTACCTGAAATGCAAGGAAGCTGAAGGGGAGAAACGCTGATGTGTTTTCAGTGACAGGTCTACAGAAGGATTAGGTCTGTGATGTCTGAGTCCAGCGTTCCAGAAACTTCCCAACCTCTACAGAATAATTCATTAACTGTACTGAAAAGCTTTGATATGGATTTGAAAAGGGCCACAGAGAATGACCAAAACTCTATGCTGACCCATGCGGCCCCATCTGTGGCGTTGAACTGATGTTCACTGTGTGGTAGCAAGAACAAGGTGGAAGGTGGAGATAGGCACCCAGGGGCTTTATGACGCTTTATAAAGGAACAGGGCCAGCACTCAAAAATGGCTGAGGTGGTAGCATGAGGGCAAGAAGAAAGAAAGTTTGGGTTGCAGTAAGCTGAACTGTTCATTGAGCTTATACATCAGCACTTCTTTTCTTTCCCTCCCTCATGCTACAGTGGTGCTTGACAAAACCAGATAAACGCGGCTGTGAGTTATGATACCAATGGCAATGAAATCATAACACCAGCAAGAAATGCTGTTTTCAGCAGAAACACACCCATCAACTCTCACAGGAGTTTCAGCATCCTGATTCAGACGGCTCTGTGACAGCACGTACCTGCACATTTGTTCTTTAAGGTGTTTCCTGGCTATTGGAGCTGTTACTCAGCTCGGTGGGTGGTTCATTTATTCCTTATGGAAGCTGTAAATGTCCTGAAAACTGGTCGTCTTTTCAGTGACCAAACACATACCATACTTCTCGCCTGCCATCTGCTCCAACCTGGCTGGGAGGAACCAGCTGCGGAGGTGGCAATCGTTCAGTTTCCACTGACACGTAGTCCTTGAAGTCTCTGCTGATTGCCCGTAACAGTCCAATAAGTCTTTCTTGTGATATGCACAACTATCCAATAAGAAGAGGATTAAGACCATCTGTCTCATTAATGGCCCAGATTCCTAAATGGTGATTACACTCTGCAAATGCAGGTAGCTCCTTAGAGGTTAGCACAGCCCTAACAATTTATGGCAGCCAAGGATCTGGCTGCTGCTCTCTGCCTGCACGTAACAGATGCAGCGCTATGGTCTTCTGCTTGGCTGAGATCGCTGGCACCTCTTACACAGCCAAACAGTGGCATGATTGCTGGGATAATGTTTTGGCAGAGGTCAACCCCAGTGCGCAGCAAGTGATGCACGATGTGAGGGATGACAGTCTGTGCGCAGCTGGTGCCCAGCATGTTGCTTGCCTTGTGCCTGAAAAATGCGACGTCCTGGAATCCGTAACAGCCAGTTCTTCTGTAATAGCAGGAAAAGGCCTGTGTGCAGGCGTTTGTTGTTGTTTGGAATGATTTAACAATGATGTATCTAGGAAAGGGCATCCCATGCACAACAATATTCGAAGCTGATTATGGACGTTAAGCTGTGCTCTAGTTTAAGCTTTGGGATAAGGAATAAGACCTCACGTCACTGGTAAACTATTTCAGGCGCTGCAAGAGTCAGGAGTTGTGCTGTAAGAATTGAACGACAGCAGGGCACAGAGATGGGGGAATTAGTTTTTCAGGTCAGTAAAAAAATGAAAGAAATCTAAATGACAAAGAGAGCAGAGTCTCATCGTTGCAGATTGCACTGCACGGCTGTGAAGCCGCTTGGTTTCAGTGTGTCCGAAAGCAATGGAAAGAGCAGGAAATCCAGAGCTCCTGCTGTCCTCTATTACCAGATCTGACTCCTGCTTGCCCTGCCATACACAGGCCTGCAGACACACACCTCAGGGAGGTTTAACATGTAATTAACAGCCGTCTCGAAGGGGGCAAAAACGTAAGGGTCACAGATATCTGATTTTAATAAGTGTGCAATTAGGAAACTTCAAAAGAGGAAGCTACTAACTCCGAAGTAAAAGATGCTCAGCTATAAGCTGGTCCAATACCTTTCTAAAGTCAAAACCCCAGTGCTCCTGTTGTTTTAGTAGCAGGTTTTAGATTAGGCAGCTACTCAGGCACTGCCCAAGGTGAGTGTGTGGGTCACTTCAGAAGAATGGTTGTGGAAAGCCAATCCCACTCTTTTCACTCTTTGCACTGGCTGCAAGGGAGTTATGTGAGGCGCCAGTGCTGAGAGGAGACCTCATCTCTGCTACAGACAGCTGGAACTGCGCTGGAGCCAGCTCCGCTGCCCTGCGTCATATTAAGAGCTTGACTTTGTCTAATGAAACTGTCTGTGCAGAAAGCAGCTGCCATGCATGGATGCCTCTGTGGCCTGGTAGACAGGGCAGCCCAGCACCAGCTCACCAGGGTCTGCAGGGGCCACTGGCACAGCAGGGGTTACCTGCATCCATCCCTTTTGGACCAAGCTGCCCGGGTTCTGAGTTACACAAAGTGGTCCTGTATCCTCCTGGCCTGCAGGAGAGCGCTGACACCTGGAAGTCACAGGTCATGAGCCCAGGGAAATGCAAAGGAAATGTCATTCTTGCTCTGGCATCTAGGTTCTGCAAGCACAAAGTCCATCCTCCCAAATGTTTTGCTGGGGGCGGCGGACACCTCCTACCCCAGGTCCTGGAGCCGCAGAGTAACAGGAGGCAGTATGGGCTCCTTGGAGAGGGGCTGGGCAACCTGCAAGCCACAAGAGCGCAAACTGTGTCAAACCAAAGTATTGAACACACCCCCCCAATTTGTTTATAATGTTTTTGACAGCACATCAAAACAGGTTCATATAATCTGGGAAAATGCCCGTGCCATTCACAGATAGCAGGACCACGCAGAGCTCTTTGAGGCAGGGTAGTGCTGCCTGGACTGAGCAAACCCTTACTCTCGCTGCTGTACACCTCTACAAACGGGCAGATATGAGGAGGTGTGAAAAGCACACTGAGGGGGGTGAGGTCCTGCTCACTCCAAAGCCTTGCAACAGGGTGGCCACAGAATCCCAGGCAGGGCAGCTCTGAGCACAGGTGAGCTTCTGGGTGAGGTGGATGAGGTACTTTTCCTTCATCCATTCCTAATGGTGACGCTTTTGCTTCCTGTGACTCTATCAGGAGTTTCAAGGTTGAGAAAGTTAAAAACTCTATTTTCCAGGAAGGTGGGGGTATATTTTAGACATCAGTTCCCACTTCTACTGCAGTCACTGCTGCAAACCAAAGAGGAACTGAGCTCCCTGCACTCCGAGGAGGTTTGCACTCAAGTGTGGGCTGATCTCTGCTGTCAGAGGTGAGCTGCTGAGAATGCTGGCATCTCTTCCTATGCAGCAACCTGGCAGGGCCCAGGAGTGAGCAGCCTTTCCCAATGCAGCTCTGGCTACAGCAAAATAGTCCCAAATCTTGGTGATCTCTGCCCATCAGTAGCATGTGTACTCCACATGATAGACAGTTTCTGCTGAAAGAAAAAAAAAAGCCAACAAATATTACAGGTGGAAACAGCCACTGCACAGAGACAGAGGAAGGATTTGGCCCTGGCCAGTACTCCCAGTCAGAAGTACCAAAGGCACACAACTGTGAAGCAAGGCAATTTTACTGCAAGATCAGGCACCTCCTGCACCACAGACAAACTTCCAGCTGTTTTAAAATCTCTGCTGCCCATTCCAAACGTGGGAAGCATAAGTCCCTTCCTCCCATGGCCCACCCCCACAGCATGAATGATGCTGGTTCACAGTTACACTTAAGCCTGTAAGCAGCTACTTAACTTGAACTGCTAGAAACAACTTTGCCTTCATCACCAGGCACCACTTGTGCCTCAACATGTTGGTACTGGGTTACTAATGTCATATCCTTGAGCACTGGTCTGAAAAGAGTTGACTTGATGGCAAATACTGATTGGCTTTGCCTTAGGTCTGCCCTTAGGAACGGTCACCACTATTCGAGCTGAATGATGCCTGCTTCAACCTGGCATGAGAACTTGCACACAAGGACTGCTTGGAGACCACCCTGTGGCTAAAGCTGTGTTCAACTGGCACAGGTTTTTTGGCCCGAGTGATGTGATGTGCAGACATTTCAACCAGGGGAGTAAAAAGCAAGTTGGGTCTAGACACTACAGGCAAAATCCTGAAGTTAGCATTAAGCAGAGGGACTGTCTGAAAAATCAGAGCAGCAGCCTGCAGATGGAAGACACAGAACTGAGACTGAGAATCTTTCTCGGGCAAAGTGCTCTGTCTGGCTTTGGGCATGGCCTGTTGTAGAGAACTATGACTGTTGGTTATTTGTCTCAACATCGCTGCCGTATCATCCCCATGAAAAAGGAACAAAAGGCAGCTTGTCAGACCTTGAGACCAAGCTCTCCCTACACCTCTTGCTTTCACCAGAGTAAGATAGCTCTTACAGTGTGTGCTGAGGCCATCAGCCCATCCATCCTTCTCATTCTGGCCATCTCATCCAGGTGCTTGGGCTCCTGCCAGGGTTGCCCTTTGTGCCATCTGAGCCAAATAAAGCTTCATCATAGCACCAGAGACTTGCCCTCAAGGAGAGGAGATCACTCTTGCTCACATCTGGACTCTTCCCCTGGCTGTCACAGCAGGTTTCTTCAGGCCTTGCATAGCTCCAGCAAAGCCCCAGCAAAGCCCCCATAGCAGCTCTCCATTTCCCAATGCCATCATACAGCAGTGCAGCCACGTGGGCACCTCAGCTACCTGGGTGATATTGGGGACTGGGCTGAGGCAAGCCACCGACCCCACTTGCCCACACCAGGTTCATAGAATACCCATGAGGCTCCCTGGTACAGCAGGGAAGTGCTGGACATCCCATGGACTACAGCTACAGCCAGCGGGCAGGAGATCGGGGCTGTGATTTGCTACAAGAGGACCCTTGCGATCAGAAAGCAGGCAGGGTGTGCTGGAAGGAAGCAAGGGCTGGACCAGTTTGGAGTCAATCACTGCTGCTGCTGCTGAAGCTCCACACACCCACCGCAAGGTATTTTAATGGAAATTTAAAACTTTGCAGAAGGACAGCTCAAATCTCAAGAGAGCGACAGTAAAATGACAGGCTAATTTTATGTTTCATTTTTAGCAGCATTATTCTGAAGTGTAGGATAATAGTTAACTGAATTACTTCAGGTAAGGAAGGCAGAACAAAGAGAAGTACTTTTTTCCAATTTGCCATCATAATCAAGCAGCAGCATCTGTATCTTTAGCTAGAGTTCCATATATAAACTTCTAATTGTCAATGAATGTGCTAAGAATAGCTTTCCTTAAAAACAATACATAGCATAACTGCATTTACTTTGTTTTGGGTGGTAACAAATACTTTAACCTCCGTGCAATTTCAGCCACCCTTGGACTGGCTGAACACACTGCTCTGCAGCCCTCAGGGATTCCCAAAACCATACGGACACCAAGCCAAGGTGAGAGCAGCTCTCCCTGGCCAGACAACGCCAAGGCCAGAGCCTGGGGATGGATTCCCAAAACAGGCAGGCTGCCCTAGGGAGAGCATGTGGACTGCAAGGAGGTGGGTCTTTTCCAGGTCCCAAGCCTGTGTTCTTAACAGGGAGGGGCATCACACTCTTGGTGGAGTGCACCTTGAGGATGAAGGTGCGCTCCCCCTTTTGCTGGAACCAAGCTCAAAAGGCTCAGGCACCATCCCCCAGTGCTAAACAGACCTGAGAATAAGAGCACGAACAGAACTGCATTAGGGTCATGCCCACACAAGGTGGGGGGTGGGGTGGAAGGTTAGGTCAGCAGCAGCTATGCATCTCTCGTGCTGCAATTTACCCTGGGAGCAGGAATCTCCCAGGTGAACAGGGGATCCTCTGTCCTTGGCCCCAGCTACAGCAAAGATGATGTGCTCAGCACATGCTGTCAGGATAAAAATCCCCTCATTCCTCTCCAGCTGCCTCTTGGTGGGGATAAAGCAGAGGTGGATGCAGAAGGCAAGCTACACATCCCCTCCTTTCCCAGGAGGGCCTAAGAAAGCTCACACAGTTCAAAGGTATTCCTCTCTGGTCAGATCCCATCAGGGTCTCAGCAGAAATACCTGCAGCTGTGACACAGGTTTGTGTTTCATGACACTACTGTAATTGCAGGGCTTGCAGCTTAGCTCCCGCAGCACTCGCTACTTTGGCAGGAGGAACCAGCATGTCACATCCATCTCAGAGCATCCCTCCACTACAGCTGCATGCCCAGAAGTGCTCCTCTGGCTTGCAGCTGGCACCAGTGGCTTGCCAAGCCTTTAGCTGGCACCAGCTCTGTGCTCATGGCTGCCAAATTCCTACCAAAAGGTCTCACTCCAATCAGCTGGAGAATAACTGTGCAGCCCTAAACCCCAGTAGAAGCTGTTCCCCTGCCTTTCTCCAGACACCTAAGATACACTGACAGCTATCCTAGTAACATTTTAGAACTCTGAAAATCAGTACTATTTACGTGGTTCACCAGCTCTGCTTACTTCTCTCCCACGGTGCAGGTCTCCTGCCTTACAGAGAACGGTGTCTTCGGGATGTTGTTTGACAACATTTACAGTGGCAAGATCCTTGTTAACGAGCCAGTGAATAATGATTATTATCCTGCCTACCAAAGACTTGTATGTCTGCATTTCTTTTCCTTCCTGATCACCTAGCCCTGTATGCTAATCCAAACCAGACCTTTAATAGCAACATGAGCTAACCTGTGTTGTGTGAGCTAAACCTGGCAGGAGCATCATCTGCTCAACTGCAATCATCCATGGGGAGGGGCACACTCTGACCTGAGCTGTGACAGGTATAAGCCATCTATGCTCAGATTCCCTCAGAGGTCATGAGAATCCATGGTCTGGAACACATCTCTGAAGGCAAGCTGTATGGTGCAGTCAGGAGACACATGCTTCAGGGTGCTGTGTCCCCTGGCCAGCTGTCTCTGGCTGCTGTCCTTCCTTTATCCAGCTTTTTCATGTGAGATACATCCTTACTGGCAGATGCCATCGTGCACTATTTCTGCTCCATAACAGCCCCATCCTTTCTAAGTACTGATGGAGCATGAGCAGGAAAAGTACACAAGTGGGAGAGAAGTAAAAAAAAAACAGGGTGCATCTACTGCTCAAGCACTCAGGCAGAAACTTCCCTCTTTTCCCCAATCTTGCCTTCCAAGTGTTTCCTCTCATCTAAAGAGCAGCTTCCACTGTGGCGTGAGGTCTGTACATCCCTCCACACCAGTCCTTAGTGGCTCCAGGGTTTGGTACAGCCTCACAGAAATCCACACAGGCAGACAGAAAAGATGATCTTAGAATAGTGACAAATTTGTGGGATTGTTTTGGTGTGGGTTTTTTTGTAATTAGCTGAGCCTGCATTTGATATCCAAAGGTAAAGAGAGCACTGCCAGGGAACATGCCTCTACTCAGCTCCCTATGGCAACAGGCTGAAAACCTTCTCCCATAGTAGCTCCACTATGCAGAGCACAGGGAATAGGAAACACAGCATTCCTCAATCCTCTGATCTGCTGCAATCCAGCCGACTAGCCTGCTGCAGCAATTTTCTCTGTAGCCCACCATGCACAGTGTGCTCTCATTGCTATGGTCCTGCTTAGCCCAGCTCTACCTCAATTTGCACTAGCAGCAGCATTACATAAATTACTTACTAATGATGTCCCTCTTAAGTAAGCAAATGGGATGACATTACCCAATAGCAAAATACCAGCTGCTTAGGAGAGAGGAAAGGAATGGGTAAGCTCGTGTCTGCATGGGTGTGTGCACAGAGACCATTTGAGCTGTGGCTGCATGGCAAAGCCCAATCCTTCCAGAAATGGACAGAACACTGGATAATCCAGGCTGGAAGGGACCTTGGGAGGTCTCAGCGGAAGCTCCTGCTCACAGCAGGGTCAGCAATGAGGCCAGACCAGGCTGCTCAGGGCTTTATACAGCTGTGTCTCAAAAACTTCTGAGAACTCGGGCTTCACAGCCTCTCCATGCAACCTGCTGCAGGGTTCAGCCATCCTCACAGAGAAAAAAAAACATTTCCTTGTATCCAGGCTGACTACTTTTTTCAACTTAAGGCAACTTTGCAAACTATAAAGCCAGTTTAAAATACCCTACACAAAAATATCATGTAGATGCATTCAAATCATTCCACATCTCTGCCCACATCTTTGTTCATAGCAGCCAAAGCCTTCTCCAGTCTTTAATAAACTTGTTATAAAATGTTTGTTGTACACAGCATCATTTAATTTATCTGTGGGAGTGCAGGAATTTGTTCATCCCCTAAATACCTCAAACAAGCAGGACCATATGCATTATCGCAGCTAAAATGACTGTGCAGCTTATGCTTTCTCCAGATGCTGCGTTACTCCCTTCATGCCACAGAAACCTACCGTTCATCACTTGCTTGCTGCCTTCCTCCAGGCAGGAGGAGCCCTGCCAGGTCCTTGTTTCCAGAAAGTTTCTTCCTGCTCAGCTCAGCCTTCCCCTTGGCATCAGACAGTCCCATGACCAAAGCAGGGATGCTTAGGGCCAGGCTGGCTGGGGACAGAGACATCACCTTCCCCAGAGATTCTGTGAAGTCTCCTGAGTGCTGACAAAACATAAGCTGTACTCTGGGAGACAGAGCCTCAACCCCCTCAAAGTCATTACCGCTCCCTAAGACTATCTCTACCCACGAGCACCTAATTCTGCACCTCCCAAAAGGGCTGTAGGTGGGATCTGGTGTGAGCTGCTGCCTGGGTGGAAAGGAAATTACATCTACCTGCCACATCCAGAAATCACCCAGCAAAGGGACCACTGGTGCAGAGGGTGGAGGGAAGAAAGGCACTAGCAAGCACTGAAACAGGTGGTGCTTGTTAATGCCCACCTGTGGGAAGGGAGCTTTGTGCTGGCTTGCATCTCTAGGCCCAGCTGTATCTAAGACTAGTTCAGATGAGGACAGTTCTGCAAAGCCTCAGCAGCCCTTGTCTACTCAATAGGTTTACACACAGCCCAGCTCTGCATTAGATACCTGGCAGAAGCAAACACATCCACCTCCACTGAGACAGCTACTTCCAACTCCACCATCAAAGAGTGAATCCAAATCCACTCATTCCCCACCCCTGCACGTAAAATGTGCTTTAAATATTGCTGGCTTTAACATAAAATCAAATGTGGGATATTTTAATTCCTCCTTAGATTTTCAGCCTCCTGGGTGCATTCCAGCTACATTGTGAAGTTTCTTTCTAGAAAGAGGAGTGCTAGAATTTTATTTTTTTTTAACACAAAATCAAGACTGTCACGGAATTCCCTAATTCTGTGGTGGCACTCCGGGACAACAACAAACTATGAGAGTTTTTGCTCCCTGACATGCCTGAGGGTCTGTTGGCCACACCAGCACCCAAACCAAACCTCAGTTACGGGTTTGGTTACCTGCCACCTCCAAAGATAGGTATGTGCTCCTTGCAAAGTGCTTTGAACACCTTTGCCAAGATACTTGTGCACAGAAATAAAAGCGATGCAGGGGTGCTGGAAGTTAAGTAGCCCAGGAAATACTGGTCTTTCCCTTCCCGAGCTGTAGCAGAGGACGGGAGCCTGCAGAGACACGGCTCTCCGTGTGCCAGCCACCCCGTGTGAAATTCTTGCCTGTCGTCTCATATTAGATCTGGTAACTTCTTCAAACTGGAGAAGGTGAATTTCTTTAGGAAACTTCGGGCATCATAAAGAAGCGTATGAATTTGCAGGCTCTCTAATTATCAAAGCAAATTCGGAAGCCTGAGGAAGCAGAGAAAGCTGTTAAAACACGCTCACAGGAGAACGAAGTGAAGGTTGCCTGCGGCAGGCCGGGGGTCAAAGCAAAACAAGCCCCCTGGGGGCTGCCGGATTCGGCTTCCCCCCGCCCGAGGAAGAGGGCTCGGCAGGCACCGAAATAGCATTATCTGCCCCGGACTCCATTCTGGCAGTGTAAAAGCTCTACCTGTGACCAGCAAGCGGTGGCCGTGTGTGAAAACCAGCCCCTCCTGGGGGGCAGGGGCGCCTGTCCGGCGTTCAGACCTCGAGGGAGCATCCTCCCACCCGCGGGATTTACAGTGGGGAAGGCGGCGGGGGGGGAGAGATAAGGGGCTCTGCCGGCTTCCCGCGCCGGGGGCGGGGTGTGGAATCACAGAATTGATGGGGTTGGAAGGGACCTCCAGAGATCAAGTACAAGCACCCTGCCAAAAGAGGTTCCCTAGAGAAGGTCACACGAGTCTTGAATATCTCCAGAGAAGACGACTCCACAACCCCCCTGGGCAGCCTGTTCCAGTGCTCCGTCACCCTCACCGTGAAGTTCTTTCTCACATCTGTGCGGAACCTCCTGTGGTCCAACTTGTGACCATTGCCCCTTGTCCTGTCCCCACAGGCCACTAAGAAGAGTTTGGGCATCTCCCTTTGTCTCCCACACTTCAGATATTTCTAAACGCTGATGAGATCCCCCCTCAGTCTTCTCAAGGCCGAACAGCCCCAGTAGAGGCTTGCAGAGGCTCGTAATAACCCTTGCAGAGGGCTGCAAGCCCGCTCCGTTCCCCCGCCCCACCGCAGTACCCCGCTCCGCCGCGTCGACAGCAGCCTGGCCGGCAGTGACACCGCGCGGCGGGCTCCGGCACCGGCCCCGCGGCACCCGCCCGCCGCCTCCTGCCCTGGGGGCGGCGATCGAGCGGGGGCTGCGCCGCGGGACCCGGTGAGCGCCGCTGAACTGGGCCCCGTGGTCTCGGCTGGTTGCAGAGGACTCGGTGCGCCCTCATTCCCCACCAGCCTCGAGCAAAGGAGCCTTCTCCTTCCTCCCCCTCGGAATATATAGATATATATACATATACACACGCACGCATATATCTATCTGCAGCCCACTCCCCTTCTCGGCAAGCCAAAGTCTATAAAGCCACCGAGCTTTGCCTCCGCAACCCCTGTGCCCGTTTCCAGCCGGCCGACATCGCTCAGCAGAGGTGCCTGCAAACCCTCCCGGCTCAGCAGCTGCCTCCAGGAAGCAGCTTTATCTGTAATCAAACTCACCCCGCTTTTTCCCAACCTCAATCCTTACACCATCCCCATTTGGCTCGCCCTCCTGGGATGTTTTAAATGAGATTCTAATTTCTTCGGGCCAGGGATGATCTTTTATCACGCCTTGTACAATCCTCACCACGCTGGGGCCCAGGCAGCATGGGACCTGCAGGCATAACTACAGTGCCGATGATGAACGCCAGTCATACTGTTTGTCTCCCCATTCAGCCTGCCGTGCTGCACTGTAATCCAACTCGCTGATTGTTTTTAAAAGGAAGGTTGTGTACTTCAGGCCTGACGCAACACTGTCCTACATTCTGCACTGGGTCACATCAGGATCTTTGGATTCAACGCTGAGGAGCAATGGTTCTTCTCCAGCTTCATACGCTGCTGGGCTCCAGGTCCTTGACTTCTCCAAAAGATCCGAGACCCCTGTGCAGCGCGGCACATCAACACAAGGTATAGGTACAATGTTCACCCAGAAGATGCACCCACTTGTTTGTCTGCTATGAAAGAGGGGGGGTGAGGTGGTGCAGACTTCACAGTTACCTTTGTGAACCGTGGCACTTCCTGAAGGCTATCAGCCTGGCGGTGCCCAGCACAGCTGACACGCTGGGTATCTTTCTTCCAGTTTTCCCATTAATAAGCATGTGGTAAATGCTGGTGCCAGACGATGCTCTAGTGCCAGCACCACAGACTCCCATGAGGAGACATGGGAGGACAAGACTCCTCTCTGCCACTCAGATTAGCATATGTCAAGTCAGGCTGGTCACTCCAGCTGTGCAGTTCACTACAGAATAGATAAATCAGCACATCCCAAATTGCCAGTTTGCAGCCGCAGCTCCCTCTGTGGCCAGCCTGCCTGTGGAAGAGAGGCACTGCCCGTCTCTCCAGTGAGCACAGTGGTGCTTGCAGATGCTGCCGGCACATGGCACAACTGTGGGGCTGCACCACAGACACAAACTTCTGTGAAGATTCTGTGAATCCCAGGTTTTCATCAAAGTTACCATAAATGTCACTGCCTGCTGTAGGCAGATCACCCAGGAAAGGCCTTAGGACGCACCGAGACCCTGAAGGACAGCCCCCTTCCAGACGCTACTGTGACCATAGCCCTGTCAGAGCATTGAGGCTGAGAAGACTGCATAGCCCTGCTCCCAAGACCCCTCGGTATGCATCACCCCTATTCCAGAGGTAAACTATCTCATATCCAGAATGAAAACCCAGGGACATGCCCCTTCTTTTTGCCCGCTCTGTCCTTTGAATCCTAATTGTTTCCTCAGTCTCTAAAGGGTCCTTGGATGCTCATTTTCAAGCCCCCTCAAAAGCGTGGCTTGGAAAAAGGCAAAACACATCCACACCTGGCATTGGGCAGATGTCCATCTGACTGCTGGAGCGAGCTACAGAAGAGTCTGCTCTCTGAACATCAGAGAAATCTGGGCCTCTCATCTGCTGAGCAAACAGCAGTTGCATAAATTGAAACTGCCTCGGGCTTGCAGGAGTAAACTCGCACACCCAGTGTCTCCTGGAGTTCAGGAGTTTTAGAGAAGAAAAGCTCGGAAATCTCCTTGCCTGCTAGGACCAGCTCACTGCTCCACCTTTCTCAGCTGGCAGGTTGTCATCACTCCTCACCCTCACCGTCCTCTCTGCCATGCACTCTGGGCAGGTTTCCAGGCTCCAGCTGGAGAATACTGACTTGATTAGATTTGATTCACAAAGGCATTTCACAACACTTGTTCACCTAAACAAAATAAAAGTCCTGGGTCTAAGGATCGTAATTAAGGACAGGATAGATCCTTTTGAAACAAGCTACTGGTAAGTCACCAAATTTTAAATAATACGCTCTCCTGCCAAAATCCCTGCAGAGGAAGAAGTTCACCTGTTCAAACCCGTGACTTGCTGGAATTACAGGTGACATGGTTTTGGCTTTTTGGCTCCCTTAAGTGTTTAGGCTCCTGTTTCAATTTTGTTAAATTAACCACTTATCAGGTATGCAGGAGGCTTTAGCCATCTCTTTAGGCCTCAGACAAACAGGATGCCACCAAGGATGAGGGGAACATTATATATCCTACTCTTTCACCTCTGGTTCTTTTTACTTGGGACTCTCAATTGACATGTCCAACATGCACACTAGGAACAAGATCAAAAAGCCATCAGACATGCAGCAGTTTTTGTTTCCCACTCACCTCTGCTCAGGCTTACCTGGGAGGGAAGACTCCCTGCCCTGGTTCCATGTCATGGCATCTGTCATACTGAAAATTCATGTTTTCTCCCTAGCTGTTACCTCAGTAGCTACAGATAGGTGGAAATGAGCTGGCTTCTTTCTGCAGGCTAGCAGCCTTTGATGTTTACCGCTGAATTCATAGTGGGGTTTGCCACCCCAGACCCTATCTGAAATCACATTCAGTTCCACATCTCAGTACACAGCTCTCCTTAGCCCATCCACGAGGCTGTAGCTGGAACTGCTTAAAAACCAACACAGCATGCTGCACAAAGGGAAACCCAGTGGTGACATACTGACACCCTTCTTAGGTGCTCAGGGAGGAAGGCAGAGCTAAGCACTTTTGAGTGAGGACCAGGGAGCATTGCTTGGTGGAGAGGTCAGCCTTTCTGAGCAGCTCAGCCATGAGTCCCTCCTGAAGCACTCACAGATGCTGGCCTTGGCTCCAGCCCTTCTGGCAGCTTCATACTGAAAGGAAACCACTGTGGGGCCATGTTCAGTTTCCTCTCCATGTGCCCACTGAAATTATTCCAGAAAAATAATCTCTACCAAATGGACTTTCTTCAGAAGGAGCACAAAACCCGCTCTGTGAATCCTACCAACAAGGTGCTCATTAAAAACTTCCTGTAATACTGCAATGAAAGGGCTCTTGAGGAATGGGTCTATAAAAGGTGTACAGTCAAGTACAGTCAAGAGCATGACAATGGAGAGAGGAATCCACAGCCAGACACACCACTCCAGTAGGATGGAGGTGCTTCAGTCTTTCTGGAAAATGCTCAAAGATAAAGCAAGAACTGTTCCTGAGTGAAAGAAAGACATGTTTTACTGACCTGTGGACACTCCTGACATGATGGGAAGTGTGCCTGAGGGCCACATGGTGGATGCCAAGCCAAAGGCCATGGTTGACGTGGACATTGGAGAAGTGTAGGAAACTGGCCTGAAGCTCCACACTGCTCCTGTCAGGTCCCAGCCTTGCTGTGAGGCAGAGGGGTTTCACGCAGCATCAGATGCTACATGGGACTGTGCTGCCACAGTGGCTGCAGTGCCCATGCCCACACTTGGGCACAATCCCCCACGGCTTCCAGGGAAGCACGGTCCCTGACTCTGCAGGTATGTCCTGTGCACCACGCTACAACATGAGACAAGAGGAAATGCTTCTGACCGTGTCAAAACAAGGCACTTTGATCACTCTCTTAACTGGAAATTTAAGAGAAGCCGAGACCATTGTGCAAAATGTTTCCACGTTGATGAATCAGCTTCTTCCAGAGGGAAAAGCTGTGCCATTTGAAGAACGTGAGCCCGTTATACATAACAAGCCCTCCCCCAGAGACCTCGCAATTAAGGCCTGAGACAAGCTGAAGCAAGCAGGCAAAATAAACCCCGGGTTCAGAGGTACCAATTCAGCAAGCAGAGCAGAAATCTGAGTTTACCCCTGGCCTGACTGATGCCAGAGGGGAAGAGTTTATTGGCAAATTTCAAAATTAGACTTAAAAGAAGAAGAGCTGTTTAATATCAACCAAGCAGCCTCTCTGGGCTGGAAAATGATGAAATAGCCCTTTGCGTGTTCCTGCTTTCCCCTTATATGCATATGTCATAAATAATTAACTGGCTCTTTGTCTTCAGCCCTTGATGAATTCTGGGGTGTAATAACAGGAGTTGCTGATGGTATCTCGACTGTTCTCTCTTCAGACAACCCCAGGCTCTCGCATGTAAACACGTGGTGGCACGGAGCAGGTTCTCCCAACAGGGTTTCCATCCCGTCCTCCTCCTGTGCACGTCGTTATCCTCCACAGCCACACTCACAGAAGCAAGAGGCACACACACCACTCAGCAGCGCCGTACAGACTGGCAGACCTGCTCAGGCTGAGCTCTAATTATACCATGGAAGGCTTGCAGCAGCAGTCACCAGTCCTGGACAATAACAGCAAGCAAGCAACACTCTTTAGCCCAGCTTCCCCATTAGTGTTTTTATTACTTTTGTGGTCATGAGTCACATGGGGCAACCTAGCAGGTAACATGTCACATACAAGTGTTGGGCCTAGAGACCAACAGAGCAGACAAAAACATCTTTTCTTTGGCTGTAAGCTGAGCCACCCGTGAGACACCAGGTGGATGGCAGTCATCCTGGCGGCCAGGCAGGCTGGGACCAGGGCAGGACACCTGCCAACATCACATCTCCCTGGTCTCATGAGGACATGTTTAGCAGAGAAAGTGATTTCCTGTTATTTTGTGGAAGAAAGCTACAGCTCAGGACATTGTGGCAGGTCAGTGCCTCCTGCCCAGTAAGTGGTTGCCTCAGCTGTCTGTTAGCACATATAGCTATATGTGTGTACGGGGCTGCAGGAGACCATCAGCTGGTCGACTGCTGTGATCTCATCTTCAAGTGGTGCTCCATGATGGGAAAACACAACATGTCAGCTGGATGGGGATGAGGGACGCCCAACCTATCATCTCCAATGTGGCTCCTGGGGTTCAGACAGAGACAGAAGCCTTTCTGACTCTCACAATGGACATCATCATCTTCCCACTGACTGCCTCTTCCCAGTGTCCAGACATCCCCATCCTCTGTCCTGAGAGACACTATTCCTATGAAATTCTTGGGATAATCCCTGCGTGTCCTACCAGTAGCAGTGTCCCACCATGACCAGGAGTTAGAGAGCTGCCAAAGCAACTGAAACACAAGACAAGGATGTATGTAAATAAATCTGGTCCACCAGCACTGCAGGCAAGCACAGTCTCCGCTCGGAACGAGCATCAGAGAACAGGACGCCAAAATAATGTAAATCGCATATGTTCCCTGTCAACTAGTAAAGTTTCAAAGGAGATTTTTAATTTTTTTTTTTACATATTTACACATTTCTGGACTATGAGGACATTTAGTCCTCCTGTCTGACATTCCCCTTTGCTTTGGATACATATGCCACAAACGCACATGTAATTTGGCACCTTTATAACATGTCTCAAAACTTCAAGTCTAAAAAAGCCTATGAACCCAGGCATCACCCAGGACAGGATTGTCACATGCTGCTTTGCAGCAAACCATTCACTCTGTCCAAAGCTGGGGAAGCTCCATGGGACACACGGAACATGCTCATCCTCCTCCTAGAAGCATCTTCAAAGCCATGGACATCTGGGAAGTGTGACCATATCAGGGGCTGATCTAAGTCACATCACTGTCTGTGTGTGCCCACACTTCATCCAAAGTGGATGAGGTGGGGAGAGGCTGCCTGGATGGAGCCAATAGGATCTTCTGCTATGGACCACCATTGTAGGCTATCAGAGGGAATTGAGCTTTCTGGGTAAGGAGACAGAGCATGGTTGGCACAGAGGGCACAGAAACAGGAGGGCTGGCCCTAGCTGGGGTAAGATGCATGAGTTTACATTTAGATCTTGATGGCTGATTAAAAAAAAAGGAAGCACAAAGGCAGGCCTGAAGAGTAGCAGGAGCAGTCACAGGTGAAGTAGTGCAAAACAGGTATCGCCAGTCTGCGACTCCCTCCCTCTCACCCACACCCCTTGTCCTGCCCCGACTGCTGGCTCCACAGTGCTTGTGTCTCCATACTCCCTCCTGGGAAAGGAGGCCTTCCACCCTTCCCCTATGCCTCATGCCGGCACCTCCTCCCCACATCTCCTTGCTCTGCCTTTCCCACCTTTCTCTCCCCCTGAGGACGCACAGCCTTTTTGCCTTGCATGCTTTTCTTTCCTCTGCCACCATTTTGTGCTTCCCTGCTAAGGCATTTCCTTTTTGTCCCCCAGGTGAGGGAGAAGCTGTAGGATGCCAGCTCCCCGCTGGCCCCGCTGCCTCCACAGCTGGGTAGCCCTGGGCCACTGATCCACCCATGGGTGCTCTCCTCTTGGGCAATCCCCACATGGCACTGCAAAGGGGTGAAGGACACCTGTACTCCTCACGGCCCCTTCCTGGCTTCCAGAAGGCTCCTACAGACAGAAAGGAAGGAGCCACAAAACTGCAGAGGTTAATTTTCCCGCTCCTTTCATCACATATTACAGGTCTTTTGTGAAAGCAAAGAATTAAATAGCAAATTAATAAAATGAACAGAGACGTGACCTCAGCCTGGACGCTCAGAGCAAGAGGTGGTGTCTAGACCTGACCAATTGTTGCTACACCTATGCCACAGCCTGATAGACAACATTTTACAGGGGAGTCAGAGAAAAGGCAGAGTCCATGCCGCATGCTATTAATGTTTTTTGATGAAAGAGCAACATTATATCCCCTATTTTCCACCTTTCTTATGGGACACTTAAGGATTTGACTGGAAGGTGTTCACCTAACCACTGGGCTGAGAGTGAAGAGTCGATGTTGCACCCAATAAACTAATTTCTTTTTCCTTCACAACAAATAAAAACACAGCGGGGTCAAAACCTGTTCTTTCCTTTGCTAAAGGCAATGCTTGACCTGTCCCAGCTAAAACAAGCACATCTCCCCCCAGTGTTTGTCCTTCCTTTTTCACTGCCCCCAGCAAACCCGAGACTCCCAGAGTGACACAGAGACAACATGAGGACACGTGTAAAGCAACTGCCACCCTGCAAACAGTAGGGACTCCTTGTAGATACCAGGCAGACAAATAAACAGCGATCTCAGCTTTGGAAGTGCTCTGCCATGGGGACCAGTGCTCACCATGAGCAGCCAAGCTTTGCCCTGGGCAGGAACCCAAAAGATGGATTGTTGGGACAAACACGTCCCGCACAGGATGACAACAAGCTCAAGGCGGGCAATTACTGTGGGCTAGGCAGTGTATCCACCTCAGAACTGCTGTTGACTGCAGATGTATGATGAAACTTGTCACCGCTGTAGACAGACGTGTACACAGCGATGTCTCATTCAGATCACTACTAATTACTCTGGCAGAGTATTGGAGGTGCCTTAGAAAGCCAACACCCGTCGAAGAGAGAACCATGGTACTTCCTGGAGTGATGTTCTGACGCTGATCACAGCTTGGGTGTTTCAGGTTGTGCTTGTCTTTCCTCCTGAGAAGGGGTTTATAACTTCTTCCAACCCCAAGCACCCGCAAGTAGTGTAAACACTGCTCTATCACCAGCTTTTTAAGGGAAAGCCTGAAAGTGAGTAAATTTAAGAGAGAGTCTGATTCTGAGCTACATATAACTGCTCTTGGAGTGTGGGTTCTCACTCAGTTGTGCTACGGTCTGACATTAAATTCATTCAGGGATTGAAGGAGATGTATGATGTGAGCTGTGCCCTGGGCAAGGAAAAAGGAAGACTCTAGTTCTGCCCCTCTGTCCATGCAGAGAGGCCCCAAACAAGGGAAAGCAAAAAAACCCAGTAAGACAAAGACGAAAAAGAGTAATGCAAGAAGCAACAGTGGACATGAAAGGTGAGAAGGAAATATAGCTAAATATGGGTGGGAGGAAAGTTTCACAAACAGTTACACCAAAAGAGGGGCTGCTGAGAGAGGTGGTGAGAGAAAGAGCAGCAGTCGTGCACCCTTTTCTCTCAGTGCAGGAGCTTCACCAGCGACAGGAATGAAAGTAATTAAGGATTAAGGCAGCAAGGAACCAGTGCTGAAAACCTCCGGAGAAGGGGCACCCCTTCTCTATGGCCAGGGCAACCTTTCCCACCAGGCCACAGTGCCACTTCCAGCCCCACTGGTGCCTCTAGCCTGCAGCAGGAACCTGAGAGATGTGAGCCAAGGCTCGCTGGGTGTCCCCAGGGTACAGGTAATCCTGCTCAGCCACCTCTGTAGACCAGCCACTGTGAACAGAGAGGTAAATGCTGGTTCTCCAGAACTCTCCCAAAGTGACACTGAATCCCTGCAGCACAGGCACTGGCTCCTGCAGAGCAGGTAGCCTTCAAAAGAGTTTGTGCCTCAGGGGGTAAGTATTTAAGCATATTTGCAATTTGTTTCTACAGGTTGGAGAAGCCTAGGCAAAGAGCTTGGAAAAATAGTGTAAAATGGCCTCACTCGTTCTCAAACTGTCATCTTCTTATCATTGCATCATTGTTCCTCAGCACACCTCCTAGCAATAGCAAAAGGTCCAAGCCATTGAACCAAAACTGAGGTCACTAGAATAAAACACTTATTATCACCAAACCCACCTTGCCTCGCTGCATAACTGTGCCACAAGACACTGACTCAAACCTGATAAGGGACAAAATGTCTAAGATCACATCTCACATTTCTCAAGAGCTCCTCCATTGATCCCACTGCCATCAGCCTCTTTGACAATTCCCACTTTCACCAGGGAGACCTTTTATTTCACACCCTGTGCTGGTGCGAGACTCCCACATAACCGGCCTCGTGCGATCAGGCGTTTGCAGCAGCTTCTTCTGCACAGTATTTCTCAAACACGGATGGCACTGCTGGTGTGGCATTCATGCCTCTTCTCAAACCTCTCCTGGGCTTCTGCTGCTGTGAGTCTCCTGCCAGTTTCAGGGGAGACTTAAGAGAAAAAAAATCATGGAGTCAGCTGTGGAAATAACCAAGTATTTTTGGTTGAAGGATGACTGGCAGAAGTTCAGGCTGATACTGAATTTGGCATTTCGGCTGCAGAAACCTACCCCACACAACGGCTGTGCTCTTCCATCACATTGCTTGTGTATTTGTTTTCATACTTTTTTTTTCTTGTTGTTTTTTTTTTAATTTGTTTTCATACTTTTCCTCAGATTTTCTTTCTGGTTTTGTTGTTGTTTGGGTTTTGGATTTTTTTTTTTTTCAATCAACTTAGTATTACTGTAAAAAAGGGCTTACATTTTGGACCTTGAAAAGTGGACCAGTGCAAGTGGCCATGGGTGAAAGCATACCCTCATCCAAATACTATCCTGTGGTCACACTACACAGGGAAGCCCATTAGAATATTTTTATCACCACTATGGTAAAGACTTTGAGAAAATAAAAAAACCAAAAATTTTGCATTCTTACATTTCCTGTCACAGGAGGATAAATCTAAGTCCCTGCACTGGGAGCAATGGGACTTGGGGGNTGGGAAAGCCCATGGAAAGGGCACTGCTAAGTGACGACCAGATCCAGCTGCACATCCAGATGCACACTGAGAAAACGGCAGGACCACCCTTGCACAAAAACAGTCAAGCAGATGCCTGCAGGTGGACTTCGGAGATATGATAAAGTTAGGAAACCCACAGAGTGGTCTCAGAAAGAAAGGAAAAGCCTTCAGCTGCCACTGAAAAATTACCTCTTGGCAAAATTGTCTCTCAAAGCTCCCCGCAAAAATCTGAGCTTGACTGTGGCTGTTTCTCTAGAGCAAGTGATGCCATAGGTGTAATGAAAACTGGAAAATGAAGATTAGGAACGGGATGCTTCATTAATGATAAATCATGATGACACTCAGCACAGAAACCAGGAAGTTTCTTAAGTTCACCAAGGTCTCCAGGAGGAAATGATTGCATACATGGTTACTGAGTCTACTACAGATAATTTTATCTATTTTTCCACTGAGGTAATCTCCCTCACTCTTTTGCAGTTCAACTTGGGCGATAGCTTTCAACATCCCTGTCATCATCATAAAGAGGAGTGTCCAAAGTCCTGCAGGGACTGGGAGAGGCAAGCATGGGGCACCAGCTCTCCCTCCTTGCCCAGGAGCATTGATGGCACCTGGCAGGTGACACACAGCATCCAGCCTGGGCCAGGGCAATATTCAAGCAGAAAAAACCAACAGGTTTCCTACTCCTGAAGGAAAATGAATCTGCTGAGTTTTGAAATAGATTTCTATTTGAAATAAAAAGGTAGCACAGAGGAGGAGCTGAGAGGACCAGCAAGGCTCCCAACATGGGCTGCTCCTTCAAGGTGAAGAGGGAAACACCATCCCATCCCATCTCATCATCGCTACCATTCCAGGGAACCCAGGAGCACTTGTCGCTGGAACAGGTCCGAAGTCAAGGAGGAGACAGGGTCAGACACCATGCGGAGCAAAGAATCCCCAGTGAGGGAGGAAAGAAGCAAGGGAGATCACCATGTGCCAATGCTTTGAGCTCCCTGCACCCTTGCACACAGTCCTCTGGGTCAGATTGGTACAAGTGTTTAGATGCCTACCGATGTAAATGAGGTGCAATGTGGTGTTTCCCAAAGCATTTGCATCTCAGACACCCACATATTCTTAAAACTCAACCCTTCTGCCTATGCATACATTAGTTTCTTCATTTCTAAAATGGATCCAGCAACTACACGCCTCTCTGGCAGCAGGAGGAGACACCTGGTGTGCCATGGAGACAGCCATGGGTCCCCCTCTCATTCCAGCTCCATGCCAGGTGAAGCCAGCTTGCTCATCAGCACCTGCAATTGCATCTGGTGACTTTAGGAGAGGAGAGAAATGCCAGCTCTGAGTCTAGCTCTGTTTAAGATGGTTTTCTGGGATGATGCTTCCTGCCTGTTTCCTCCATATCTGTGGGCTTGTGCTTTAGGCACATTTCAGGCTCCCCAGGCTGGCAGCACATCCAACCATCGTGTTTCGCGCTGGCAGCTGCTGGCAGACACGTGATGGGTACTTTCCAGAAATACCATAGGGTCATGTGTGCGTGTTGCAGGGAAGCGAAATCTGTGTGGGCGATTTTTAAGGAAACCACGAGCTTGGCTGTTAGCACCTCAGCAATCACACATCTTGGGGGAATCAGCCCAAAAAGCAACTCTGGATTTGCAGAGTGTTTCTCCTGGATTGTCAGCCTTTGGTGCTTCCCCTTCAGAGCTAAGCCCTATTTTCTTCTCTCCTTGGCAGTGCTCATTTTTCACAGGAAGGGAATGTCGCAAAGCCCTATGAACAACATACAGGCGTGTATTCTTGCCCATCGACAGGACGCAGCCCCACACTAAACTGACTTGCTGGAGAGTGCTTAATATCCGACTGACTCAAACATAAAATCTTGTTTTCCTTTATAGAGGAAAGCAGGAAGTGTATGGACAACGGGGTTTTCACTTCAGGAACAGAGAATACTAAAAAGGGTTATCTCAAAACAGTTTGCAGGCTGAACCCAGCAATTAAAATATGAGGACACGGTACGCCCAACTAAGCCCTTCAGCTGATCACCCAGCTACTTCAGGCAGGCAATCCATCAAGTCTGGCGACTGTGACACTTTTGAAAACTTGTGCAAATAAGCAGCAGGCAGTGCAGCAGGTTAGACCCTGAGGTAGGTGCCCAGGCTGCAGGCAGAGCTACCTACCTGACCTAAAAGCACCCAGGTCAAAGAGGGAGCCGTGAAGACCAAGGTCACAGCATAACACCTACAGTGCAAAATCCTCTGCTCTCAGGTGCTTCTCTGTGTCTTGGACATGACATATAAGGGACCACAAAAACAGCGCGGCAAGGTGCAGCTGTGGCTGCAGTGGATGCAGCTCATTCCTTATGGCCTCTCAGGGATGTGCTGAGCGTTACTATGCTGAATCAGCGGGAACACTGCAGCTCACTTATTAGCATGTTCTTCAGGCCACCGGGCTTGCAGGAGCTCTGCTGGGCACGGTGGAAACAGGCTCTGCCTGGCTGCAGGTCTGCTTGCTCACCCATGTCAGGCTCACTTTGAAAGATGGCACAGCGTATGGCAACAGCACGGTGGTCCCAGGTTTTTCCCTTTACAACGAGCGTAACACCGAGGGGCCCTGTAGTTTTTACTCAGCCCATGTTGCTGCCTCCTAGGAGTCTGCTACCAGTGTTTCTTCTCAGCAGAGCACTCAACAAACTGTTTGGTTATCTAAACATGCCAAGATACACAAAACCTTGGGAAGCTACTAACAGTGGAGAGCTGGGTTTGCTGTGATTACTACAAAGACACCAGATCCTTCAGCCTTTCATTAGGGAATGTACCAGAGTCCTGAATCATCAGCGGTTCATGGGGTTTGCTGCTGTGGCAGTGTTCAGCAGCACCTTGCAACACCTTGCCTGCCTGAAAGTTTCATTGCAGCCTGTGAGAGTTCTGCTCTGAACTGTGCTAGAGGATTGAAAAATTGCCCATATTAACATTTCTTGACCAGCACACTGGCTTGCAGATATGTGTTTCAAATCTTGCAGCACATGGATGAATATCAAAGCACGCAGATACAGGAGATGCAAGAAAAAAGCCACAAGTGCCCTGTTCATGAGAAGACCTCAGGGCTTAGCCTCTAAGCATGGTGTTTCTTCTGCATGCCAGTTTGCACAGTGACCTGTGTTAATCGGCCCATGAATGCCTGTGTTGCTGTCAGCTAGGAACTGTCACGCTGGGTATGACGGCACTTAGTTCTGCAGCCTGCCTGCAAAAGGATTCAGCAGTGGGTGCTGATGGAAAGAGGGTGAGAAACAAGCCCCTCTCTCAGTGTGTCCTCCTTTTCAGAAATCCTCCTTTTTCCTATAAGGTGTGTGAGGTTAGAGGCATGTTTACGCTCACAGATAGCTTATCTCCCCCGTGCATCCACAGCAGTGGGGCCCCAGGCTGCACGCCCCGCACACTGGACAGCAGCAAACCCACAGGAAAACCCAAGGGAAGAAAAACGAACATCAGGCCTCAGGGGTCTGGGGGACTCAGGCCAGAGGACCTCCCAGCAGGCAATCAGCCCCCTCCTCAGCACCCTTCACTTCAAATGCCCTCCACAACAAGTGCTGCTTTTCTTTAGCAGGAGTTGCCAGCTCTGGGAGCACAGTTGGACCAGAGAAGCATGTGACTAAATTCCTGATGATTTCTGTGAGAAGCAGCAGGCCAAGTCCTGATGCTCCATATATTCCCACCAGAGCTTTTCAGAGCTAGTTCCTTTGCAGTAGAAGACCCAAAGCATTCCTCTGGCCTCCTCTGGCAGCCAGGGGCTTCTCCTTGGAGAGAAAGGGTGAGTAAAGACTTCGGTAACTATTTGTGGAGCCTGGCCTTAACGCTGTTTCATCCTCTCCCAAGCGATAACTCAACCAAAAGCACAGTGGAGCAGAGCAAGGACAGAGCCAAAGCCCTGTGATGGGCCTGGCTCAACAAATGCTGCTTAAGACTTACCATGGACAAGGGCTCGGACTTCCTCGGCACTTGACCCTCTGCAGTGTTAGCTCCTGTTTTGCTGACAGTTGCAGCTGTGGAGAGCCTTTTGCTGGTACACAGGTCCTGCAGGGGTTATTATTAGCTTGTTGGAATGAAATGGCTGTTGATATGAAAAACTTTGATACAAAACCAGAACAGGGTGACCTGAAACTGTGAGGAACTCATTCTCTTGATGGCAAATGCACATACATGCAAGCAAGGATTAATGTACAGGTAGTACACTATTACCACCACTAAACCAGCAGCAATACCATCTCCCATTAAAAAAAAAGGAGGGATCCCCATCCCCCATGCAGGAGGGCAGGACCTGGCAGTGAGAGCTGTGGAGGATGTGAGGGAGAGGGGCTGCTGGTCACTGATGTGAGGTGTGCGCCTGCTCTGGGCTGGTTGTGGTTTATTCTGCAGTATCTGCTCCTGGAAAAGGTGACTCATGTCTTTGCCATCCTCCTTCCATGGGCATCTTAATCCTGCAAAGCAACAGTTCTTGCCATAGGAGAAGTTGGAAAACGTAGTCAAACACTTCCTGGACTGTCCCATAAAGTTCCTCTGCTGCAGGTTCCTCAAACAGCAGTGATGTCATGAGAGAAACACAGAGGCAGCTGCTACATGAACCCTTTACCACCTCAGCAAAACACTGTAAGAAACTAAAGAGAAGAAACCAAACTTAAGAAGAAAATCAGATTGCTTCCCCTGTGATTAAGTAATCTGATCTGCTCTTCCTTGGACACATGGAGATGGAATTGATTGTTGTCACAGCCACAGCTGACTTTTGGGGGCTCCAGACAGGTTCCCACACAGCTCCTTGGGATGGCTATTGAAAGGAAGGGTTGTTTCTAGTAGTAGATCCCTGGGGATGCTCCCTGGCCAGCTATGGTAGCAACAGGGCAAACCTGAAGTCCCTGTCTATGTGGCACTGTGGGCATTTGGGCCAGTGCTGCTCAGCCCACTCTGCATTTGGCAGGCCAGGAGGTTGAATCTGTACCCAGCTCCACAGACTTCTGCCAAGGAAACAAGGGCACTGCAGTGCTCTGGGCGCGCCGATGCTCAACGACATGCCTCTCCCCAAAGGGTTCAGCCTATGAGGCTGCTCACACATCTTGTCCCAGTCTCTGCTTTGGCTCAATGAAAGAAGAGGCATCAGCAACAAGCTGAAGCCAGACCTGTTGTTTTCTCTCCCGTTCAAATCTGCTGCACCAGAGGACTGAGTTCAGGAATCTTTCTCTGAGTTTCCATTTAGAGGCACAGAATTAATTTGAGTACAAGAGGGCAGCAATCATGCACTTAATTTGTTTCACCCTGAAATACATCATCATTTAAAAGCCCGGAATATTTATTGGTGGCAAGGAATTATTGATTGCTTAGCCTCAGGCAGAGTAAAAAATCATTGATGGGGAAAAAAAACAACAAAACAATAAAAAAAACCCACCCAAGCAATGGAACAAACCAGAAAAATTGCTCCGGTGCCTCCCACCACACTGCCGTGCGATGCGCTGTTTCAGTTTTGTCTGCCTTCCAGCATCCCTCAGCTCTCCTTCCAAGGCAGGAGAAATGGCCTTTCCCTTTGAATTCATCGGTGAATGGTTTTCAGCGGCTCCCAGGCACTTTATCACCTTCCTGCAGAGGAACATAAAACACAGCCCTTGTCTCAGCCTGTGCGGTAGGAACAAATAAATAAGGACAGCTTCCTGCAGCTCCGCCACCGGCTCCTCCACGCGCAGGGGCCGGCTTGCATTGTACGCAGGAGCTCAAGCTGCGGAGTTCAGAGCTAACTCTGCTCTGAACTCCCCACCGCCCCTGGATGTTTGGAGCCAGTTATTTCCTTGTTAAGGTTTGCCCAACAGGAAGGCTCTATCCCACCCCTAACACTTGGTTAAAAGCTAATGGCCCACTGTGGCTCTTGTAAAAGACGAATTTCCCAGCTAATGGCTGCCACCCGTTTTCTCGCGGTGGCGACAATCCCAGCGCTGGCTGGACGCTGTGGTTGGGTGCACGTGGCAGGCACGGTTTCATTTTGACAAATTGCATTTCAGAGGGCGAGGGCAATCGCTCACATCGTTGGGGTTGTGCCGCAGCCCCGCGGCGAGCCTCGCTGGCGCACCGTTTGCCACAAACCTCCTTACTCTGGTTTCTACTGTGGGCTGCCCTCAGGAGTGACGCTGGTGAGTGCTGGCATCTTTTGGGGTGGTTGTGGGGCAGCCCCAAAAAAGGGCCCATCCACAGGAGACAGCAGGACTGATCCTGCAGGTGATGCCCTAGGGGTCACCAAACAGGGGTCTGGGCATGTGAACAGTGGTGCAAGGGCTCAGTAAATTGCCACCATATGTGGAGACCGGGAAGGTTTTGCACTGCTGGTGGCCAGAGCCTGCTCAAGCCGGAGCGCAGCAGTCCCCAGGCTGCCCAGGAGAGAGGTAGGGTGGTGCTGGACTGTTCTGGGAGATAAGTGTGGGGCTACCCCCGATGCTGGCAGCCAAGCCCCTGCAATCAATCTCTTTGCACCTGCCAGAGCTACTGCAGCACAGCCGTGCACAAAGAGTGCAGCTGCATGTAAGTATTGCAGCTGGGCAAGAGGATTGCAGCCATGCATGGCAATGGCAGCCATGCATGGGGGTTGCAGCTCTACCTGAGGATTGCAGCCGTGCATGGCGTTGGCAGCCCAGCACGGGGGTTGCAGAGGTGCAACTCCAGAGGACTGTCTGGAGACAGCTGGCTCCTGCAAGCCCAGGCACAGCAGCATGGTTGCGCTCGCCCATGCTGGTGTCAAATGGAGAGCAACATCCCCACGCAGCCGTGCTCCCTGCCATGCAACTGGCCTCTGATCTTCCCAGCACTTTCTGTGCTGGAGTGGGAAGGCCATAAATCATCACCTTTGTAGGTTTTTGCAGTCAGCCTCTGGAAACCTGGTGGGCGTTCCTCAAGGTTTTGATTATTCTAATTTTGCCTGGGTTTAAGGGGAAAAGAGTGTAAGGTGCCACCCATATTCCAAAAAGAAGAAATGTGACTTAACCTGGCGATTCAGTCATGAGGAACAATTTGTTGTGTTTTCAGCAAGCTGTACTGCTATTTGTCATTTGCAGAAGAAAAGCATTGTATTTCACCAGCCTAACTTCGCTGATTATCCCTTCCCAGAAGCTGTAGATAATTATTTGGTTCGACATTTGTCATTTAAAGAATAATTCATGTGATAATATGCATAATCCTACAGCACAGTTTAATTGCAAGATCTTAGCACTACTATTGAACTGCATTGGTGGGACTCATTTCTCTCATTCTTAGATATGTTCTAATTAGCCCTGTGCAAATTAAGTGAATTGCTAGATGTTAGTAGCTCTGAAAGTCTTTAGCAAAAGCTACTGGGGCCCAATGGTTTCATTCTACTCAAAACACTGAGAATCTGAACTTGTAATTTGACTTACACAAGGGAAAATTATTTAAAAATGAAAGATGGTTTGGGATCAGTTTGTTTTTTTAAAAAGATTTCAGGAAGTTGAAGCATTTTACAAAAAAAATCCTCCCTGAGTCTGTCACTGCAGTGAAACCACCACCAGCTACTGAAATGTTTGGGCTAATATTTCCAAAATTTGCAGAGAGGATGTAGATTCCTGATCTGGCTTTAACTTCATCAAGAGGAATAGAAAGTGAAAGCACGCAAAGTAAACCAGCTGCTTATTCATAACCTGAGCAAGGGCTCTGTGTGCCCCAGTGCCCAGAGCACATCTGTGCTTTCAAGTCATGCCACAAAAGATAGAATCTCTTCTGTACACCTGACCTTGCTTGTTCCTGGAAGTCTTTCCCCCAAACAGAATAGTGACAATTCTAGACACTCTAAAGTGTCAAGACAATCTCAATCCCGTTTAAAGCAAAGCAGCATGCTTTAAGGAGCCTTAACATTCCAAACGTGTTCTGGAGTCTAAATTCTGTGACTAATCACCTGGGACGTAGGCTCCTAAAGTACACAGGGGCTTGGAAACACTTAGAAGTGTAAATGAATGCCTCTGGGCTCTTCAGAAGCATCTAAGCAGCATGTGAACACGGTGATTTGTCCTTACATTCTGTGAGACCTGTGGTCCACTGATGCTTCTGTAGACCCACACCGGTCCTGGAACCTGAGTGGTCCCTCCTCACCCCAAAGGAAGACAACAAGGGAGGACAGCTAAAACCACAGCTCTTGGTTGTACCTGACATGCTACAGGCTTCTCCTGAGCACCAATGACAAGCTCTTTCTTTCATCCCCTCTGCTTCTCCCTGTGTAAGAAGCTGTGTACAAGGGAGAGATGTTTACAGTGTATTTGCAGCACTGGCTGCATACAGTTTGTGGAGGGCTCTCATTTCATCAGCTGACATATAAAAAGCAAAAAATAAAGAAGTCAGAAACATTATCACCACAGAACTGCTTTGGATGAACTTCATCTGAGATTCAAACCAAATCAGGAGCATTTTCAGCATGGTAGACATTTTCCTTAGCTTCCAGAAAAGCAAAATATGAGTCAACAGGCTAAAGAAATCACAGAGACAGGTGGTGAGAGATGCTGTATGGAGTTCAGTATTTGTACAGTTGTTCTGGTCCTTACATAGTCCTGTTTTAAATGAATCAAAATACCACTCTGTGTTTGCGGTTGGTGTACACTTACTGCCCTAAAAGCAATGCATATCTTCCATAGGTTTTTTCAAGTGATGTTTATTCGTTTAATAACACAGTCTCTTGAATCTTCTCTCTCTAACCTTTAGAAAAATCAAAGTATGGCCAAATCAATATAAAATTAAAAACCCCACAAAACACAATGAGAAACAACTCACTATTTTTATTTTATCCAGTCCTCCTTACACCCTCACCCCCCCCCATCCCGCCCTGTCTCTTCTAGGCATCAAAGAGAACAAAATGAGGAAAACCCTTCAACCTAACTGCTTCTGTGTCCTTCCTAATTGACCTGCACAGGAGTCCATCTCAATATCACTTTCAGGCTCCTTTAGCTAAAGAGCTTCAGGATACAAGAGGTTAAAGCATCCTGCCGTGCAGAAAGCTTTTACTTTAAAGGTCTAACAGCCTTTCCCTTAATCTGCAGAGTGGAGCTGTGATCATACAACAGCTAAAGTCATGAGCTTGTTAATGCTAAAATGACAGATGTTACAACAACAGGATATTTATTAAGTTTCCCATTACCCTGCTGTGTTCTCAGACCCCAATTTCTTTCCAAGGCTGCTCTTTGGGTTTTTTTTAATAACCAGAAGTTAGCAGAAGTTTGTTTCCAGCCTTCTAACAAGGAGTCATGCAAAGTACGAAAGGGAAAAAAACTAAACAGAAAATATTTATAAACTCTCCTTCTCAGTCTCAGCTTGACTCCTATTAAAGAAGGAAGCAGTACTAATTGTGTCTGTCCGTCTGCCTCCATGTCATGGTACAGTATAGTTTTAACCTTTTACCTAAACACCATATAGCATTGCACGGAAAGTCAGAGTCCGTGCGATTCCAAAGTCCTGGACACTTTAGTACCGATCACTTTTATAGCAAAGCACTGAAAACGCTCTTGTCGTGGGTGGTTTTTCTCCATTAACAGATCAAGAAGCATCCAGCGGTGCTGCCTGGAGAATGCCCACCTGTGTGCTCAGTGCTGTGATGGGAGGGGACAATCGCTGCACAATCAATGCCTAGAAGTCATTGTCAAAACTGCAGAAAGCTTAGAAAAGCCACGTACACAAGGAAAGAAGTAGCCATGTTTAAACTGTTGTTTCTGCATAAATTGAATTTTGAGGCTCATTCACCAGATCTAAACTCAGCAGTGGTGTTAATTCTGGGAACAACTGGGCTGGTAGCCCAGTATCAGAGCTGCTACCTCACTGGCAGTGCCATTTCCACCAGCATATTGCTCCCTTTACACTTAATGTCATACATGGCCATGATTTGGAAGTCCTTCCCATGCAGAAAGGGAGAGTTTTAAATGTTGAGGGACAGCGCTGCAGGTGCATTTGTTGTTAGGTGGGTGTTTCACAATGGGAGTAGCTCAGTTAGCTGGCCCGCACAGGTTCCTGCTCAGGGCAGCAGTGCCCCAACTTCTCCTCTGTGCTGTGGTCCCAAAATGGGTGCAGAACACCAGGGATGAACACCAGGGCTTCTCCCATGAGGAACTGCTGGGTTTCACTTGGGTTGGGTCTGCTTGGGGTGCAGTCAAAGGGAGGATGGCTACTTTCCCCAGCATGGCTATAATCCCACTGGACGCCCATGAGATTTCTACAAGCCACCTCCCATCCCTATTTCCAAGGTCATCCTTGAACTGAAATTTGAGCTTTTGGGGGAAACTGAAGTCCATTCAGAGACAAATGAGACCCCTCAGAGAACTGCAGTTACTACAAAGTAAGCGGTCACATTTTCTAGTTTCGGAGCATACTTTGTATTTCTTTAAATGCTTTCTAGTGACATTTGATGGATGTGAAGCATGACAGAGGTCAAAGCCCCATGTATGCTACGAACAGAGAGTGCTTTTCACCTCTGTCAGAGTTCCCAACGCTGTACCAAGGCAGGCTCTTATAATCTACTTATCACAGATGCTAGGAGATGAAGAAAATGCTCCAAGGGGTTCGGTAACAACCATTACCATCCTACCTAATTTACTTAGCAAACAGCTTAGACCTACCAAAAAGTGCCTTGGTGAAATTTCAGTGAATTTAAGCTTTTCTCCCTCTAAATATGAGTGGCTCCATTTGAGATTAATCGCATTTACAGGGAAAACTCCTTTCTTAACAAATGTTAAAGATGTTGAGAATTAATGCAGCCTCATCTTCAGCACATTTTTCCACATTTCCAAGCCTTTAATACTCTCCATCCAGTACATGACTTGGTTCAGAGTGCTTCATTCTTACAGAGCACAGGAAAATACAGCATCCCTGGTTCAGCCAGCCAGCACACGGCACCTGAAGGTGTTGCTGTGGCAAGGCACTCTGAAGCCTCTTAGGTTAAGACATTCTCCTTCAGAAAGAAAACCTTGGAACAGAGCTGTGTGAAAACAAGGATGATCAGATTTGAGTAAGACCCCAAACACACTTGAACGTTATTTACAGGAATGAACATGTATTCCAAGGAGTAGCTGAGTGATGTACAGTCCCCAAATGCACCTTGCATGCTCTCCACGCTTTCACCATGCTTTCACTGCCTGGATAAACCATTGCATAGGACAGGACCAAATCTGGTGTTTCTGGAATAAAGTCGTCATCATCACCTAACCAGTACCCCGAGGGGTTAGTGATGCAGGACACTGTGTGTAATACAAACAACAGTGCAACTTAGGAACAAATACCTTTTCTTATGTGTAACTGAAGTAGTTTCTTCTTTGTGAGCTCAAGCCAAATGTTTCCATCCTATTTTCTTGGCATGGTCCCTGTTCTCACAACATGTTCTACATCCCCTCAGAGCTCTGCAGAGTGCGAAAGTACTTGTTAGTGGTGAATGACCTGCTACCAAGATTGTGTAGTTAGCTGGGCTTTTATGACTGAAACCTCCTTTCTCTCTAGCTGATAGTGAAAAAATACCATGCCCCAAAAAAATTGGACAGGTTTTTGAAAATAAAGTTTATTTCTATGTTCTGTGAACTATTTGCATGAGAAACAAGGATATAGAATTAGTAATTAACTTACTTGTTGATTATGAGCTGCTTCATTGGGAGAACTAATTTTTTAATTTCAAAACATTTTAAGTAATATTCAGAAAAGCCACGTGCATTTGAATTTTGAAAGCATATAGAAATATTTCTATTATCTAGAGGAACTTTCAAACTTTCATCATGGCCAAAATAAAGATGATCTATGAAAATGTAGCTGGTTTCAATAGTTGCATATGGACTGCACTGTATTAACCGTAGATTTGTAATTTAAGGTTAGGTTGAGAGATAAAGTGGAAGGGAAAGATGACAGCAGTCCACCCCTGTTTATCTTGTTTAAGCAATTTTTGTCCTAGCCCAGACCAATGACTTCTTTCCTCAAAACAGCTATTTCAACAGGGATGCTTCATATTGCATAATGCCTCCCTGCATTTGGCTTTCCCTTAAGTCATCTGAAGAAACACTGCTCTATCAGGATTTTAAACATTGTCAGCAACAAAGACTTTTGCCAAGCTGCAGTCTCTTAACATCAGCTACTCATACGGTTGGGTGTGAAACAAAACTACTGTTACCTGCTTTTCTACACCATTTTGATGGCAGTGTGCTAAGCCCAGTACTTCATGCTGTCCTTTCCTGACATAGCAGCCGAGGTCATGCTGGCTACGTTGTCAGCCTCAGGAAGATTATGGTCTCAGTTTCAGCTGGGATCTGTTTAAGCATATTTTTCCATGTCTTTCCCTAACTTTGATTTCCACAGGCATCATGTGTGGGTCTCACAGCAATAAGCTGTTAAGCACTGCAGAGCTATAAAGACCAAAGAACATCATTACCCTCACCAAAACAGCTGCAGGAGGGAAAAGAAATGATAACCAGTCCACAAGCAAACCCCATATGTACTCTGTTGTTCATCTTGCTTCATTGATGCTATAATTTCATTTGCTCTCTGCTACCCAGAATGACCACCACAGGAGAAGTCATCTGCTTTCTCAATCCTACCAGAGCTGACAGAAGTTTTGGCAAAAATCTCGCAGATCAATTTTTCCATTCTTAAAAAAATCTGAAGAACTCCAGTTCCTGTCGTTTTCTTCTCCTATGTCACATTAATTGTTGCAAAACTCCAAAACTTGCCATAACAGCCAAGACAACTGTCCAGGCAGAGGCCAGCAATTAGCTGGTCTTGCTCTTATGCACAGATGCCGGTCTTGCGATGCATCTGTGACCAGAAGCACTGCAAGCGAAACAGACAGCCTCTTGTTGACAGAAAGCCACGCAGAAGCTGTAGACTTTAGTATCCAGCTTTCAGCAGAGAAATGTTATCCTGACATTACCTGTACTTTGTAGATACTTTTAGAAAGGGCACACGAGGACAATGGCACTCAGACTCTGGGTTCAATGGCATGTTTTGGTTTTTTTTTCCAGAGCCACACACGTTACCACTGCAGGTGAATTACACACCACAGTCTAAAGCTTCCCAGCTCATCTTCTGAGCTCAAGGTGCACAGTTAAACTTCTCTGGATGTGTTAAGAGCCGGGGAGGACACCAAACACGAAAGCTTTCAGCAAAAGTTACTGAGGTCTTGAATAACATGGATGGCTTCAGTGATGCTCTGAACCTTTCACATACAGCTAGAGATGTCACGCTGCGACCATGACGTCAGTTCGGTCCTGACACAGGAGCTCTGCCCACGCAGCTTGACTCAATATTTAATTCTGTAGTTTTCCTACTCTTTCAAAAAAAGGTAACTAGGACATTATGGTGCCAAGTGTCATTCTGCTTCTAAGCTGAAGCATATGTGCCAAACACCTCCTTTTTAGCAATAGCTTGCCGACTAACTCATCAGTGTCTCTACTCTGCATCTACTCTATGTGGGGAGAAACACAGCTACCAAGGCTGGCTAATAATTCTTGTGATGATTAAACACATTTTAATTACTTTTTTTTTTTTTTAAAGAGTAATGTTAAAAGAGCAAATCCCTTCAAAACAGCATAACATAAAAGTCTAAGACCTCTACCGCTATGGATGATTAGAGGTACTGCTGAATCTTAGATTTTTCCTGTTTTTTTAACCCAACCCCTCCTCACCCTCAGCTAGAAGCACATAGAATGAACCTCATCCATCTAGGTCAGAACCTTCCCACATGGGACAGAAAAATGCAAGCTAAACTATCACCCGAATTTTGTTAATTCCCATAATCCCTTTTTGTAAGGGAAAAGAAACCTGTCTGCAACTGACAGAGAGACAAGTCCTAGAACACCCAAGGACTTGAATGATGATCTGTGTCTCCGGTCAACGCTGCCTCATGCAAAAATCTCAAGGGTCTGGCAGTATGTGCAGTGTTTATCTGTGGGAGTGCTGGTCACGCCTAAACGAGTGTATGAGCACCAAGAACAGGTAAGTGCCAACGGCCCAGTTACCTGTTGAGACTCACTGTGCTGAACTCGCTGCGCACATCCGCTGAGCTGCACCCTCAGCTAAAAGGTGAACATGGAAATATCAAACCCACCAGCAAAGCCGAACCCAGGTCCACAGCCCTCATCCGCCATGTCTGCAGTGGGCCAGCAGCAACCGCGTGCGCTCGGCAGCCATACTCTGAAGCAAGAAAGACTGGCAGAAAGTAAATATCTCACTAAGCAGAGATGTCGTCTGCACTGCAGAATTCAACTGAAACAAGCATAGGCCAATCTGCATCTGCTCTAACAAATTAAATCTAACGTGTTGACCTAGTGGGTCCAGCAGCGCTAGCAGGGCAGGTGGCAGAGGACAGGCCACAGCCCAGGCCAGCGACACAAACACAAACGCAGGAAACCCAGCAGGTTGCGCATCCTGTTCCACAGCATCGCCATGGCTATTCTTAGCTGCACTAGCTGGTGTGAGGGAAACGCTGGGGATGCCTACCAGCACTGTGACTAGAATTGGAGCTTCTGTGACAGGGGCGGGGATTACAACTTGGCCTGAGCACCTCTTCATAGATTGTACTGATTGTCACAGAAAACACAAAATACATGTATAAAAATGCTAATTGCAGTTTCAGCGGCAAGGGTTTCATGCTAATCTGGGATGTTAGTACTGATCAGACTGAGGTTCCTGCTGAAAGGAGGAACTGCCTGCCTGGAGCCAGGCACAGCTTCACTCCCATCCTGCTCTTCCCCTGTGGCACCAACTCCTTTGATGCAAAAGCAGCAAGAAGTTATTGTTCTGGGAGCTGGATCTGGTTCTTGAGGTGGTCAGGCATCCACCTGGGGTAGGAGATTGCAGTCTAGGAACAGCATGAGTAAAGATATGTGTAAAAGCAAAACTGAGATGTAGACCTGAGGTTTCCTTTCCCATCCTATTAATGAAAATTTTCAACACTTGGAATTTCTCATAAAGGATGTTCATATTAAGTTCAAATCACATCTTTTTGTGACAAGGTAGAAGCAGCTTTGGAAAACAGCAAATTCAAGCTCATGCCTGGTGCTTACAGTACAACCAAACACCTTCCTTCCCATGTAACTGGTGATATGGAACCACTGTCCCCCCTTCGAAGCAGAAAAAGCAATGTCTGAGGTTGTGCCAGTGAAGGGCTCCAAAAGGAACTCATTACTGCAAGCCCAGGGTGAGTACATAAGACCCATCCTGCCCTCCTTGGTATTACTGCTGGCAGCTGTATCTTTTTGCTCAGTCAGTGCTTTTCTCCCAACAAACTTGACGAACTGTGGTGTTTCTGAATTGAAACAAAGCTGAAAAACACTGAAAGCATTTTCTGCTCTGAATTAGCAATCTTCCCAAGTCTGATATCAAATAAACCAGCACATACTTCTGGTAGTAAGCCTACCTTCCATACCCCTCTGTTAGATATTTAACCATGGGCAATTAACACGATGGGAAGAACTCTTCTTTTCAAAGACTATTTTTCATAGGGGAAAAAAACCACAGCATTTTGTATAATTAACTCTTCTCATGACAGTAGAACTGAGCAACTATTCTTTTAATTGTCCCTGGAATCCAGACAGTTGGAAGCCATCCTGAAACCAGGACACCTTTACAACCCGTCTTTTAACCTCCTCTCCTGCATGGTGAACGTAAAAAAAATATATACATGTAAGCCTGCTAAAGCATGGCACTGTACCTCAGAGGCAGCTAACCACACAAAGCAAAGGTCACAAGGAATAATCAGACCTCCCGTTATCAGCAAAGCTACGTTTGATTTGGAAAACTGTCAGCCTGGCTTTAGCTCAGGCAAATGGCGCATCCACCTCTTTGTGTCCAGCAAAGACAAACCTAATGTTATTACAGAGCTGAACAACTTACATGCATATCTAAGAAGGGTGTAGCTGATGCTATGCTATGAAACTAAAATAGTCAGAGCATATTTATATGCTTTTAAATATAGCCAGCAGTATTTCCCATTCCCTCCATGTGGAACTCAAAATATCTAGCTACAAAATGCACCCCACCCCATCCCCCCCGCCCTGGTCTCTCCATAGCTGAAGAGATTAGAAAGTGCAGTCAAGGCAGGGGGCAGGGGAAGGAGAATGGCAAGAATCTTTATCCCTCTTCCCCAAACTCCACTGGGCAGTGTTTAATAAACTCACATGGCCCACTTTCAGAAGCAAACACTACCAGCAGTTTAGCTAAACTTGTTTACACATTTTAGGACACTCAGAGGGCTTTGTTTCTTTTCAGAGAATGGGGAAAAAGGACTGAATCCTGGGATTAAAATTATAACAAACTGATAGTACTTCCGCAGAAAATGCTGAAACACCACAGTACCCCAGTTTTCATACACCCATAAACCCTAGGTACATTCAGTCATTCTTCACAAGCCAGGCTGTACTGGCAGAGGCCTTGGACTCACTCCCGCAAGTAATTCCTTGCATGCAAGTAACTACTCGTCAGCCTGATGAAACTATTCACAAATACAGAAATTTACAGCACTGAGCCCTTGCCATGACTTTTAGGGAGTCACAAGTTTGGGCTAGTTTTGTCTTTCACATCACTGTCCATACCACCTACCATGACGCAGCAATAACAGATACCACCAAAAGCCTGGAGTAGATGTTGAATGCAGTCGAGCTAAAATTACAAGGGGTTCCACAGAAGCAATTTATTTTGCTAAAAAGGAAAGCTTCCCAGTACAGCTGCTAGCCCACTGAGCACATTAGTTCTGCACTGCATCCTAAATTGCAGATATAATCTAAGAAGTAATTTGAAAATAGTGTGTTTCTGGATGAGACGTGTAGTAAGTGTAAAATATTTCACCCAATGATGTTTGGTATATCTCAGACACATTTAATCAGAAGCATAAACAATCTAGACACTGAAATACAAACTTATTTTTACTTAAAAATCAGTGCTCCGTAGTTTTTTATTTTAAAAATTCAGGAATGTGATACACAATACAATTAGCTCCCCACCACTGCAGTGTTCACTTACATGAGATTCACTAGTTTCATGCTTTGTGAAAAAAAGGAAAAAAATAAGAGAAATAAAGAGGGAAAAAAAAAAAAAAAAAGAGAGACTGTGCAGTGTTTCTGAATGCTCCCAGTATTGTGGAACTGTGATCTTCCGAACAAACCAAGCCTGTTTTAACCACAGACAGATCCAGCTATATTGCGATCTAGCAGGCTGCAGCCGTGTTCCCTAGAGCCAGAACACACAGGGGAACTGTGTTTCTGCCACTGTACAGCCACCACCTTGACCTGACTGCATGCTTTCAGGGAATTCACCGCAGAGGGCCAAAAGGGCCCCGTTACCACCCGCTGGACTGCACACGCGACACAGTGCACAACAAAGAGGCCACGCAACTCCTTTTTTTCCCCCATCCTTATCATCGCACCTCTATGCTGTCCTGATAGAAACAACATATGGGAGAGCTTTTTTGTCTTTTAAGCTAGCCATTGCCTGCAATGGACACAGAAATAGAAAAATACGGCTTCTGGAGAGGAAAAAAATAGTCATTAAATAGTTACCATGGAATTAGTGACTACAACTCCATCTATTCAGAGGCATTTACTGAGTTTCTTAACCAATGGGGTACCTGTCAAGACTTAATATTCACTCATTTTATAAGACCAAGAGAAGAAAAGTCAGGCGTCTTGGTGCTACGATGGTTTGTCTTGGGTTGGTTTTTGGTTTTTTTCTTTTTTTTAAATAAAGAGTAGTACTTCTACAGCGCATTAGTGATATACAACAGGACCTCAATAATTCATACTAATGACTGAGACGAAATTTAAACTAGTGGGCAAAACAATTAGTGAAAGTTTACCTTAAAAAACAAGGATACGCGTTTAAAAAAAAAATAGTACTTTGTTCATTTCAAAATTTACTTGGTTAATACTTTGTAGTATACTAGCAGTGGTAGCATATTCTGCAAATGTAGTCTCATACAAGATCTCATTTAACAGTCAACTCTACATCATATACAGGTAACAGAAGAGTTAAGATAATCTGACAAAACAAAAACATATAAATACTATATTAACATATTTAAGTTAGTTTATGAGACATACAACAAGCATAAACACAGAAAAAAGTGAGCGATACTGATGGCTGTGAAGCACCAACATCCCCAAGCTAGTGCGAAGCTGAACCAACCCATCCATGTACCGCAGCTTCTTGTGGATGCATCTGAGCAGCCAAAACAACTGCACAGTGCTGTGCTGCACCCCAGCTAATAAACCCTGTGAGATGGGGCTCGCCCAGAGCCGGACCGAGCTCCTCCACTTTTCCAATGCTTTGGCACATAGCCTTTGGCCAACACACTGGCATATGGCAGATACAGAGCTAGCCAGCCTGGCCCTGTACACTGCACAGTTAATATACAACACTGGTAATCCACCCATGGATAATCAAGAGTTGACTGCAAAGCTCTGCAGAGAAGTTGAGTAAGAAAGACCTGGGTCAGTCCAGGTCCAATGAGCAGCAGACTCTTTCTAACTATTTAGGAGCAATTATCATATATGAGACACATTAGAAATGCAAACTAGCGAGGTGTTCTGTATCTGGAGGCAAAGCTACATTCCCTTCACTAACAAAACATTCTTTTTTTTAAAAAAAATCTACATTTAAATACTGTTAAAAACCTGAAAACCACAGCATCAAAGAATTTCATAAGGCCAAAGCTATCCTCAGTTCCCTCTGTTGTGCCTAGGTATTGCAATACATTTCTAGAAGAAGCAAATACCATAAAATTTAATATCTTGTACTCCTTCCACTGCCTTCCAGTAACACATCTCAAAGCTTTTCACACAAGAGTTAAGCCTCACTCCACCCCTGTGAGGTAGGTATTATCCCCATTTTAAGACAGGGAAACTGAGGCAGAGTGTTTATCGTGTCCAGTGTCATAGAGAAAACAATGGAAGATCTGAGTTCTTTTCCAGTTTTGAGCACAGGAGCAGTCAATTAAAATCACAAGACATTATTTCCCACACATAATTTGAGGGCAAACTGAAAGGGTCAGGGTTTTACATTGGATTTCTTGTATGTCTTATCTTCAATTCTCATCTAGTCTCAGTCAGATTCAGAATCCCTAGACCAGTTTCTCCTTTAAGGTGAAGTTGGCAGCCTACTGTAACAGCTTCTTTAGTGCCAGTTGTCAATCGAGTTAATGTTTTGATCCACAGAACTGGAGACTTAAAAAGTGAAATTATGTGATACTTAAACATCTCAAAGTGTGAAGTACAGTGAATGAAACCCTATTCTCTGCCCCACTTCCTCTAAAGCCAGCAGAAGGCTCCTGAGGACACGGCGTGGACCAGGACTGCAGTCACTGCAAGTGCTTACTGACACACTCAACTACAAGCAAAATGCACCACTGAATTACTTGTTACAGAGGCTACTGTGTGCTTAAAAGAATGAATTGTGCAGCCGGTGCTTGGCAGACTTTCCCCAACAGAGCACTTATTGGCATAACTAATTATTTTATCTCAGTAAACTGAGCATCAGTTAAAAATGAAGCTCCATCTCTTCATTCATAGCACTGTGAGTGAAGGATTCTTTAAACTTCAAAGACTTTTTTGATCCAACAGAACTTGAAAGTAAGGAAAACTAGCAGAAAATCCATAAAGTATGCATTATTTTATCAGTCAGCCTCATGTCTTGATCACAGAGCAGGATACAGTAGCTTGAACTTCCACTGATAGAAAAAAACCCCTTTCACACGTGATATTTTCCACAAGCAGTTGATTTTAATTACCTTACCACCTTACCAGAAAAGGTAGGGATAGTTTCTAACCATCACCGTGTTCTCTTTTTATGATGAATTCATTAGAAAAGCCTTCACATTTTTTTATTATATAGGATTAAGAAAAATATGTGAAACTGCAAAGTGGTTTCCAGTTTTAAGTATTTATATCTTTAAAAATGTTCTATGAACTTTGGTTTCCTCAGGGCTTCTAAATAAACAATATATTAAAATATCTACAAATCAAATATTAAAGGAAAGAGTAGGTCCAAGAAGTCTGTAACACAAATTGAGTTCCTACACGCTTATCCCTCAAATACCTTTTCTCTGGTAAAAATATCTTTATTCGAAGCGTGGCAAAAAAGTGTCTCCGCTGAAATGTTGAAACTGATTTTCTGAAGTAGTTACAGCAATGGTGCACTTCCTGTCTGTCCCCTTACAAAGTCAACACAAACACATTGTATCATGACAGCGACATTATGTTCTTTAAAAGAAGCATTCTAGATTTAGCAGTATGACAAGAACAAGGACTTCAGCAATTACACTACTTGGCAAAATTGCATCTCAAACGTCTGTCTCTTCCTCTTGCAATATAGCTGTTGTGAAAGTCACCAAAGCTCAGGTAGCACCAATTCAGGGAGTTACAAAGAGGATTCAAACTGCTCGTTTTGATCGGTGTTTGCCTCAAGCTTAACCGAAGGGATGCTCTCTGACTTAGTCCTCCTGGTTTTCGAGAATTCGATGACAACTTCTGAACAAGAAATACTAAGTGACGAAGATTTTTCTGTCTTCTTTGTGGTACTATCTTCTCCTGTTCCGCAACACTGCTTCAAAGCACACTGAGTCCTGCAAGGAAACTCACATTTCCCTCTCCCCGATTCAGAGCCGACGCTGGCAAACTCAGGCTGAATGGTAGTCGCGTGAATTCCTTCGTCATGAAAGATCTCTTTTATGCGCTTTGCCACCATCATGTACGTGGAAGGGTCAGGACACTTTATGTGAGCAGTGCCAATGATCCTACTGCCTGCTAGCTGCCAAATGTGTAATTCATGGACTGCTTCGACTCCTTCAAGGGTACGTAATTTGGAGTTCAAAGAATGAACATCTATTTGCTTGGGAACAGTCTGTAGAAGAATAAGGGCTGACTCCCTAAGTAACGGGTAAGTTGTGTACAGGAGGATACAAACCATTATCAAACAAAGGACGGGATCTAAATATAGCAACCAGCATGGACCAGCCACCGTAATGCTCTCTTGCTCAGACTTGTTTTCTCTGCCAAGTGGTTGGGATAAAGTAGCATTTTCCATGCAATGACTATTGACACATGGATTAAAGCAGGGCCCATCTTTGGGGCACGGATTCCACAACCCATAGAATAGCAAGGCATTCACTACCACAATTACTGAACCTAAGGCATCTCCAAAAACATGCAGAAAAACTCCACGCATGTTAAGCTGCGCACTAGAGTCCTCTTCAATCTCTTCCACATCCAGAGAATAGTGACCAGCGTTCCCATTCACCTGTAGATCAGCCATGTCATCTTTCATATCACCTGATGAGAAAACAGGAAAGCGATCAGGCATATGCTATACAGTATTACACATTATATGATTCAGTACAAAATAATAACCAACATTCAGCTTGCCCTAGTGAGTACAAACCGAAAAGCGACCTAAATAGTCTAGAAGGCAACTGTTTCTACGTGGAGCTTAGAGTTGCAAAGTATGGAGATAGCCATGTTTTAATTTATTCCACAGGAAAAAATGTTTTCATGTTTTCCAGCCGTCTAACCATTTGACTACTCACTATTCATTTCTCAAGAAAAATGCAGAACTACAGAGCATATATAAAAAATCTGGTTGAGTAGCTAAGTAATGTACATTTGTACCCTCTTTTGAAGAGCTACACATCTAATCATATTGCTGAAAGTCTCTCTCAAACCATAGGGCTGCACTGCTTTTATATTAAAATTTATGAGAGCAGAAGCTCAAAAGCCATATTGGATACTGCCTTACAGTAACTTCTTCTCAGGTTTAGTAGTTCATTTCCAAAAGACTTCTAAATTCAAAGAAAAGGAAGGGTTTTGGAAATGATGCGTGGAGTCAGCAGAACTGTAAGATACAAGCTGAGCTTTTCAGGTCTAAAATGCAGAAATTATCAGCAGTACTGAC
The DNA here is from genome assembly GCA_013399135.1 of Heliornis fulica. Lineage (NCBI taxonomy): Eukaryota > Metazoa > Chordata > Aves > Gruiformes > Heliornithidae > Heliornis > Heliornis fulica. The sequence goes on from VXBZ01012362.1 coordinate 953,896, forward strand.
TACAGGAAAGTGTAAGCTACCACTGAAGGTCTCAGAGGCTATGAACTAGTGTTACTTACATTTGAGAATACATAAAACAATTAATTTGTGGTACTTTTTTCTTTTTTTTTTTTTTGTTAAGTTGCATACAGTTGTTCAGTGACACATAGCTGTAGATGCCCAAAGCCACATGCCACGGATGGTGCAATGCATAAATGAAGATCCTAGTGCCCTCCTTTGTTGGAACCGCCTCTGATATAACCACTCCAGCACACTTAAATAGCTATATGGGAATAAATGCACACATCATTACAAAGAAGGGTTTTTTTTAACGGAAAACATATTCCAATGTTCAAAATTAAAAGTATTTTATATGATTCACCTCCTGCTTTTCTTCAGAAGTTCTTTGGAGGGAAAGCTTCCAGTGTTAATGTAACAGGCGCTGGCCTCTGGCCTGACAAACTGAAACAAGGAGCTCTTACCGCTTCCGCGGTTATTCAGTTCAGAGCTTTGTAAACATTAACATGTTAGTATGACCTGCAGATTCTGACACGCTGCTCTCATGACTGCGATTCTGTAATCATAAAGTGTCTAAAAGTTCTCCCCTCTCCAAAGAAGTAGTGAGCTTCTACTAAGGTGACTGATTGAGCAGGTCATTTCCTAGCCCCAGGCTTCATATTCATGCATACACACACTGTACCTAAAGCTCCAGCTACATTTTCCACCCAACTTCCAGCAGTTATGGAATATGGAACCTGTAACTTTCCAGAGAAAGCAAATATTAAGAGAGAAATACCACAGGTTATGGAGTTCAGACTTCGGGGGCGACAAGGAGAGCAAGGAAAAAGAAATTGTTCAGACACGCTGCTGCATACCAAGTGCTTGGAGAAAAGATTTGGGAAGTCAGCAGTCCTGTCTGTAAGGCTGGGTAACATAAAACATGGTTCCTGAAAGATCTTGAGATTTTTTTAGCGCAAAAGTTCAAAACATGCCCGTTTGAAATGTGCTCATCCAAATCTATCAGCTGATCGCTTTATAAAAAGTATATGCGCCTAGACAGCTGTGCAGGACTAGTCCCTAGGGCTACCACTGGCTTTCCACTTCCACCTCAGAAATCAGTGTCGCTGCAATTTCCACCCTCAGTCATTTCCCTAGTCTTCTCCTACACAACTTAGAGCTTCTCAGAAGTCTCCATAAACCTTTACCTGTAACATTTACACAGGTAAACTACGAATAACTGCATCCATTACATAATCATGACAGGGCACAGAGGGAAATAACAAGTTTCACTCTGGCCAAAATTATGCCCTATTACCACCTGAACACCCACAACAAATTGTTGTTGCCATAAGGACATTCATGTGAAATTACAGACAAGGTAGCTCAAACCAGTATACATTTTAATTCATACTTTAAGTTCATATTTAAGTCTAGAACTGGTCCAACACTTAGGTAAAAAGCACAACTTTTCACCATGTTCTACAACAGAAGAACAATTCACAAGCCAAGATATCTGTTAGATCAACGGGTAAGGGAATTTTAAATTGTTTGAAAGTAATTAATAGGATACCTTTGTTGCAACTAAACCAGCACTAAGAGCTTATTATGTGGTCAAGAAAAAGGTGTACTATAATCAGAGGAACCTCCTTATCCTGCAAAACCTGTCCTTTCAAGGCCAATATGTGGTCAAAACCTTACACAGAGAGAATGGGAGATAGAGAAACTGCAAAGTTTCTCAAATGTTAGTGGAACCTCTGAACACAGAAAAAAAACCAAAAAAACAGAAGTGTAGCAAAGTTCATTTTGCTCAATTAAAGCTGAATTTATGCTAAGTTAATAGTAGCCTTAAAATAAAGGAGACACCTGGCTTCTGAAGGCTGAAACCCCTTCCTACTGGTAACAGGAATAACATATAATTAAACTACAGACACGGCAATTATACACCTTTCACTTGGCTTCTATAAAGTGACTTCAAAATAAAGTATCCAGGCTTCTGGATCCATTAAAAAAATAGCCCAAGAAATTTCTTCCCACAAAACAGATAATTTAACCACAACTGGGAAAGAAACTTTTAAAATTTATCTCTGTGTGCAGGTGAGTGGAAAGGTTTATGTTTTTTTTAGGAAAGCTAAAGAAAACTAGTTCAAAGAATCCACACATGTACCCTGACACCAGTGAGCTCCACACTCAGTGCCTACTGCATGACTTCCACAGCTCTGATTGGTAATTTCCAAGACTTCTTCCTATGAACATGGATGTCACGAAGAAGTATGTTATTGCAATGGAAGATACTTGGTTACATACAGATTGAGGTTAGCTTCTCAAGTAGCTAACCCAACAGAGAGATCCGGCTGTCAAGACCAAGGTGCTGTCTGCGTGTGCTCTATTTGATGCGCGGCCAGTTCAGAAGGCATTAGGGCAATGTCTTGTGACAGCCTGTGTCGCTAGGCAAAACACAGTTGTCATGTGCCTTCTCTACCAGCACCAACTCTTTCTACGGCAAACGGCTTCACCATCATACCCTCTTACATTCTGACCTCTCTGCGAGACAAACGTGTAAGTCGGGGCACTCCTTTTATCACTGGAAGGAGAGGTATGAGGTAGAGGTGCGACAGCCGTGTGCCTGACAGCACCGCTAAGAAACTTTCTTGCCTCTTTCCCCGGAGGAAGGATGGGTAGGACTCTACAAAGTCTGCACCAGGTGCGACTAGGATGCCCGCCACGTTCCTCAGGGAAAGGGCCTCCCCTGCTTTCCTGGTACCTCTACGCTGGGATGGGACAGAGGTGCTGCAGGACTTACCTAGCTTCTCCTGGCTGACGCCGTTGGAGCTGCTGCAGTTCTCCACCAAGGTGCTGGTCTCCTCCCGGTGCAGCGCAGCTTCCCCATCCCCGGGGGGCTGGTCGGGCTTGGCGCCGCTGCGGGGGTGCTGCCTGCCGCTGTGCGAGTGTCCGTGGCCGTGGGAATGGCCGTGGCCCCCGACACCGTGGTGGTTGAAGAGGCAGAGCCCCAGCAGATTGATGATAAGTCCCGCTACCCCCACGCCGATGACCACCAGCGGCTGCTGGATCTCATGGGGCTCCGTGAAGCGCTCAATGGCCTCCAGCAAGATGGTGAAGCAGAGGGCAGTGAGGAAGACGGCATTGACGAGGGCGCCCATCACCTCGGCTCGCACCCACCCGAAGGTGTTCTTCTTGGTGGCGCGGGTGCGCTGGGCGAAGCGCACGGCCACCAGTGCCACGACCAGGGCTATGACATCGGAGAGCATGTGGAAAGAGTCGGAAAGCATGGCCAGCGACGCCGTGACCCGACTCACCACCAGCTCCACCACGAAGAAGAGGAAGGTGAGCGCCAGCATGCACAGCAGCCGCGCCCGCCGGTTCT